>CM042325.1:1911986-1936986 GCA_023566125.1 Zingel zingel | reverse complement strand
TATGATATTTTTGACCTTTTTATGACTTTTTTCAGCATACTATACTATGATATTTTTGACCTTTTTATGACTTTTTTCGACATACTATACCATGATATTTTTGACCTTTTTATGACGTTTTTCGACATACTATACCATGATATTTTTGACCTTTTTATGACTTTTTTCGACATACTATACCATATTTTTGACCTTTTTATGACTTTTTTCGACATACTATACTATATTTTTGACCTTTTTATGACTTTTTTCGACATACTATACCATATTTTTGACCTTTTTATGACTTTTTTCGACATACTATACCATGATATTTTTGACCTTTTTATGACTTTTTTCGACATACTATATTATATTTTTGACCTTTTTATGACTTTTTTCGACATACTATACCATGATATTTTTGACCTTTTTATGACTTTTTTCGACATACTATACCATGATATTTTTGACCTTTTTATGACTTTTTTCGACATACTATATTATATTTTTGACCTTTTTATGACTTTTTTCGACATACTATACCATGATATTTTTGACCTTTTTATGACTTTTTTCGACATACTATACTATGATATTTTTGACCTTTTTATGACTTTTTTCGACATACTATATTATATTTTTGACCTTTTTTATGACTTTTTTCGACATACTATACTATGATATTTTTGACCTTTTTATGACTTTTTTCGACATACTATATTATATTTTTGACCTTTTTATGACTTTTTTCGACATACTATACTATGATATTTTTGACCTTTTTATGACTTTTTTCGACATACTATACTATATTTTTGACCTTTTTATGACTTTTTTCGACATACTATACTATATTTTTGACCTTTTTATGACTTTTTTCAGCATACTATACCATATTTTTGACCTTTTTTATGACTTTTTTCGACATACTATACCATGATATTTTTGACCTTTTTATGACTTTTTTCGACATACTATACTATGATATTTTTGACCTTTTTTATGACTTTTTTTCGACATACTATACCATTATATTTTTGACCTTTTTATGACTTTTTTCGACATACTATACCATATTTTTGACCTTTTTATGACTTTTTTCGACATACTATACCATGATATTTTTGACCTTTTTATGACTTTTTTCGACATACTATACCATATTTTTGACCTTTTTATGACTTTTTTCGACATACTATACCATATTTTTGACCTTTTTATGACTTTTTTCGACATACTATATTATATTTTTGACCTTTTTATGACTTTTTTCGACATACTATACCATATTTTTGACCTTTTTTTTGACTTTTTTCGACATACTATACCATGATATTTTTGACCTTTTTATGACGTTTTTCGACATACTATACCATGATATTTTTGACCTTTTTTATGACTTTTTTCGACATACTATACCATGATATTTTTTACCTTTTTATGACTTTTTTCAGCATACTAAACCATGATCTTTTTGACCTTTTTATGACTTTTTTCGACATACTATACCATGATATTTTTGACCTTTTTATGACTTTTTTCGACATACTATACCATGATATTTTTGACCTTTTTATGACTTTTTTCGACATACTATACCATGATATTTTTGACCTTTTTATGACTTTTTTCAGCATACTATACCATATTTTTGACCTTTTTATGACTTTTTTCGACATACTATACCATGATATTTTTGACCTTTTTATGACGTTTTTCGACATACTATACCATGATATTTTTGACATTTTTTATGACTTTTTTCGACATACTATACCATGATATTTTTTACCTTTTTATGACTTTTTTCAGCATACTAAACCATGATATTTTTGACCTTTTTATGACTTTTTTCGACATACTATACCATGATATTTTTGACCTTTTTATGACTTTTTTCGACATACTATACCATGATATTTTTGACCTTTTTATGACTTTTTTCGACATACTATACCATGATATTTTTGACCTTTTTATGACTTTTTTCAGCATACTATATTATATTTTTGACCTTTTTATGACTTTTTTCGACATACTATACCATGATATTTTTGACCTTTTTATGACTTTTTTCGACATACTATACCATGATATTTTTGACCTTTTTATGACTTTTTTCGACATACTATATTATATTTTTGACCTTTTTATGACTTTTTTCGACATACTATACCATGATATTTTTGACCTTTTTATGACGTTTTTCGACATACTATACCATGATATTTTTGACCTTTTTTATGACTTTTTTCGACATACTATACCATGATATTTTTGACCTTTTTTATGACTTTTTTCGACATACTATACCATGATATTTTTTACCTTTTTATGACTTTTTTCAGCATACTAAACCATGATATTTTTGACCTTTTTATGACTTTTTTCGACATACTATACCATGATATTTTTGACCTTTTTATGACTTTTTTCAGCATACTATACCATGATATTTTTGACCTTTTTATGACTTTTTTCAGCATACTATACCATGATATTTTTGACCTTTTTATGACTTTTTTCAGCATACTATACCATGATATTTTTGACCTTTTTATGACTTTTTTCGACATACTATACCATGATATTTTTGACCTTTTTATGACTTTTTTCAGCATACTATACCATGATATTTTTGACATTTTTTTTGACTTTTTTCGACATACTATACCATGATATTTTTGACCTTTTTATGACGTTTTTCGACATACTATACCATGATATTTTTGACCTTTTTTATGACTTTTTTCGACATACTATACCATGATATTTTTGACCTTTTTTATGACTTTTTTCGACATACTATACCATGATATTTTTGACCTTTTTTATGACTTTTTTCGACATACTATACTATGATATTTTTGACCTTTTTATGACTTTTTTCAGCATACTAAACCATGATATTTTTGACCTTTTTATGACTTTTTTCGACATACTATACTATGATATTTTTGACCTTTTTATGACTTTTTTCAGCATACTATACCATGATATTTTTGACCTTTTTATGACTTTTTTCAGCATACTATACCATGATATTTTTGACCTTTTTATGACTTTTTTCAGCATACTATACCATGATATTTTTGACCTTTTTATGACTTTTTTCAGCATACTATACCATGATATTTTTGACCTTTTTATGACTTTTTTCGACATACTATACCATGATATTTTTGACCTTTTTATGACTTTTTTCAGCATACTATACTATGATATTTTTGACCTTTTTATGACTTTTTTCAGCATACTATACCATGATATTTTTGACATTTTTTTTGACTTTTTTCGACATACTATACCATGATATTTTTGACCTTTTTATGACGTTTTTCGACATACTATACCATGATATTTTTGACCTTTTTTATGACTTTTTTCGACATACTATACCATGATATTTTTGACCTTTTTTATGACTTTTTTCGACATACTATACCATGATATTTTTGACCTTTTTTATGACTTTTTTCGACATACTATACTATGATATTTTTGACCTTTTTTATGACTTTTTTCGACATACTATACTATGATATTTTTGACCTTTTTATGACTTTTTTCGACATACTATACCATGATATTTTTGACCTTTTTATGACTTTTTTCGACATACTATACCATATTTTTGACCTTTTTATGACTTTTTTCGACATACTATACCATGATATTTTTGACCTTTTTATGACTTTTTTCGACATACTATACCATGATATTTTTGACCTTTTTATGACTTTTTTCGACATACTATACCATGATATTTTTGACCTTTTTATGACTTTTTTCAGCATACTATACCATATTTTTGACCTTTTTATGACTTTTTTCAGCATACTATACCATGATATTTTTGACCTTTTTATGACTTTTTTCAGCATACTATACCATGATATTTTTGACCTTTTTATGACTTTTTTCGACATACTATACCATGATATTTTTGACATTTTTTTTGACTTTTTTCGACATACTATACCATGATATTTTTGACCTTTTTATGACGTTTTTCGACATACTATACCATGATATTTTTGACCTTTTTTATGACTTTTTTCGACATACTATACCATGATATTTTTGACCTTTTTTATGACTTTTTTCGACATACTATACCATGATATTTTTTACCTTTTTATGACTTTTTTCAGCATACTAAACCATGATATTTTTGACCTTTTTATGACTTTTTTCGACATACTATACTATGATATTTTTGACCTTTTTATGACTTTTTTCAGCATACTATACCATGATATTTTTGACCTTTTTATGACTTTTTTCGACATACTATACCATGATATTTTTGACCTTTTTATGACTTTTTTCGACATACTATACCATATTTTTGACCTTTTTATGACTTTTTTCGACATACTATACCATGATATTTTTGACCTTTTTTATGACTTTTTTCGACATACTATACCATGATATTTTTGACCTTTTTATGACTTTTTTCGACATACTATACCATGATATTTTTGACCTTTTTATGACTTTTTTCGACATACTATATTATATTTTTGACCTTTTTATGACTTTTTTCGACATACTATACCATATTTTTGACCTTTTTTATGACTTTTTTCGACATACTATACCATATTTTTGACCTTTTTATGACTTTTTTCAGCATACTATACTATGATATTTTTTACCTTTTTATGACTTTTTTCAGCATACTAAACCATGATATTTTTGACCTTTTTATGACTTTTTTCGACATACTATACCATGATATTTTTGACCTTTTTATGACTTTTTTCAGCATACTATACTATGATATTTTTGACCTTTTTATGACTTTTTTCGACATACTATACCATGATATTTTTGACCTTTTTATGACTTTTTTCAGCATACTATACCATGATATTTTTGACCTTTTTTATGACTTTTTTCGACATACTATACTATGATATTTTTGACCTTTTTATGACTTTTTTCAGCATACTATACCATGATATTTTTGACATTTTTTATGACTTTTTTCGACATACTATACCATGATATTTTTGACCTTTTTATGACTTTTTTCAGCATACTATACTATGATATTTTTGACCTTTTTATGACTTTTTTCGACATACTATACCATGATATTTTTGACCTTTTTATGACTTTTTTCGACATACTATATTATATTTTTGACCTTTTTATGACTTTTTTCGACATACTATACCATATTTTTGACCTTTTTTTTGACTTTTTTCGACATACTATACCATGATATTTTTGACCTTTTTATGACTTTTTTCAGCATACTAAACCATGATATTTTTGACCTTTTTATGACGTTTTTCGACATACTATACTATGATATTTTTGACCTTTTTATGACGTTTTTCGACATACTATACTATGATATTTTTGACCTTTTTATGACTTTTTTCGACATACTATACTATGATATTTTTGACATTTTTTATGACTTTTTTCGACATACTATACCATGATATTTTTGACCTTTTTATGACTTTTTTCGACATACTATACCATATTTTTGACCTTTTTATGACTTTTTTCGACATACTATATTATATTTTTGACCTTTTTATGACTTTTTTCGACATACTATACCATGATATTTTTGACCTTTTTATGACTTTTTTCGACATACTATACCATGATATTTTTGACCTTTTTTATGACTTTTTTCGACATACTATACTATATTTTTGACCTTTTTATGACTTTTTTCAGCATACTATACCATGATATTTTTGACATTTTTTATGACTTTTTTCGACATACTATACCATGATATTTTTGACCTTTTTATGACTTTTTTCGACATACTATACCATATTTTTGACCTTTTTATGACTTTTTTCGACATACTATATTATATTTTTGACCTTTTTATGACTTTTTTCGACATACTATACCATGATATTTTTGACCTTTTTATGACTTTTTTCGACATACTATACCATGATATTTTTGACCTTTTTTATGACTTTTTTCGACATACTATACCATGATATTTTTGACCTTTTTATGACTTTTTTCAGCATACTATACCATGATATTTTTGACCTTTTTATGACTTTTTTCAGCATACTATACCATATTTTTGACTTTATGACTTTTTTCGACATATTATACTATGATATTTTTGACCTTTTTATGACTTTTTTCAGCATACTATACCATATTTTTGACTTTATGACTTTTTTCGACATACTATACTATGATATTTTTGACCTTTTTATGACTTTTTTCAGCATACTATACCATGATATTTTTTTTCGACATACTATACTATATTTTTGACCTTTTTTATGACTTTTTTCAGCATACTATACCATATTTTTGACCTTTTTATGACTTTTTTCGACATACTATACCATGATATTTTTGACCTTTTTATGACTTTTTTCGACATACTATATTATATTTTTGACCTTTTTTATGACTTTTTTCGACATACTATACTATGATATTTTTGACCTTTTTATGACTTTTTTCGACATACTATACCATGATATTTTTGACCTTTTTATGACTTTTTTCGACATACTATATTATATTTTTGACCTTTTTTATGACGTTTTTCGACATACTATACTATGATATTTTTGACCTTTTTATGACTTTTTTCGACATACTATACCATGATATTTTTGACCTTTTTATGACTTTTTCAGCATACTATACCATGATATTTTTGACTTTTTTATGACTTTTTTCGACATACTATACCATATTTTTGACCTTTTTTATGACTTTTTTCGACATACTATACCATGATATTTTTGACCTTTTTATGACTTTTTTCAGCATACTATACCATGATATTTTTGACCTTTTTATGACTTTTTTCGACATACTATACCATGATATTTTTGACCTTTTTTATGACTTTTTTTCGACATACTATACTATGATATTTTTGACCTTTTTTATGACTTTTTCAGCATACTATACCATGATATTTTTGACCTTTTTTATGACTTTTTTTCGACATACTATACCATTATATTTTTGACCTTTTTTATGACTTTTTTCGACATACTATACTATATTTTTGACCTTTTTTATGACTTTTTTCAGCATACTATACTATATTTTTGACCTTTTTTATGACTTTTTTTCGACATACTATACCATGATATTTTTGACCTTTTTTATGACTTTTTTCGACATACTATACTATATTTTTGACCTTTTTTATGACTTTTTTCAGCATACTATACTATGATATTTTTGACCTTTTTATGACTTTTTTCGACATACTATACCATGATATTTTTGACCTTTTTATGACTTTTTTCGACATACTATACTATATTTTTGACCTTTTTATGACTTTTTTCGACATACTATACCATATTTTTGACCTTTTTATGACTTTTTTCGACATACTATACCATGATATTTTTGACCTTTTTATGACTTTTTTCGACATACTATATTATATTTTTGACCTTTTTATGACTTTTTTCGACATACTATACCATATTTTTGACCTTTTTTTTGACTTTTTTCGACATACTATACCATGATATTTTTGACCTTTTTATGACTTTTTTCGACATACTATAACATGATATTTTTGACCTTTTTTATGACTTTTTTCGACATACTATACCATGATATTTTTGACCTTTTTATGACTTTTTTCAGCATACTATACCATGATATTTTTGACCTTTTTATGACTTTTTTCGACATACTATACCATGATATTTTTGACCTTTTTATGACTTTTTTCGACATACTATACCATATTTTTGACCTTTTTATGACTTTTTTCGACATACTATACCATGATATTTTTGACCTTTTTATGACTTTTTTCAGCATACTATACCATGATATTTTTTACCTTTTTATGACTTTTTTCAGCATACTAAACCATGATATTTTTGACCTTTTTATGACTTTTTTCGACATACTATACCATGATATTTTTGACCTTTTTATGACTTTTTTCAGCATACTATACCATGATATTTTTGACCTTTTTATGACTTTTTTCGACATACTATACCATGATATTTTTGACCTTTTTTATGACTTTTTTCGACATACTATACTATGATATTTTTGACCTTTTTATGACTTTTTTCAGCATACTATACCATGATATTTTTGACATTTTTTATGACTTTTTTCGACATACTATACCATGATATTTTTGACCTTTTTATGACTTTTTTCAGCATACTAAACCATGATATTTTTGACCTTTTTATGACTTTTTTCGACATACTATACCATATTTTTGACCTTTTTATGACTTTTTTCGACATACTATACCATGATATTTTTGACCTTTTTATGACTTTTTTCGACATACTATACCATGATATTTTTGACTTTATGACTTTTTTCGACATACTATACCATGATATTTTTGACTTTATGACTTTTTTCGACATACTATACCATGATATTTGACCTTTTTATGACTTTTTTCAGCATACTAAACCATGATATTTTTGACCTTTTTATGACTTTTTTCGACATACTATACCATGATATTTTTGACTTTATGACTTTTTTCGACATACTATACTATGATATTTTTGACCTTTTTATGACTTTTTTCGACATACTATACCATGATATTTTTGACCTTTTTATGACTTTTTTCGACATACTATACCATATTTTTGACCTTTTTATGACTTTTTTCGACATACTATATTATATTTTTGACCTTTTTATGACTTTTTTCGACATACTATACTATGATATTTTTGACCTTTTTATGACTTTTTTCGACATACTATACCATGATATTTTTGACCTTTTTATGACTTTTTTCGACATACTATACCATATTTTTGACCTTTTTATGACTTTTTTCGACATACTATATTATATTTTTGACCTTTTTATGACTTTTTTCGACATACTATACCATGATATTTTTGACCTTTTTATGACTTTTTTCGACATACTATACCATGATATTTTTGACCTTTTTATGACTTTTTTCAGCATACTATACCATGATATTTTTGACCTTTTTATGACTTTTTTCAGCATACTATACCATATTTTTGACTTTATGACTTTTTTCGACATATTATACTATGATATTTTTGACCTTTTTATGACTTTTTTCAGCATACTATACCATATTTTTGACTTTATGACTTTTTTCGACATACTATACTATGATATTTTTGACCTTTTTATGACTTTTTTCAGCATACTATACCATGATATTTTTTTTCGACATACTATACCATATTTTTGACCTTTTTATGACTTTTTTCGACATACTATACCATGATATTTTTGACCTTTTTTATGACTTTTTTCGACATACTATACCATGATATTTTTGACCTTTTTATGACTTTTTTTCAGCATACTATACCATGATATTTTTGACCTTTTTATGACTTTTTTCGACATACTATACCATGATATTTTTGACCTTTTTATGACTTTTTTTCGACATACTATACTATGATATTTTTGACCTTTTTATGACTTTTTTCGACATACTATACCATGATATTTTTGACCTTTTTTATGACTTTTTTCGACATACTATACCATGATATTTTTGACCTTTTTATGACTTTTTTCAGCATACTATACCATATTTTTGACTTTATGACTTTTTTCGACATACTATACCATGATATTTTTGACTTTATGACTTTTTTCGACATACTATACCATGATATTTTTGACCTTTTTATGACTTTTTTCGACATACTATACCATAATATTTTTGACCTTTTTATGACTTTTTTCGACATACTATACCATGATATTTTTGACCTTTTTATGACTTTTTTCAGCATACTATACCATGATATTTTTGACTTTATGACTTTTTTCGACATACTATACCATGATATTTTTGACCTTTTTATGATTTTTTCGACATACTATACCATGATATTTTTGACCTTTTTATGATTTTTTCGACATACTATACCATGATATTTTTGACCTTTTTTATGATTTTTTCGACATACTATACCATGATATTTTTGACCTTTTTTATGATTTTTTCGACATACTATACCATGATATTCTTGACCTTTTTGTGTGATGTATCTCAGAGCGATGAGAGAAGGGTTAGAAGACTGAAGGTTGTGTTCAGACCTGATGTGTGTCAGTGAGTGATGAGGTCTAACACACAGAGAGGAAAAGACCAACCTGCTGAGAACTGAAATACCTCAGGGTGATGACAGAACCATGTACAGAGGCTCAGTCCTTGTCACAGTGGCCGCACATTCAACTCCAACCTGCGGCCCTCTGTCCTATATAATAAAGGCCTAAAATGCCCCAAAAATAATCTTAAAAAAAAACATACTATACTTTGACTTTTTTTCAACATACTAATGACTTTATTCATTTTTTCACAACATAGTAATGTGTAATGAGGCCTTTTCTTTTGCGGGGTGCAACTGTTCCAGCAAAACTTTTTTTTAAAGATTTTTTTGGGCTTTTCCACCTTTAATTTTTGACTGGACAGCTAGGTGAGAAAGGGGAGAGAGAGAGAGGGGGGGAGGGGGGGAGACCTGCAGGAAATCATCACAGGTTAGATTCTAACCATGGACCTCTGCGTCGAGGCATAAAGCTCTCAGTATATGTGCGCCTGCTCTATCCACTGATCCAACCCGGCCACCTACAAGGTAAAATGACTGTTTTTGACAAAGGAGTCTGGTGGCTTTGAAGAGAGCAGAGATACCGGCTTCTTAAGGGCTGTCTGACAGCAAGGTAAAGCCCTGAAATTATTAGAAATATAGCGTACACTTAAGCTGATATAGATTCCTTCAGGTGTCTAAGATGGGGTAAGCTGGTCAGCATGAATAGACTACGGAGAAGTAGCTCATACAACCACAGTTCAAAAGATCCAAACTATCCCTTTAAGCCTCATGTGTTCAGAGGAAACATGGTTTTTAATACTTGCATCAAATGACTTCATTGTGAAGGGAAAGATTTTAATTAAAAGTTTGAGTTCTGTACAGAAACAAATTAATTCAAGTACAATGAAAAAGTGTACAGCTCTCATTGAAGAAGAAAAAAGCTCATTCTATTCAGTTTACATTTCTTACAGGTATCAGTGATAATTACATTATGATAAAAACAGCACCAAATAGACACACTGACCATGCATCAAGAGAGGGACACATACAAAAGGCACACTTTCTCACGCACACACACACACTTTCTCACGCACACACACACTTTCTCACACACACGCACGCATTCCTTCTCCCTGTCCACAGTGATATAGGTCTATGTTGTAAACATTGACAAACTGTATTCGTCATCATTATTTCATATCAATTTTATGAAGAATAGTATTTAAAAGTTATCAAATCCTTTAAAAAAAAAAAGTTATATTTAACTGTGGTATTCATGACGGAACTTGAGCTGATCTTTTTGTTCAGATCGAGTATCCTAAGTGTAACCCAGTCCTCCTTTCAGACCGCTGTTACGAGTGGTCGGTCCGTCTGTCCCCCAAAGTCACATTCTCCATCATGATTTGTCCGAACACGAAGTCATTTCATTGGACGCTGGAGTCCAGCTGCATCATAGAGGCTTCCTCTTAGCGTCTCCTGCCTGGCTTTGACTGACATCTGGACAGGAAGAATATATTGAAATGTCAGTGAAAAGCATGGAAAGATATACAACACATCACAGCGATCTGACAACAAATAAAATGAGTACATAAAAAGGCATGCTGACACCAACGGACGAGCAGAGAACAGAACAACCAGAGACAGAAAACACCTTGAAAGGAGAAGAGGAAGGAAGGCGAGGGGGGGAGGGGAGGGAGTAAAATGGAGCAAGCTTTGAGGGAGGGAGGGGTGGAGGGAGGGAGGGTCAGATTTTACCTGAGAAAGCGAGCTGCAAGTGAGGAGGCAGAGCAACCTGAGACCCTGACTGGAGACTCTTATACAGATCTGAGGAGACAGGACAGGGGAAACGAGAAACATGGGAGGGGAGGGACAGAGGGACGCAAAACAGGGAGGAAAGGAAGGAAGACGGAGGGAGAGAGCAGGGATGGTACAGAGGTGAAGGAGCGGTAATGACAGCCAATCAGAGGGAGGGGAGGAAGACACAAGATTGAGGCCAGGTGGGGGAGGGGGAGGGAGAAACAAATGGAGCATTGGCATCGTTTTGGTAGAAGTGTGGAAACAAATTAAGGAAAGGATACATTTTGGGGAAATGAAGCAAACAAAATGGAATAATGTCAAACTGGAGGTAAAACAAATACATCACAAGCTTACATCTGACGCACAATACGGGGATAATACACATGAATTTATAACATTTAACACAAAAACAAAAGCTATACAGGAAAAAACAGATGACAGCAAGGCAATGCCTGCCTAATGTGTAAACAAGGATATGAATATGTCACTTAAACTGACAATACTATTAATATTAAACACCTGACACCAGTTTTAATTAGAGATGCACCGATTACAACTTTCTAGGCCGATTCCTGATTGTCTTTGAGTTAGGCCAGCTGATACCGATTTCATGTTTTCTAACCATTTTACAGCACACACACATATTTACTTTCTATCTTTTCTTTAATATAACATGTTGAACAGATGATGGATCACTATGAAATAGAACTATATAAATGACTCCTGGTGTGGGACATTCACACACATCTAAAGGTCAATGTTAGAACCATTTCCTTCTCTTCACGTCCAATATCAACTAAAGAAATGTGATTTGGGTTGTTGGTGTGGTCCCTCCACGCCCTACTCTTTCCTTGCAGCTGTTGCATCTTGCAAACTTGTTATCTTCTGCACACACGCTGAAGAACCCCAAACAGCTGACATGTTGCAGGTTAATTCACCAGGTTCCTACATGTGGGAGAATAGCGCCGACACGCCTTCACACCGCGAGCGGGTACGTGCCACACACGGCGGAGAAGTTGAGAGAAAGGAAGAAGAGAGCGTGCTGTGGCGTCCGTGTGTGCGTGCGTCCTTGAGAACTGTAACTGGTAGAACTTATGTTGGCAGTTAATTGGAGCGTTGACCGGCATGAGATCAGCATATGTCAGACTGACCTGCCGGTCTCCGGTCACAGCGGAGCACGTGAAAACCGGCCAATCCCGGTCACCGGCCGCTCTATCGGTGCATCTCTAGTTTTAAATGTATGTGCTGTGCGGTGTCCGTGTTTCTGGCCTGTGTGCATCACTCACTCTGTGTCAGCGTGGAGAACGCTGCATTGCTACTGGCTGCAGAGCCGCTGGCTGCAGCGCCGGAGCCCGCTGTGCCGAGCGGAGGCAGGTTGAGCAGCGGGGGGAACTGGAAGGGCAGGGACACGGGCACCAGGCCCCCGAGCATCCCAAACCCCAGGGGGAGGGGCGAGGCCGAGCCCAGCAGGCCGCCGCCGCCCGCCGTGGAGACCTGAGCAGAACAAAACACATTAACTATGCTCACTGTTGATAGACGTTTCCACATACCACACTATGACGTTTACTTTTTTCGACATACTATCAATAATGTTGCTAAAAAAAAAGGCAAAACCAAAAAATTAAAACCACAAACAATCAGAATTTAACAAAAAAAAAAAAAAAAATTAATTAAATAAATAAAAACGGATTAGTTCGAGAAGGAGCAGGCGGCTATAGGCAGCCCCTATTTCCCAAAATCATATTATTACAAAGCAAATAAATATGCAGATACAGCACACAATGTTTCCGGTCAACAATATACAACAATACCTTTACAATACAAGTCCATTCCTATGCTCCGGTCTATTCTTTTCTGTATTGGTCAAATATTGATTTCTTTAATCTATTTTTGAACTGAATGATATTATGGCTCTGTTATGGCGTTTTTCCATTACGTGGTACCTCCTCTACTCTACTCTACTCTACTCTACTCTACTCTACGCACTGTGCGTCCGTTTTCCATTGCAGATTTTAGTACGGCCTCAGCGTGGCTGGTCGTCTTGTATAGCGGTTTACTGCTGTGACCTAACGACACACACACACACACACACACACAGAACGTGGAAGGTGTGTTGATGCCAGAAGACACATTTAGTTTCTAATGAAGCTGGAGGCAGCAAACACACAGCTGGCTGAACTAGTTAAAGATAGGGTTAGTTCAGGACGCCCCGTCTGTTGCTTTCACCTCACCTTTTGGTATCGCCTCAGCTCGCTGGGACCTCGACGGAGGTGGTACTACATGAAGTACCTGTTAGCAGGTACCAGGGACTTTTTAATCAGAAGGAAAACCAGAAAAGGTGAGTAGAGTCGAGGCGAGCAGGTACCATGTGATGGAAAAACGCCTTTTGATGTCATCGTTCAGGCCGTCCCATAAGGTCGCCCCACAAACTGAAACCCGCTTTTAACAGCAGTTCTCACAGGAGCTCGTCTGGACATTGTCCTCTTAGATGGTATCCCCCGTCTCTTTCATTAACAAACGCACCGTATGTGACACGGCAAATTATTTCCTTTAACTTTAAACATCAATTGTGCCGTTTTGAATGCAACAATGTCCATAAATGTCAGCAAATGTGAATTCAAAAACAGATGACTGACGTGCTCATTGTCCTGATTGCTCTTTTTTTGCAACGTGCAAATATTTTATAAGTTGCTTTTGTAGGTATTTCCCCAAACTTCCACACAATATAACATATATGGTAAAATAAGTGTACAGTACAGAGCATGTAGTATAGCATGTATATACCAATACTCCTGGCCATCTTCATGCACAGATATTTACTGTAGCCAGACCTTCCTCCACAGTGCTGTGGAGGTAGAGCTGGCTATGCGAGACTAGGGAAGTAGGGAATGATCACATAACTACAGAGCCTGTTGAATGTGCTACACCAGATTTCATTCTGGACACAAGGAAGCACACATTGCAGGTTCTACTCTGGACACGCCGGCAGTACGAACCTGTGGCAACTGAGACGAGACAGGTGACGAGAGGACAGACGCAACTGGCTTGGCCCCCTGAGGTGTCCCGCCCCCCGTCCTCTGACGCTGGCCTGCGTTGGCGGAGGATATCGTGGGGGAGGCACTGGATCCTGAATGCTTGCTTATGGATATGGTGTTAATAAGGCTAGCGTTGGTGGTGCTGTTGCTGTTGGGGGTCTTCTGGCTGCCTGACAGAGTGTAGCTGCCTTGCCCCGGCTTGGTCGCTCCTCCTTGGGCACCTGAGAACGGCAGGCGGAAGCCTGCTGGGCTTTTGGGAGAGTACTGGTGTAGGAGGGGGGTTGCCTGAGACCGGGGGCTTTGGGGGTTGAAGGGGGAGGCCGCGGTGGTGGTGATCACAGCGGGGTTGAGGGGCCGGGAAGTGAGTTTGACGATGGGTGGGATGCTGCTGTGGGTGGACTTGGTGAGCGTGGCGTGCATGGGGGTGATGAAGTTAGACTGCGGCTGGGGCTGAACTCCAGAGAGAGTCTGAGAGAGGGGGGAGGGCGAGGATTTACTCTGCGGGGTGTGGGGCAGGCGCGGCGTCTGGAAGGTTTTGGGGCTCATGTGCGGGGGGGAAATGAGGGTGTGCGGCCGAGACTGAGGCGATGATGTGATGATGAGCGTGTCGCCACCGTTGGATTTGTTATTGCTGCCTTTGAGAAGGCTAGACGCGGGCGCCGAGACCCCCGTCTTTGACCCTGGGGCCACCAGTGGAGACGCAGTGGGCGGTGGACGCGGTTTAGGCGACGACGCCGAGGCCGGCATGTTGGCTTTAGCCACGGCCACAGCCAGAGTTCTCTGAGTGTTCAACACTGAGTGTCTGTGCGCCTGCACGGCGCCCTTAACGGCGCCCATCCCATCCACCCTGACCGAGGGCAGAGGAGCGGACGTGACGCAGAGAGGCCGGGACAGAGGGGTGGAGGGGGACGAAGAGGTAGAGCTGTAGTGAGGTGCGTTGGAGCTGGGATTGGAGTTGTTTTTCTGCTGCTGGATGAGCGGCGAGGCGTTGAGCGAAGACTGCTTGGAGGCGGTCTTGGGTCCGTCCGGGGATGGGGGGCTGTCTCCGTGCGCCAGGCCCTTGGCTGCGTTGCCGAGGATGGCGAGGGCCTTGGAGATGGAATCCAGGGAGGGAGCGGTTAGATCCTCGTCGAGGGAATCCAGACATATGGGCTCAGACGGCGACTGATGCGGTCGCTTGGCAACCTGGGCAGCAGGGGAGGGAGTGGCGCCCGCTAAGGGTATGGACCGCTGAACCCACACGGCCTCCTGAAGAACAGAAAAACAACGTTTACACAAACTGTAAACACAATGCATTTAACATTTCCATGTCATGTTAAAAAGGACAGATTCACGTTTTCAACCCTTTAGAACCACGCGCCCGGCACACGGACCCTTTATCCTCCGTCAAACTAGCAAAAGTGGATTCGTACACGCCCTAAATGCACCTGCACCAGGCACTTTTTAAAATTTTTATTAAAATTCTTTATTTAACCAGGTAGGCCGTTGAGAACAGCTTCTCATTTGCAACGGCGACCTGGCCAAGACAAGCATAAGCGTGCAGGACAACATACAGTTAAACATTCAATACAACACAGGAATACAGAATACAAAAGGCTACATTAAGTGCAGGTTAAGTAAGCATTACAAAGCCGGCGCAAAGTGAGGTGTAAGTAAGACGAAGGATATGCGAAAGTGATATGGTGACAACACAATATACAAGAATAGACAGTCTATAACACTTCACGCCGTGCGCTTAGATCGTTACAATAGGGCCCATATCTGTGTCTGAAAAGCAAGAGCAGATTATAAATAAATAACACTCCGAAAGCTTACAGACAAAACTTATAACACTAATAACTGTTCTCACATTTCATATGTAGATTCAAGACTTTTTAGTTAAGTGTAATCCACGGTACTCTCACGGCCATATCATGGAGTACCAAAGTGGATTTAAAGGACAATTAGATTAGCATGAAAACATGTCCCAGAGAACGGTCGACTCAGTAATCAGGAGTTATTAATTAACCCCTAGGTTCATTTTGCGGCGGATTTGTCCTTTAAAGCCCAAGAAAATAATTATTTACCAAGTAATGTTGTACAATAATAACATAAAATGAATAAAATGTGTCGCATTTATGCTATGAAACTAAAAATAGAAAGTCAAAATGCCCTCTTTTTGTTTCTCCGCTGAGCTGTGGAGGAGGAGGAACTGACTTGACTTTGACTGTGGGTTTTGTCCTCATTTGAGTCAGGGAGGGATCTATGTCCTGGCCAGGAAGGACAGGAGGAATGATTACAGCGAACTATATAATGTTCATATGGTCATGCGAGTCTTGTTTTAAGACAGACTTGGAGAAAAGGTGAACTTGTCCTTTAATGTGCAGTTTGACGGCAGCTTTTAAGTTTGTGAAAGTCAAGATTGACGTCTGATGAGTGTCGGCGATACGCATAATAACAATACAGCTATATCTTTATCAAAACACATTTTAGGTTGATATAGAAGTCAATGCTGACCTTTGGCTTGGCCTTGGGAGTAGAGACCATCCTTTTATTTGCTCTGGAGGAAAAAAACAACACCAACACAAGCAAGTGAGAACAAGTTCGGCAAGAGTTAGTTCTGAAGATATTTGTTAATAAAAAGACACATGACTCACCTGTAGCCTGTGTAATGACCATGAGCTATATCGCTCTCTTTATACAGCATCCTGGGAACAGAAATAAAGACGTCAATGTGCAGTTTGACATCATTTGGGACCATTATTATTACCAGGGGCAGCCAGCGCAGCGCAATGTCCGACCCAAGTGTCTTTGCTAGTTTAAGACCGACCCAGTTGTCAGTTTCCCGTCCAGCGCCCTCGTCGTTTAAACAGCAGATGCACCTGCACCCATCTGTGGCCCCATGGGCGTGCTGGTCTTACAGGGAGGTGTGTTCAGGTGCATTCTGGGCGTGCTGGTCTTACAGGGAGGTGTGTTCAGGTGCATTCTGGGCGTGCTGGTCTTACAGGGAGGTGTGTTCAGGTGCATTCTGGGCGTGCTGGTCTAACAGGGAGGTGTGTTCAGGTGCATTCTGGGCGTGCTGGTCTTACAGGGAGGTGTGTTCAGGTCCATTCTGGGCGTGCTGGTCTTACAGGGAGGTGTGTTCAGGTGCATTCTGGGCGCGCTGGTCTTACAGGGAGGTGTGTTCAGGTGCATTCTGGGCGTGCTGGTCTAACAGGGAGGTGTGTTCAGGTGCATTCTGGGCGTGCTGGTCTTACAGGGAGGTGTGTTCAGGTGCATTCTGGGCGTGCTGGTCTTACAGGGAGGTGTGTTCAGGTGCATTCTGGGCGTGCTGGTCTAACAGGGAGGTGTGTTCAGGTGCATTCTGGGCGTGCTGGTCTTACAGGGAGGTGTGTTCAGGTGCATTCTGGGCATGCTGGTCTTACAGGGAGGTGTGTTCAGGTGCATTCTGGGCGTGCTGGTCTTACAGGGAGGTGTGTTCAGGTGCATTCTGGGAGTATTGCTATATTGAGGCAGCGGGAAGTGATGGCACCATTGACCAACAAAAACCTGGTCTAAAGTCAATAACGCAGCATTTCATTGTTATTTTAACAGAGCATTAGTAAAATGCTCCTAGGCTCGTGCACAGCACGTGCACACTATGCTTGTTACACACACAGGGACGCACAGCAGCACACACACACACACACACACACACACACACACACACACACACACACACACACACACACACACAGGGACGCACAGCAGCACACACACATGCAGAAGATTACAAATAAAAATATTACGGTGCAAATCCTCCATCATAACAGCAATGCTCCAAGGTCCAAACGCGCCTGGCTTTTAAAGGGAATGGGAGATGATCTCTGATTGGTTGATTGCATGTTATGCCCAAAACACACCTCTGATTAATGAAGACACTAAGTCCAACCCTTTAGAACCACGCGCCCGGCACACGGACCCTTTTATCTGCCGTCAAACTAGCAAAAGTGGATTCATACATGCCCTAAATGCACCTGCACCAGGCACTTTTTAAAAATGTAATTAATTTTTTTATTTAACCAGGTAGGCCGTTGAGAACAGCTTCTCATTTGCAACGGCGACCTGGCCAAGACAAGCATAAGCGTGCAGGACAACATACAGTTAAACATTCAATACAATACAGGAATACAGAATATAAAAGGCTACATAAAGTGCAGCTTAAGTAAGCATTACAAAGCCGGCGCAAAGTGAGGTGTAAGTAAGACGAAGGATATGCGAAAGTGATATGGTGACAACACAATATACAAGAATAGACAGTCTATAACACTTCACGCCGTGCGCTTAGATCGTTACAATAGGGCCCATATCTGTGTCTGAAAAGCAAGAGCAGATTATAAATAAATAACACTCCGAAAGCTTACAGACAAAACTTGCTAAGACGTCCACTGGGAACCAACTCCAATCATTAGATCTCAGTAGAATCACGTACTTAGTTTTGATGCTCACATTGATTTCACATTCATTCAGCTTAGGTGCTGCACTACAGCATTACAATGGTAGGGAAAACCCTTCGATCAATACGAGAAAGACTGATGCAGAGGGAATTAACTACTCAGCTGGAAAGTAAGAGCAAATACTGCTCTAAAACTAAATCTTAGTTCTCTTTTTTTTTTTTCCTTCAAAAAACGGTGGCGTGTTCCTTTAAAGAATCTGATATTTAATTCAATTTTATTTATAGTATCAAAGCATAACAAGAGTTATCTCGAGACACTTTACAGATAGATTAGATCTAGACCACACTCTATAATTTATAAAGTAAAGTCCCAACAATTCTAGTCATTCCCCTAATTTACTGTACTTAAGTATCAAAAGTAATTCTGATATTAAATGTACTTAAGTATTAGAAATATGATCTTCATGGCCCAAGGTGTGTAACGTTATCTTCATCACCACCCCGTCCGTGGTCATCGTCTGTTACCAGGTGCCTGCATGACGCTATCAATCATTATGCGTCCTTCTCTTCTTTAGATTTGGCCTGTGTGGGGTTTTTTTGCCGCTTGGCAACAAACAGGCATTACGTCACCAACTGGGATGGAGCGAGCATCATCTCGTTAATCTAGGAGCAATGATTCTCCTAATTATTTCTGATTTCGTTTTGTAGTAACGAGTCACTCAGATGCTTATAGAGGGGAACGTAGTGGAGTAAAAGTCAAGGTTTCCGGAAACATAAACAAAGTACAGATACGTGAAAAGTATTTGCACTTTGTTACATTACAACACTGGGTAACACTTTACTTGAAGGTATCTACATTGAGCTGGCTTTTCTCCATAATCCCCCAGTAGATATGGACATGTTGGGCATCCTTAGAAAGGTGAGGAGCTGTAGTATGCAAATCAAAATTCAAATTCAACGGGAAACCATATTTGGCCGTTTGGGGGTAGCGCAAAGTCAGGAACTTTAGCAACAGAATTGTCAAAATCTTGATTTGTTTGAGCTTACATTACATGTCATTTAGCTGATGCTAAACTTACAATTTGAAAGACTTACAATTGCTATTGAAGTTGCACTCCTCTGGAGCAACTAGGGGTTAAGTGTCTTGCTCAGGGACACATTGGTTGATGTATCGCAGTGGAAATTGAACCCAGATCTCCCACACCAAAATGTATATGTCATATCCACTGCACCACCACCACCCAAAAAGAGCTGGGTCGCTGCGACGTGTAGTTACATTTTTCGAGAGGTGCACGCAGAGGGGTCTGCGGGGGTACGCCGTCAATTCTACGCAGAAATATAAAAAGGCCTTCACTCTAACTCTAACCTGTCATGACAAAAACCGAATGACACTGTCTGACCGAAGCGTTATGTCAAACGTTTATGACTTGTTTACAATGTTTATGACACGTTCATGACAGTGTCATGCCACTCTTATGTAGCTACCTTCATGTAAAGTGTAACCCGACACTGTTAGCAAGACACACACCTGGTCTGCATCCAGCCTTTGGGCCACAGAGGTTTGACTTCCGTCTCCAGGAAGGTTTTGAGTTTTTCTTCCCGAGCCAGCGTTCCCAGGTTCTCCTGCTGTAAGCAGCCCACCTTCACCCGCACCAGGTTGCACAGCAATAACCTGGAAAGCACACACAATACACAATACACTAAATACTCCATCACAACAAGAGGAAAACTAAACATCAGGGCTGTTCTTCTTTTTTATCCTTTTCTTTTACCATCGACCGGTCGATGGGAAACACATCTGCACATTATTTCTATATTAAAGCCTAACTCTCGCCAAAATGCGACCTTGGGTCTTTTTGTGAATGTACCCGAGTCAAACTTTCATTTAAAAGCATATTTAGGACGGAATCGCCACTTTTAAGATGGACCGTATTCTGGTTTTTGGATCAAATGGCCTTTTGAATGGGAGTGCTAGGGGCACTTTGATGCTAGCCTCAAAATAGCTATTTTTAAACACTAAGAAGGCTCGACACAACATGAGACTTTGCTCCAAGTATCACCAGGGGCTCTACACCTTAACTCCACCGGTGACCAAGATATATACTATAACCAGGGGCTCTACACCTTAACTCCACCGGTGACCAAGATATATACTATAACCAGGGGCTCTACACCTTAACTCCACCGGTGACCAAGATATATACTATAACCAGGGGCTCTACACCTTAACTCCACCGGTGACCAAGATATATACTATAACCAGGGGCTCTACGCCTTAACTCCACCGGTGACCAAGATATATACTATAACCAGGGGCTCTACGCCTTAACTCCACCGGTGACCAAGATATATACTATAACCAGGGGCTCTACACCTTAACTCCACCGGTGACCAAGATATATACTATAACCAGGGGCTCTACACCTTAACTCCACCGGTGACCAAGATATATACTATAACCAGGGGCTCTACACCTTAACTCCACCGGTGACCAAGATATATACTATAACCAGGGGCTCTACACCTTAACTCCACCGGTGACCAAGATATATACTATAACCAGGGGCTCTACACCTTAACTCCACCGGTGACCACGATATATACTATAACCAGGGGCTCTACACCTTAACTCCACCGGTGACCAAGATATATACTATAACCAGGGACTCTACACCTTAACTCCACCGGTGACCAAGATATATACTATCACCAGGGGCTCTACACCTTAACTCCACCGGTGACCAAGATATATACTATAACCAGGGGCTCTACACCTTAACTCCACCGGTGACCAAGATATATACTATAACCAGGGGCTCTACACCTTAACTCCACCGGTGACCAAGATATATACTATAACCAGGGGCTCTACACCTTAACTCCACCGGTGACCAAGATATATACTATAACCAGGGGCTCTACGCCTTAACTCCACCGGTGACCACGATATATACTATCACCAGGGGCTCTACACCTTAACTCCACCGGTGACCAAGATATATACTATAACCAGGGGCTCTACACCTTAACTCCACCGGTGACCAAGATATATACTATAACCAGGGGCTCTACACCTTAACTCCACCGGTGACCACGATATATACTATAACCAGGGGCTCTACACCTTAACTCCACCGGTGACCAAGATATATACTATCACCAGGGGCTCTACACCTTAACTCCACCGGTGACCAAGATATATACTATAACCAGGGGCTCTACACCTTAACTCCACCGGTGACCAAGATATATACTATAACCAGGGGCTCTACACCTTAACTCCACCGGTGACCAAGATATTATAACCAGGGGCTCTGCACCTTAACTCCACCGGTGACCAAGATATATACTATAACCAGGGGCTCTACACCTTAACTCCACCGGTGACCAAGATATATACTATAACCAGGGGCTCTACACCTTAACTCCACCGGTGACCAAGATATATACTATAACCAGGGGCTCTACACCTTAACTCCACCGGTGACCAAGATATATACTATAACCAGGGGCTCTACACCTTAACTCCACCGGTGACCAAGATATATACTATAACCAGGGTCTCTACGCCTTAACTCCACCGGTGACCAAGATATATACTATAACCAGGGGCTCTACACCTTAACTCCACCGGTGACCAAGATATATACTATAACCAGGGGCTCTACACCTTAACTCCACCGGTGACCACGATATATACTATAACCAGGGGCTCTACACCTTAACTCCACCGGTGACCAAGATATATACTATAACCAGGGGCTCTACACCTTAACTCCACCGGTGACCAAGATATATACTATCACCAGGGGCTCTACACCTTAACTCCACCGGTGACCAAGATATATACTATAACCAGGGGCTCTACACCTTAACTCCACCGGTGACCAAGATATATACTATAACCAGGGGCTCTACACCTTAACTCCACCGGTGACCAAGATATATACTATAACCAGGGGCTCTACGCCTTAACTCCACCGGTGACCACGATATATACTATCACCAGGGGCTCTACACCTTAACTCCACCGGTGACCAAGATATATACTATAACCAGGGGCTCTACACCTTAACTCCACCGGTGACCACGATATATACTATAACCAGGGGCTCTACACCTTAACTCCACCGGTGACCAAGATATATACTATCACCAGGGGCTCTACACCTTAACTCCACCGGTGACCAAGATATATACTATAACCAGGGGCTCTACACCTTAACTCCACCGGTGACCAAGATATATACTATAACCAGGGGCTCTACACCTTAACTCCACCGGTGACCAAGATATTATAACCAGGGGCTCTGCACCTTAACTCCACCGGTGACCAAGATATATACTATAACCAGGGGCTCTACACCTTAACTCCACCGGTGACCAAGATATATACTATAACCAGGGGCTCTACACCTTAACCAAAGCATTGACAACATTGGTTGTGTTCAGTTTACTAAAAAGAAAGCTTTTAACAATCTCTGAATGCAACGTAACGGGGAGGAGAGTAAAGATGGAAAGCTCAAAGCTTAGTTCCATATAAACTAGTGTTGAAATTAATCAAATAATAATAATATTCGACCGGGCCATAATCGATTATTTCTGTTTACAATTTAATGTAGGCCTAACAACCTTTCTGTGTACATATTCTGGTATGTTTTGCACATTCAGGACGTGCCGTTTGCTCAGTGCTGTCGTTTTATGTATCCAGTTTATTTAGTGTTAGAGCACTGCAGAAGGTTTTGGTTTTGAAGCTTGAAAAGCTATGAATTAAATATCCTATATGGCTTTAATAGAAAAATGTATTTGATGCTGATATCGAATCGCTGACATGATAATCATAATGGAATCGGGAGATCAGTGACGATTCACACCTCTAATATAAATGCACGGATAATTTGTTGTTTTTGAAAGCGTTTCCATCCAAATATGCTTTTAAATGAAAGTTTGACTCCGGTACATTCACAAAAAGAGCCTAGGTTGTATTTTGGCGAGAGTTAGGCTTTAACTATAACATCCACGGTGCATTCTCCCTGGTAGTGTCCATCAGAACGGGTTTTTTCCCCTAAGGCCGCTATATGTTTTTAATGCTTTGAAATGGTTGATGAGCACCGCATATTTACACGGTGCTACGGTCCGTCATAATTCAGCTGTGGGGCACATTTATTGCCACTCGCATATGAAATTAACCTCCATTCCCTCGGGGAAACTGACCTGAGTTTGTCGTCCCAGACAAACTTCTTGCGAGGGCCCATCACCCTCCTCCCTGGCTTCTCCTCGTCATCGTCCTCCGACCCGTTCTTCTCCGTCTCCCCGGACTGCTGCCTGTGAACACACACATAAACATCGTATATATCACAGCACCTTAACGACGTGGACGGAAATACGTTGGAAAAGTAGACCAATATGACGACTGTGATGAACTGCGAGCCACAGCGGACTCGACGAGTGTCCTTACTTTGCCACTTTAGCGATACAGTCCATGTTGTACCGAGCGATCTGCTCCGGCATCATGCTGCACACGGCCAGTTTCAGCTTTAGCAGGGGCGTTCGAAACCGGTCGTCCTGGGCGACGGGGATAAGCACAGTCAGAAATCACACACACACATCCAGCACGGCACACACTCGCATGCTAAACACAGAATCAGATAACGGGCACACAGCCAGCAGACACAGCAGTAACAGAAACAGCGAGTGTG
>CM042325.1:1899486-1906986 GCA_023566125.1 Zingel zingel | reverse complement strand
TCTGGAGCAACGTGTCTGCGGTGTGGACGTATTTCAGGGTATCTGAGAAAGACCCACGGACAGACATCTGCAAATCATGTAACGCCGAAATTTCAAGAGGGGGTGCATCTGCAAAGACTTCCTCCACGTTGGGTTTAATTACATAATAATATAATTTTAAAACCTTTCTGTAGGCCTGTACATTATTATTTAATGTACACATGAGTGGGGTCAAGTTAAACATTTAAGTTTGAGTTTTATTTCATAATGTGCTAAATAAATATTTGCATAATTTGTAATTGATATATTCTTTGAAACTTTAATATTAATTCATACAATTGCAATGCCGTGATGTTAGTAAGTTAGTACACAGTCACAGCCATGAATGCAACGGTACTGATAACTGGCCTCATTTGGTCTTGGTTTCCTCTTTTTCGGTTTTGGCCAAGAATTTTCATTTCGGTGCATCCCTAGAGTTTAGGAATCGAGGCCTTCACACACCAGGCACATTTGTTTCGTGCAATTAATCCGCACGTCAATATATTTATTCGATCTGTTGTTTTTGTCACGAGTACTTTCGCACAGAACGCAAAAATAAAGTGAAACTGTGTATTTTTAATTGAAAAACCTAACATTTACTTGAGGAAGGAGCTCTAAACCCACCGCCAAATATGTGCACCTTCGGGCTCCTTCACACCGGCTGCGTGACACGCACGTCTCAGGCGCGGCTCGAGCGTGCATGCTAGAAACAGAACGCCCATTTTTCACGCAACACGCAAGCGTGTTGGAAGCGTTTCCAGACAACATAGAATACGAAATGATGTTAATATGTCATTTAGACATGAATACATTTAATAAATGACATGTTGATGTTTGAAAGTCTCGAGGTTTTGACATAAATGCAGATATAAATGTCATTTAAAAAATAATAAATAATTACAGATTTTCAAATATTGCACCTGTCAATACAGGAGGAAATATTCTGGAGCCTATTTTGCAGTCAATCCTGCCGACGTTGTCTTTGCTGTAATCAGATCAGAATATATTTATGTTTGTTTACGGGAAACATCCATGTGTCCAGACGAGGCTAGCAGCAGTAGCGGCGTGTCAGACACCTTTCTGGTGTGGAAAGACGTAGAAAACGCCACGCAGCCGCCACGCAACTGACACAGCAGCTGAAACGCCATGCAGCCGGCCTAAGTCTTCCACAAACCGAGGGAAAACACTGCAGAAGGTGCATTGATATGGAACTAAGCTTTAGGAGCTTTCCATCTTTACTCTCCTCCCTCGACTATTTCTGACGGTGACCGGAAGAACAACAGCTAACGTGAGTCGTTGAAAACTCTGAACACAACCAATGTTGTCAATGCTTTGGTTAAGGTGTAGAGCCCCTGGTTATAGTATATATCTTGGTCACCGGTGGAGTTAAGGTGTAGAGCCCCTGGTTATAGTATATATCTTGGTCACCGGTGGAGTTAAGGTGTAGAGCCCCTGGTTATAGTATATATCTTGGTCACCGGTGGAGTTAAGGCGTAGAGCCCCTGGTTATAGTATATATCTTGGTCACCGGTGGAGTTAAGGTGTAGAGCCCCTGGTTATAGTATATATCTTGGTCACCGGTGGAGTTAAGGCGTAGAGCCCCTGGTTATAGTATATATCTTGGTCACCGGTGGAGTTAAGGTGTAGAGACCCTGGTTATAGTATATATCTTGGTCACCGGTGGAGTTAAGGTGTAGAGCCCCTGGTTATAGTATATATCTTGGTCACCGGTGGAGTTAAGGTGTAGAGCCCCTGGTTATAGTATATATCTTGGTCACCGGTGGAGTTAAGGTGTAGAGCCCCTGGTTATAGTATATATCTTGGTCACTGGTGGAGTTAAGGTGTAGAGCCCCTGGTTATAGTATATATCTTGGTCACCGGTGGAGTTAAGGTGTAGAGCCCCTGGTTATAGTATATATCTTGGTCACTGGTGGAGTTAAGGTGTAGAGCCCCTGGTTATAGTATATATCTTGGTCACCGGTGGAGTTAAGGTGTAGAGCCCCTGGTTATAGTATATATCTTGGTCACCGGTGGAGTTAAGGTGTAGAGCCCCTGGTTATAGTATATATCTTGGTCACCGGTGGAGTTAAGGCGTAGAGCCCCTGGTGATAGTATATATCTTGGTCACCGGTGGAGTTAAGGTGTAGAGCCCCTGGTTATAGTATATATCTTGGTCACCGGTGGAGTTAAGGCGTAGAGCCCCTGGTGATAGTATATATCTTGGTCACCGGTGGAGTTAAGGTGTAGAGCCCCTGGTTATAGTATATATCTTGGTCACCGGTGGAGTTAAGGTGTAGAGCCCCTGGTTATAGTATATATCTTGGTCACCGGTGGAGTTAAGGTGTAGAGCCCCTGGTGAGACTTCTTAGCGTTTTAAGAATAGCTATTTTGATGTGATCGTAGTAGTGCCCCTAGCTCTCCCATGGGAAACTTACTGTTCAAATCTAAACACAGCAATCTGCACATTTTGACTTGTCACCTCAGACTTGTGAAAACAGAAAATGTTCATCGGAGGAACAAAACAACCCTGAGAGGAAACCGTGAGGACAGATTAAAACCCTCACCCGGTCTTTGGTACTCTGATCTTCCTGGGTTTCTTGTCCTCCAGAATTCCACCATCTTGCTTTTTCCGACGTTTTTTAATCACCCGTTCCTCGCCATCTTTCATCTTCTACAAAAACAAATGTGGCTTATTAAACGGTTGGGACAACAGTCGGTTTCAGAAACCTGATATATTTGATTATTTAGTGTGTATAAAAACTACAGAGAAGTGAGAACCTACCTTGAAGCGATGATCCTCCGCGCCACCGTTTTCCCCCTCAGAGTCGGACGCCGCTCTGAACTGCAGCGTGCCCGTGTTGATGTAGAAGCCGCCATGTTTTGTGGTGAGAGAGGCCGGCACCAGCTCGTCGTACTGTGGCCGGGAGAGAAGTATAATTACTGTTAGTTTCTTTTACTACTGCGCTGTGTGCCAACCTTTTACCAAAGTTTACTGCACATGATACTTAAAGCGTAACTCTCGCCAAAATGCAACCTAGGGTCTTTTTGTGAATGTACCCGAGTCAAACTTTCGTTTGAAAGCATATTTAGGACGGAAGCTCCACTTTTAAGATTGACCGTATTCTGGTTTTTGGGTCAAATGGCCTTTTGAATGGGAGTGCTAGGGGCACTTTGATGCTAGCCTCAAAATAGATATTTTTAAACACTAAGAAGGCTCGACACAACATGAGACTTTGCTCCAAGTATCACCAGGGGCTCTACACCTTAACTCCACCGGTGACCAAGAT
Source organism: Zingel zingel (assembly GCA_023566125.1). NCBI lineage: Eukaryota > Metazoa > Chordata > Actinopteri > Perciformes > Percidae > Zingel > Zingel zingel. Next base: position 1,903,681 of record CM042325.1, on the reverse strand, counting down.
ATATATACTATAACCAGGGGCTCTACACCTTAACTCCACCGGTGACCAAGATATATACTATAACCAGGGGCTCTACACCTTAACTCCACCGGTGACCAAGATATATACTATAACCAGGGGCTCTACACCTTAACTCCACCGGTGACCAAGATATATACTATAACCAGGGGCTCTACACCTTAACTCCACCGGTGACCAAGATATATACTATAACCAGGGGCTCTACACCTTAACTCCACCGGTGACCAAGATATATACTATAACCAGGGGCTCTACACCTTAACTCCATCTAGCCTAGCTTAGCACAGTAACCGGCTCCATCTAGCCTACTGCTCCCAATAAGTGACAAAATAACACCAACATGTTCCTATTTACATGTTGTGATTTGTAGAGTCACAGCGTGTACTAATAACAAGGTCACCTGACACACAGCCATCTTCTAACCGTATTTAAACTGGGAACTATATTCTCAGAAGGTGAAGCACTGCTACTGCTTGTGGAGTGATTAGTGCAACACCTGAAAAGCTCCGTTGTTACTCTCTGCTCCTCACCACGGGGCTTCTCAGGTGCTGCGAGCAAATCACTCCGCCCAAGTAGCAGTGCTTCGCCTTCTGAGAATATAGTTCCCAGTATGTATACAGACACGCGAGGAGATGAGAAGGGTATGTATGGACTTATCGAACTCTGGGGGGTATGCTGAATAAGTTATAAGTCCCAATTAGTAGGCATGTTCCTTTAACTTTATGCACTTCATCAGGGCAATCTCCAAGTTAAATGTAAGACTTTTTAAGAGGCTTTTAAAACCTCATAGGATGAAATTGAATGCCAACTTCACAGCCCTATCATGGGAACTATGTGTGGATTTTAAGCCAGAGAAAATAAGTATTTACCAAGTAACGTTACCTGAATAAAAAAACAAACATTTTATTGATATTAAACATTATTATTTATACTCATGTTCATATTTAACACAGAATTTCTTTATGAAGTGTGTTTGTACTTTAATAACAGCCGTAAAGTCTAGACGATTTCTGGCTATTAAGAAATATAAAATGACAAAATGAGTAATAAATGAAGTGATGATTGTGTGGGAACTCACGGCCTCTGAATTGTCTATGAAAGGGTCCGTCTCATCGTAACCATAGCCGATGTCAATCAGATCCTGCATCCTGTCCTTTTTCTTCTTCTTTGGGACACCGCCCTGCAGACAGAGGGAACACACAGGAACATTTCATATATATATATATATATATATATATATATATATATATATATATATATATACATACACTAGACATCTTTCTGCATGCAAAACATCCACACAGTTATGGCTGTAACGATGCATGTATCAATCTTGAGACACTATAGGCCGTTTTAAAATGTAACTACACGTCGCTTGGCCGTGGCTTGGTAGCGTTGCATTTCCCCCGACTCATGTCCTGGTTCTCCTTCTCCATCAACAACATGAGATCAAGGAGAGGGTTAACTTCTCCTGGTTCTCCTTCTCCATCAACAACATGAGATCAAGGAGAGGGTTAACTTCTCCTGGTTCTCCTTCTCCATCAACAACATGAGATCAAGGAGAGGGTTAACTTCTCCTGGTTCTCCTTCTCCATCAACAACATGAAATCAAGGAGAGGGTTAACTTCTCCTGGTTCTCCTTCTCTATAACACCATGAGATCAAGGAGAGGGTTAACTTCTCCTGGTTCTCCTTCTCTATAACACCATGAGATCAAGGAGAGGGTTAACTTCTCCTGGTTCTCCTTCTCTATAACACCATGAGATCAAGGAGAGGGTTAACTTCTCCTGGTTCTCCTCTATAACACCATGAGATCAAGGAGAGGGTTAACTTCTCCTGGTTCTCCTTCTCTATAACACCATGAGATCAAGGAGAGGGTTAACTTCTCCTGGTTCTCCTTCTCTATAACACCATGAGATCAAGGAGAGGGTTAACTTCTCCTGGTTCTCCTTCTCTATAACACCATGAGATCAAGGAGAGGGTTAACTTCTCCTGGTTCTCCTTCTCTATAACACCATGAGATCAAGGAGAGGGTTAACTTCTCCTGCTCCAGATCTCACCGTGGTCAGTCACTATGACTCTAGAGTCACTACTCACTCTGAAGACAATCACCATCACTCACTTTACCACACACAGAGAGCGAGCGAGAGACACACACACACACACACACACACACACACACACACACACACACTTAACACTTAACACTTAACACTTAACACTCACATATTTGTTCTCAAGCTTCTTGGCCAGCTCTTCTACCTCCCGTCGCTCCCGGTCGTCGTCAGCAAAGGGGTCGCTGGGGTCCAGAGGGGGGGCCAGGCCTTTAGGGACTGTTGAGCTTGCTGCATGCTTTACCTGAAGGGGGGGTAAAATGTCAAAGGAATGAAATGGGAGGAAGTAGGGCTGGGTTAAAGGAATTGATTCTCAATCAGTTAAAAATTATATCTTTGTCAGAATGATCAGTTATCGATTGATACAATCCAGAAATGGATCTTTTAGCACAAGCCTTCCCACCCCCCAAGGATGTTAAGGTAAAAAGGACTTTAGGGATCAATTCTTAACGTAAACATTATCCTGGTGAATTATGAACATATCTGAGGGTTGCTTCTCGCTTGCACAATGTACAGCAGAAGTTCTCTGACAATCTTTTATATCCAAGCTGAATGTGTAACTGAAATGTTCCTAACCTTATTCATATCGGCTCGGAAATGTGATCGGTTCGGGACTTGTGAATGGGAATTTGCTAGCCTGGGAAATCCCTGACGAACTTCCGGCAAATTTGAGATTTGCTCTGCAAGTCCGTCTGGCCAAGAGCCCATTCAAGCCCATTTCCAATGTTTCCAAATCGAGGCACCAATCACAACCGTTGAGGCGAGCTCTACACCAATCACAACCGTTGAGGCGAGCTCTACACCAATCACAACCGTTGAGGCGAGCTCTACACCAATCACAACCGTTGAGGCGAGCTCTACACCAATCACAACCGTTGAGGCGAGCTCTACACCAATCACAACCGTTGAGGCGAGCTCTACACCAATCACAACCGTTGAGGCGGGCTTTACACCAATCACAACCGTTGAGGCGAGCTCTACACCAATCACAACCGTTGAGGCGGGCTTTACACCAATCACAACCGTTGAGGCGGGCTTTACACCAATCACAACCGTTGAGGCGGGCTTTACACCAATCACAACCGTTGAGGCGGGCTCTACACCAATCACAACCGTTGAGGCGAGCTCTACACCAATCACAACCGTTGAGGCGAGCTCTACACCAATCACAACCGTTGAGGCGAGCTCTACACCAATCACAACCGTTGAGGCGAGCTCTACACCAATCACAACCGTTGAGGCGAGCTCTACACCAATCACAACCGTTGAGGCGAGCTCTACACCAATCACAACCATTTTACATGATGACGATAGCGCAGCGACGGCGAGCAGCTTCTTGTTTACATTCAACATGGCGGCCACCGAAGCACAGCAACCCGTTGATGCCGCGGTCGCTGCTACGTCACCTGGATCTTTGCTCCGATTGGTTGAAGGACTATCCAATTGCGCCCAGAGGCATTTGAGCGGCGTCCGTTGGTGACGCCTCTTTGAAAATGAGCTGTGAATAAAGCTTCCCCAGACCCCCTCTCAGTTACAGCTGAGAGGGGTCTGGGGTCAACCAGGCTAGGAATTTGCGATACCCAGCCCTATTGTTTACTGGGTCACTGCCTTATTACCTCACATGTGCACAATTAACAACTTATTTAAGTGACATCTCGGCCTCAGTGATGCCAGGTTAGGCCCCTGCTGTTCTCCCGTTCTCCTGAGACAGGTAGGAAAGATTGTTGTACCACCTCAGACCTCTCAGGTCGCCTGGGACACGTCTGCTTTCTGTCCCCAGAGTCAGAACTAAACAGGGCGGTTGTTTTTAACTGCTCTTTGGGGTATATTGTAAATAACTTCTGAATTGCCTTGTTGCTGTGTTAGAATATTTACATTATCAAAAGGATCCACTGCAGTTATAATAAAGAAGAGTCAGTTTACAGTACTCACAGCACAAGTACAGAAAGTGACTAACGTAAGCCTCAAACAGTAGCTTAATTTATTTGTGAAATACAATCATAACAGAATTTGATGTCATCAATTGTCCATCTTGTCAGTTTAGATGTCTCCTCTATCTGG
>CM042325.1:1879486-1894486 GCA_023566125.1 Zingel zingel | reverse complement strand
CTGGAAAATAAATTCACATCAAGGGCCAGAAATATTTAGTTTATTCAAATGCTTTTGTTTCATTGAAAAAGTCAAGCATCTTTTACTGTATTATATAGATGTATCTCATATATAGCCTTCTCACTTACAGTTACAGTGGTTGGCAAAAAGGCACACAAAGAAAGTGTCGACAAAAGTGACAAAAACTTCAGAAAAAGCGAACAAATATTGAAAAAGCTACAAAGACTAGGTGGGCCCAACATTTATTGTGAACCTAAATTGATATGCGGGCCGGATTACAATCTGCCAGGGTCCAGATGTGGCCCGCGGGCCTTGAGTTTGACACACGTGGCCTACATCTTCTACCGTCCAACCCATGTATTGTATCTCAATTAAGTTTAACATTTTCTTAAACAGAAAGAAACAGCAGTTCTGGGTTAAATATACCTTGATAAGCCTGTTGGTTAGAGGTCCCCTGGCTCACTGTTAGTTGGGAAGTTATCTATATATATATATATATATATATATATATATATATATATATATATATATATATATATATGACTGCAGCAATAATTTGTAGACTTGTAATTGGATGAAATTGCACGTATGTGGCTGTGTACATGAATTATGTTTCTATTTTACGGATTGAGTAATGATGTCAGTAGATAACTTATATATATATATATATATATATATATATATATATATATATATATATATATATATATATATATATATATATAGGGCTTTTCTGCCTTTAATGGACAGGACAGGTGAGAAAGGGGGGGAGACATGCAGGAAATCGTCACAGGTCGGACTCTAACCCTGGACCTCTGCATCGAGGCATAAGTCTCTATGTATATGTGCGCCTGATCTACCCACTGAGCCAACCCAGCCACACTGCAGTCATATTTTTTAACATTCATATTAACATGTTTATTAGCTTCAACGGCCCAAAATGCTAGGTAAAGACAGTATTTTTCCACAGAGAACCTAAACAATAGGCTCCTTTATCAGAGTGTATTCAAACAGGGTTTCTGCAGGTTTCAACAAGTCATATTTAAGACTTATTTTAGACTTTTATGAATGAAATGTAAGACCTATATCACCACATAAAACTCCAACAAAATGCTGAGTCAACAAAGTACTTGCAAAGTAAATACAATTATTAAAATTGAATGAAAGCGACACGGAGTAATAATGATCTGTACATATACAGCAAATTATATTTGGACTAGCGAAAGAGAGAACGACAACGCCACAGAATAATTAATAAATAAACATTTTAGAGATAGCGTTACATGGACGTGGGACAATTTATGTAACTTAACTTTAGGCGTTTTCAATATACAGAAATGAGCATACATACATACATACATACATATACAAACATACAAACTGGAGACATAGTCCCACATTGGTGCCCTCCCCTTCTCCTTCCCCATACTCCCTCCCATGGAACCAAGTAAAATATTTAAAATATATTGAAATAAATAAAATAAAACAAGATCCAGTTCTACAGAGGTATATGTGCTTGAGTTAAATACATTTTAAATAAAGGTTTCAGTCGCTACAGTCCGGGGATCCTTTATTCTGCAGTGTGCAGAAGCTTGTCCATTACATTCAGAGCTTTTAAAGGCCTGTGCAACATTTAGGGTCAGATATTTTATTAAAATAGTCAGCTAGTATGTCGAGTCCCTCTGTAACGATTACGTACCTTAATGTGAATCCATCTCACCGTGCTCTGTAACTGGTTATTTGGTAATGCACCTGAGTTAAGCCATCTAACTAGGGCTTAATCTGATAGCATCGTGTATCTTACTCTCGTCGCTAGACGGTTGATTTTGATCAAATGGAAAGACAGCAAACCCCCGACATTTACACACTGGATCCAAGACGCCTTTTAGTTCCTCAAACTTGAAAGAATTAGATACTAATTTGAAAGGCTCAGCAAATAAGTACGATAAGATATGGGGACCTTTCTTAGATTATGTTAGGGAACAAATCACATTGCCTGACTACTGTATGAGGCAGTAGTGTTAATCATACTGCAGTGATGGCTCTGTAGACAGTGGTCACTCCCTTCTCTTCCTCTTTGTGTGACTTGTGTACATTTGTCTTTTTATTATTATTATTTTTTTTCCTTCTTTTTATTGTATCAGTGTTTGTTAGTGGTGTCAATATGTTCAATGTAAGACTGTCTCCTTGAAATGAACAACCTGTCATGTCCATGCTGAACTGAAAATAAATAACGTACCTTAACATAGAAAGCACAGCTGTCATGCCTGCATCTCCTTTCCCCTGTACTGAGCACCTAGTCACATCATTTACATATCCCACTTGTCTAAACAATTACCATATACATGCACTGGACCAGGGGTCATCAGCCTTTTTGAAACTGAGAGCTACTTCATGGGTACTGAGTCATACGAGGGGCTACCAGTTTGATACACTCTTCTAAAATAACACATTTGCTCAGTTTGCCTTTAGTTATATATGATTATTAATGATTAATGATAGTCAACTGTGTGAAGACACTGATCACGTTAATTATTTCTCACAATAATTATCAACAATGACTTAACAAGGTGTGAAACAGATATCAATATTCCATTTTCATGTTTAGAAGAGGCCTGAGGGCTACTCATGTGGTCCTTGGGGACTACCTGGTGCCCACGGGCACCGTGTTGGTGACCCCTGCACTGGACACTGTATACCATGGATCTCTGAGGTCCATCACTGGTTTTAAAGCCCTCACTCACCATTGTGAACTGTATGAACGTGTTGGATGGCCTTCTCTATCAACACAGAGACTTCAACACCGGCATATCTTTATATTAAAGGCTATTTCAGGTCTTCTTCCATAATACCTTCTGACCTCTATCAGTGTGAATAGTAACAAGACTTCCAATCTTCATCCCAGGATCTTTTCCTTCCGTCTGTTCCAAAGGTTAGAACTGAACTGAGAAGAAATGCGTTTTAGGTTTGCTGCTCCCTCTGCCTGGAACAAGTTAAAGAAATCCATAAAACTGAATGAGCTGCTCTCATTGGTCGCTTTTAAGAGGATGTTGATGGACTTGGAGGCAGCCACATCTGGCTGCAGATGTTCTGCCTGATGTGTTTAGGATGGTGGTTGACTTTGAGGGATTTGCTGTTTCAGTTTTTAGTGCATTTTGTCTTTATACGTGTGTGTGTGTGTGGTTGTACTGCTGCCTGATTTTTAATCTCAATGAGTCCCTTTCTGGTTAAATAAGGTATTCATTCACTAGTGGTCATCCTTACCTTAACCAAAACACTTTCACACAACTAATCCCTTTGTGAGCGTCAGTGATATTGATGCTTTGGCTTCGTGCCGACTGCAGTAATGTGTACTCAAGTGTTCATTTGTCCCCAGTGTCACATTGAAGCTGAAACATTTGCGTTAGGAACAAAAGCTCTGTATTGCAGTTTGTTTCTAAATAGAGATGGAAATCATAATTTAGGAGCGTTGTGCATCTACACACAAAGAACCAACGTAAAATACAGATCTGTTTCAGTGAGTTCAGTTTAAAAAAAAATAAATGTTACTTAAGGATTAAAATAAAAAGGTGAAATGATAAGTGACTTTGGCTTGAAATTAATTTAAATTCTCTTTTCTTCTTTCTGGGTTATTTTATGACTGCCCAAAATAAGCATTTGGATTAAGCCCATTCCTTTTTCGGTTGTTAATTGTGCGAGTCATTGTGTGACACGTTTCTTTTTATCAATTGCATATTCACACAAACGGTCATGCTTTGTTAAGCAAATAAAGCATTCATATTCACAACTTACCCTCGCGTTATCAGATTGCCTTCTGCTGCAGTTCAACACTGAGATGGGAACATTACAGCCATAGGTGGAATTTACAAGGGGGGGGGACAAAACCACCCCAAAAACCTATTATAATTTCCTTTACATAAGACATTTGCACCATGACTTGATGCAGAAAATGCACAAACTGTTGCAGAACAATTCACCAGAATGCAGAAAATTAAGTGTGACGCTCAAAAGTGGAGCTCTCAATCCCACCCCAGCCCCAATGTTGAACCCAAAGTTGCGCCCTTGATTACAGCCAACAGCCACCTTCGGTGCGTGTCAAATAAGTCAACAGAAAAACAAAGTCAAAGTGTGAAAACACAGTTTTATTGTCGCCATAGTCATTGATTTAAGACCAATCAGCAGCCGCGCCTCCCCAGTCAGATGCCTGGGCGGTGGGAGCAGTGGACCAGTCCTCTGTGGCCGGCTGAGTGCTCCAGTCCTCTGCAGGGCGAACAAATGAAAACTGATTTAGCATTCAGTAATGACATTTAAAATAATAGGTATTTTTGAAATTAGTTATATTCACCTGTCTTTGTAACAGCTGCAGCAGCTGGAACAGAGTAAAACAGTTTAGGGTCAAAGAACCAACATTAAATGGCAGTTGTGATGAAAGTTCGGTCCATCCAGGGCTGGGTTCCCGAACTTCAACTTTAAGGCACTGAACAATTGCCTCCAAAGTCAGTATTGAAAAATGCCTCGTCATTCAATACCTAAGAGTAAATCTCAACCACTTCAGTGAACCAATCAGCATGCTTCTACCGAGATCTAATAATGCTCGTGATTGGCCGTCTACGTCTTAAGCTTGTTTCATGGTTCTGTTGAGGCTCCACGCAGAGCTTTCTCCGTAGCCTACGTAAGTGGCCTGACGTTAATACCGGTGCGCTGGAGTGTCCATCAAGTAGAGCTGTACCGATACCAGTATCGGCATTGCCTCCGATACGGCCTACAACGCTGGCATCTGGAAGTACTGGAGTTTATACACCGATCTGATACCACGTAATGAAGCCCTAAAGAAAATCTACGTTAGTTTATTTTTCCGTTATAACGGACGGTCAAACTGCAGAATAAAAGAAAGTTCTGGGGCGTTCATTGTTTGTTCATGTGCCACAAAGAGTTTACCCTGAGCCAGACCGACAGGGATAGTAGTGTACAGTTAAATCATAAAATATATGACACACTGGTATCGGATCAGTACTCTATCGGCCGATACACAAGTTCAGGTATCAGAATCTTATCGGGGAAAAATGGTATCTGACCATCTCTAGCGTCGAGCCAGCGTGTGTGTGAGAAGTGAGAAAGTGACGATATTTTCAGAGTGAGTAGTGACTCTAGAGTCAGTGAGATTAACAAAGTGTCTCCGCTGTTCTTTCTGACCACGGTGAGATCTGGAGCAGGAGAAGTTAACCCTCTCCTTGATTTCATGTTGTTATAGAGAAGGAGAACCAGGAGAAGTTAACCCTCTCCTTGATCTCATGGTGTTATAGAGAAGGAGAACCAGGAGAAGTTAACCCTCTCCTTGATCTCATGGTGTTATAGAGAAGGAGAACCAGGAGAAGTTAACCCTCTCCTTGATCTCATGGTGTTATAGAGAAGGAGAACCAGGAGAAGTTAACCCTCTCCTTGATTTCATGTTATTTATGGAGAAGGAGAACCACAAAATGAGTCGGGGGAGATGCAACGCTACCAAGCCACGGCCGAGCAACGTTGGTATTCAATATAAAAAGGTATCGTTGAGGAACCGGTATCAAAGTTAGAGTATTGTAAATCTTTGAATGATAGCCAGTTCTAGATCAATCAAAAGGAAACTTGTGATCTTACCTGTAGGGAACTGTTGGATGGGCACAGATGGCACAGCAACACCCTCAGACCAATCAGCCACCTCTGGCTGAGTGAACTCTGCTGCGGGAGCGCTCCATTCACCCTGGAACTCCTCCTTCCCTACAGCCTTCTCGGCAGCAGCCTGCTCCTCCTTCTCAATCTGCATTAAAAATGAGCCATTAGAGTGGGCATACCTACTGGTCCAGGGTTCAACGTCAGGTAGAGGTGCAACGATCAATCGATTAGTGAAATCACTCAGAAATCAGAGTGATTTCTCTGATTCCAGCTTATTAAATGTGAATATATTCTAGTCTCTTCTCTCCTCTGGGACAGTAATCTGAATATCTTCTAGTCTCTTCTCTCCTCTGACAGTAATCTGAATATCTTCTAGTATCTTCTCTCCTCTGGGACAGTAATCTGAATATATTCTAGTATCTTCTCTCCTCTGACAGTAATCTGAATATCTTCTAGTCTCTTCTCTCCTCTCTGACAGTAATCTGAATATCTTCTAGTCTCTTCTCTCCTCTGGGACAGTAATGTGAGTATCTTCTAGTCTCTTCTCTCCTCTGGGACAGTAATCTGAATATCTTCTAGTCTCTTCTCTGGGACAGTAAACTGAATATCTTCTAGTCTCTTCTCTCCTCTGACAGTAAACTGAATATCTTCTAGTCTCTTCTCTCCTCTGGGACAGTAATCTGAATATCTTCTAGTCTCTCCTCTGGGACAGTAAACTGAATATCTTCTAGTCTCTCCTCTGGGACAGTAAACTGAATATCTTCTAGTCTCTTCTCTCCTCTGGGACAGTAATCTGAATATCTTCTAGTCTCTTCTCTGGGACTAGAAACTGAATATCTTTGAGTTTTGGACAAATCAAGACATTTGAGGACATCATCTCAGGATCTGGGGAACACTGATCCACATTTTTCACCACGTTTGACATTTTTATAGATCAAACAAGTAATCGAGAAAATAATCAACAGATTAATAGACTATGAAATAATCGTTAGTTGCAGCCCTAATGTCAGGTTGTACTTGCCTGAAGACAGTTTACAGGCTCCTATGCAAATTGTTTATCAAATAATGACAATTAACAATGTCATGACACATCATGGACAGTGTCATAGGTGTTAAAGCTCATACTGAAAGTAGAGGCCTTTAAAAAATAAACCAAATGTAATTGCAAGAATTAACTAAAAGACAGTAGTTTCTATCCAATTTGTTTGACAGCATACACATTTTAAAGGTACCCTCATTTGGGGCTGTGCCGTTAATCAAATTTTAATCTCTATTCATCTCAAACTTGCAGCCAACTTCGCACAACATTGTTCCATCAGCATACTCTACTGCCACCCAAAAAAACGGATACAATGACGGGAAAAAAATGATTTAAAGCCCTTTTCGGTTCTATTTGATTGACAGAGGTGGCATTCTACTTACGCCGGGACATTGGGCAACCCTAATACACACACACACACACACACACACACACACACACACACACACACCATTAGTCTTACCTCTTCAGGATCCCTGTAGAAGTACAGATCTGGCATAACCTCCCATGGGTGCTCCCTGGAGATGGTTCCCCTCATCCTGAGAACCTCCCTGGCCAACATCCACCACATCAAACCCACTGAGTGGTGACCCTGAAACACAGGCACAGATTGGCATTATACAATATTTGTAGTGGCATAAATATCCGGGTACCCCCAGGGGTCTCCAAGTTCAATTTAAGACCTTTCGAATACCACCTAGGATGGAATTTAATACCAACTTCACAGCTATATAATCTAAAATCAGTATGCATTTAAAGCCTGTAAAAAATATTTACCAAGTAACATTCCCTGAATAACCTAAATAACTTATAATACGCAATAGCTTTGTGATGAATAAATATCACAGTAAGAATTCATGCTATAAAAACTAGCAAATTAGTTAATTAGTTTCACCTTAGCTTGAGTTATTTTGTCAAATATTTCAAGTGTTCAAGTAGGGCTTGGCAATATATCGATATATCAATATCGTGATATAAGACTAGATACAGTCTTACATTTTGGATATCGTAATATGACATAAGTGGTGTCTTTTCCTGGTTTTGAAGGCTGCATTACAGTAAAGTGATGTAGTTCCCTGAACTTAGCAGACTGTTCTGGCTATTCTATAATTTGCCTTTACATTAAATCAACATTTCTGATGATTATTTATCAAAAATGTCATTGTGTAAATAATTGTTAAAGCACCAACTGTCAATGCTACAATATCGTCGCAATATATATCGTTAGATTTGATTTTCTCCACATCGCCCAGCCCTATGTTGAAGTATTTATTTAATCCTACAAAAAGAAAAATGTAAGACCCTAGAATATCTACAAAAAAGTTTAGACATTTTGTGGCAAGACCTTGACCTCCATCCCCCGAGTGGTTCAGAGAAAAGAGATTAAAAGGCCAAGCATTTTTAATTTAGCACACGTCCTACACCCCGCACCGCACAGACAGGACAGCGCCGGGCTCTAACGGTGTGCAACTTGCAAAGATTTACAGTCAACATACGATTGCTTCTTTTATTTAGTTGGGCTTACCTTATTGTTACAGGGGATGGCAATGTCCACATATCCGAGGGGGGAGTCAGTGTTGCACAGGGCAATGGTGGGGATGTTGACGTAGGAAGCCTCAGTCAGGGGCTGATGGTCAGCACGGGGGTCCGTCACTATCAGGAGACGGGGCTCCCTGAAAGCTGCCTGGATCTGATTGGTGAATGTACCAGGGGTGAACCGACCGTGGAAGGTGGTGGCACCAGTGGCAGAGGCAAACTTCAGCACTGCTCTCTAAAGTGGGCAGAAAGAACAAGTTATACTCAAAAGCAAGGCAGCTGTTTGTATAGCACATTTCTGCAACAAGCCAATTCAAAATGCTTTACATACCACATTAAACAGTTAAAACAGTATTAAGACTACATAAAAACAGCTAAAGACAGGTATGAAATACAACAAATGCAACTGAAAAGATACATTTTTTATTTACAAATGTGTTGAACTGTGGCTCAGGTCACTATCAAACCCCAATCATGGGACAGCAGTCCTAATGGTGTTAGCGAAAACCCGGCCGGCTCAATCTCGCACACTTCCGACACCTGAACACCGACATCAGTGCCCGGCTTTAATGGTGTGCTTATCATAGTTACTGTACTAATGTCCCACTGTGTAAAGAGGCAATCACAACAGTACAACAAGTTTAAAAATAATAAAAGGAGGTTGCGCTTCAACAATGTAGATTCTCAATTTGACTGCTAAACCCAAAAGGCATTATCCAAAAAGTAAAGAAAATGTGGTACATCCCAGGTTCCCAAGTTGACAAAATACTCTTAACTTATTTAGTTAGGGCTTCTTCACACCAGCTGTGTGTCGTTTTCATTTCGGCTCCCATGTTAACAGGTTACAGCGTGCACACCGCCTGCTGACACGCATGTCTCAGGTGCGGCTCAAACGCGTGCATGCTAGAAATAGGACAGACGCCTATTTTTCACGCGACACGCAAGGGTGTTGGAAGCGTTTCCAGGCAAAATAGAATACAAAAAAATGTTTGTCATTTTGACACAAAAGGCGCTTTTCCATTACATGGTACCTGCTCGACTGTACTGCTCGACTTTGGTTTTCCATTACGAAAAAAAGTACCCGGTACCTGCTAACAGGTCCTTTATGTAGCACCACCTCCGTCGAGGTCCCAGCCAGCTGAGGAGATACCAAAAGGTGACGTGAAAGCGACAGACGGGGTCCTGAACTAACCCTATCTTTAACTAGTTCAGCCAGCTGTGTGTTTGCTGCCTCCAGCTTCATTAGAAACTAAATGTGTCTTCTGGCATCAACACACCTTCCACGTTCTGTGTGTGTGACGTTAGGTCACGCCAGGTTACTGCGGCGCCGCTTGTTTCCAGTCCTGCGGAGGCTCCAGGCAGAACTTTCTCCGTAGCCTACGTACACACACACACGGCCGGCTCCACGCACACACCAGCGCACAAGTATAACCATCAGGCCACTTCCATCGGCTACGGAGAAAGCTCTGCGTGGAGCCTCCACAGAACTGGAGAACAAGCTCAAGTGGCCTGATGGTTATACTTGTGCGCTGGTGTGTGTGTCGAGCCGGCGTATAAGACGACCGGCCAGATGTCGAACAAGGATGATCCAAATCATGTGACTTTTTCTAGTCTTTTCATTTTATCAAATGGGAAACATCCATGTGTACAGACAAGGCTAGCACCTTTCTGGTGTGCAAAGACAGAAAACGCCACGCAGCCCGTGTGCAGGAGCACAATAACTCAACGCTGACTTGTTCGGCACAAAGCCTTCTTGGAAACTTGAGATGTGCTACATTTCCTTCAATTTTTAGGACAATAATTAAGACATCAGCGGGTTGCTTTACCTGTCCAGTGTTCCTGGAGGAGATGACGCACACATCAGCTGGGTTTTCAATGGCGACGATGGCCCTGGCAGCCAGCAGCAGCTTCTCCCAGGTCTTCTTTAGGTTGATGATGTACACACCTGGTGATACAGGGAGGACCCCAGAGCATGACGAGAAATTCTAACTTGAATGACATGCTTAACCTGAAAGAGTAATTACTAGGGGCGGGAAAAATAATCTATTCTTAGAGTCAGAGATATTTTTTTAAATGTGTATTTATTTAAAAGTTACTGTCTGTTAATGGACACAGTTCATCTACTTTGACATGACATCTGACCACCTCATGTTTCATGTCCTAAGAAGCCAGTTCTCCACCTTTAAACGTGACCGAGCCTCTGATATGGAAGATTACGGGAGAGAAGGGGACTTCACAAGCACGTTTAAGACTTCAGCATGGAATGACTACAGAATAAAGACCTCAGACAAAACATTTCATTAAAACTTGTGTGACAAATATGTCAAAATCTAAGCTCTCTCTAGCTGCTTTGTCTGGGAAGTGACTCAAACTCAGATTTATATGTATATTTTTACAGATCGAGCATGGAAATGTACATTAAAAAAAATTGTTGAATCGATAATCTGTTTAGAATCGAATTGTTAGCCTCTGAATCAAATCGTGAGGTGCCAAGAGACTCCCACCCCTAGTAATTACGGTGCAGCAGAGAACCTTAAAAAGAAGGCTTTTACTGTCTTTCATCATCATGTAACCTCTCTTCCACCACTCACCGTCGCTTTTTCTTTTGTAGACATACTGCTCCACCTGGAAGTCCAAGTTGGTGCCTCCCAGATGGGTTCCTGCTGCCAGAAACTTCAGCACATCCTCCTCCTTCATTTGAAGGACATCCAGACCTCCGGACATCGTGACCACTTTCCCTGCGTTACGAGTGATGGGAGAGCTGGAAAAAAAGGATTAAAAAACATTAACCAACGTACAAGGTTAGCGTCATAATGTCGACTCATTGTGTGCAAGTTTATTAGAACTGCTGTGTTAGATAGTCCCATTTCTGGTTATATTTTTAGTTATTTAAATGTCCTTGATTTCACAGTTTTAGTGACTTGCATGTCATTTCTATTCCAGTCACTGTAATTCACTTTTAATGAATTTTCTAAAATGCATTGTGTATTTATTGTGTGTAATCTCTGCTACAGCAAATATTTGTACCTCTGAGAACACTTTGGCCAGGATTATTTCTTACCAACAGAGTTTGAGCTTCAAATTGAATGCAAGACGTCTCAGATGTTGCTGGCTAACCTTAGCTTAAGAAAGTAAAATGCTAAGTTGATTGACAAGACATTTTAAAACGCTTAACGTGGCTTAAGGTCGGAAGACAACTATCAATTATCACCAAATTTCTCATGGCCATCTCTTGTCATGAACATGTAAGCCTGTCAAAAGAACTAAACCGAAATCCAACGATTATAGAAGTTGTCTCACATTAATGTGTTCTTCATTGGCGCCTATGGCGAGTAAAGGCGTAAGGTGGTTTAATGCACCTAAACAAGGAATTTTGCTCCTCAACCATTGAAAACTGTCAAAAAAAAAAAATCAAACCCAAAATCCAGTTATTATGGACGTTATCTGACATTAATTTGGTGATCATTGATTGTCATTTAGGTACTTGAAACCACATTAAGCTTTTTCCTTACAATAGGCTCTAATGAAGCAGAAACTCTTAACGTCAGATAACTCCCATAATAATTGGATTTGGGGTTAGATTTTTTGACAGTGTTCAGTGGTTATGAGGAGCAATATGAGTGAGAAATTTGGTGAGGATTGATAGTTGTTTAGATACATTAAACCACGTTAATCTTTTTCACGTTAGGACTTAAAGCCCATGAGAACCATGGAGAGTCAACCCACAGTCGCTTGGCTGCCATGTTGAAAACGTGAACCAGAAACGCTTAATGTCAGATAACGTCCATAATAATTGGATTTGGGGTTATATTTTTTGACAGTGTTCAGTGGTTATGAGGAGCAATATGAGAGGGAAATTTGGTGATGATTGATCGTTGTTTATGTACTTTAAACCACGTTAATCTTGCTCACGTTAAGCGTGAGTACCCGCACCGTGAAGTGACGAAGGTCCATGTTAGCGCCACTTCCGGACAATAGAAACACATTATGGAGACAGCTAGCTAAAGTTAGCCCTCATAAAATATTAGTAACAGTTCAACCAATAACGGATGGTAAGTTATTGATAGTAAGTAACGCCTCTACAGTCAAATATATGTCGAATTTGGCGGTTACACGCTGGGCGCCGATGACGTAAATTACTCTTCCTTCAAATTGTAGTTTCCTTGTTTTTAGAAGGCCTTTGAAAGCGTCAACCCACGCGCGCACACACTTCATCTTATCCGTTCATCTCTAAGGGCAGATACTGTGGTAAATTAAGCTGCAACTAGCTATAATGTCGACTATGTATTTTGAGTCAGGCGCGAGGGGGACACTACGAGGTGAGCGCGTGTCAACGGCTAACAAGTTAGCTTGGGACGTTAGCATTTTCTACTTTGGGATAATTTCCGACGAGAAAGACGCGATAGATGGGTGTTGTACTGTTCTGTGGCGTGCTTTAGAAGCAGCCCGTCATTATTTAAACGTGTTAGCGTCATTTAAAGGTGTATTATTAAAAAATACGACGGTTGAAAACTCACCACGAAACAACGCCGTATGGAAATCTGACCAGACGGTGAAAAAGAGGGCGCTGGGAGAAAATGACGTACTATAAATACCACATTTCCAAGCCTGTGATTGGTTGGTTGTTGTGAACGGGGCGGGTGTAGTTATGTGAGTTGGCCACTAGGCGGTGTCGTGTGCCATGATGGGAGCACCAGCACAGCTCGGACCGCCACGGGTCGGATGGGTATGTCACTACCCGATGTGAGTCGAGTGCAGATGTGAGTTGCGCATGCGCAGACAAAGTATCCCATATTAAGACGATGGAAAGACCATATTAAGACAATGCCGAGACGCCGACTTATCGGTGAAAGACTGACCTGTGTTGCAACTATATTTGCTAGAGATAAAGAGTTCCAGGCCAAGGGAACATAATATGTACACAATGTCACAACGAGTTGAGAAATAATTTCTAAAAAACGTGTCTTATGCTATTATACAGGCGACGGTCTTATGTGGAGAAAGTGTATGATTATTCCGTCATTTCAGCACTATATATATATATATATATATATATATATATATATATATATATATATATATATATATATATATATATATATATATATATATATATATATATATATATACACACACAGCTGAAGGAAACTATTCCTTCCCTCTCTTCAATTATTGTATATTATTTGTAATAAATAATAAAGAGAAAGTGTATGATTATTCCGTCATTTCAGCACTATATATATATATATATACAGCTGAAGGAAACTATTCCTTCCCTCTCTTCAATTATTGTATATTATTTGTAATAAATAATAAAGAGAAAGTGTATGATTATTCCGTCATTTCAGCACTATATATATATATATATACAGCTGAAGGAAACTATTCCTTCCCTCTCTTCAATTATTGTATATTATTTGTAAATTATATTGTATTGTTATACTGTATACTTATTATTTAATGTATTGTCCTTTATGTTTTTATTCTTTATAAGTTAAGTGAGTGTAGTACTTTGAGAGTAAAGATTAACCAGAGTCAAATTCCTTGTTTGTTCACGCAAACCTGGCCAAAACAGCTGATTCTGATTCTGAAATCATAGTGTGAGTCTGAACAGACACATAGATGCATACGTAGCTTTAGGCTAACCCTCGTGTTGTCTTTGGGTCCAAATTTGACCCATTTTCTAAATGTCTATATCAGAAATATGGCTTTCTTTTTAACTTCCTAAATTCCTAAAAAAAATAACATGGATGGATGATTCCATGCAACGCGCTCCACATGTACAACAAAAGATCGGATCTCTAATTTCATTGAATTTGGGGTGTTATTGTCACATTTTTTAGCATTTGAAAAAGACTGAACATCAACATATACCAGTCTGTGATTATCCTTCCTTTAATATTAGTCTCAATAGTTCATAATTTCTGATTTTTTAACTCAAGAATTAGGTATAATTTCTTATAAATGAGGTTTTGTATTGACCATGAATTCCAAAAATAAGTGTATAACTAGTAATAAGTTGGTGTTAGTGGTGTTCATACATGGTAGTGAAAGAAAGCAACAAAAAATAGCACCAAAAACATTAAAAAAAACACCAAAAGTGTCGTAAAAAGGGACAAAAACTTCAGAAAAAGGTAGATATTTTTGGATGTGGCCCGGGAGGACGATGCCCGGTCCAATGGAAGACAACACAAAGGTTAAGTGGAAATGATGTGTTGATTTAAAACAGTTTTTGGATGAGTGCCAAGGACATTAGAGGCTACAAATAAGGCTAAAAAAGAAGGAGTGGGGTGATGAGGCACACGGTGGTATGCCAAACATGCTTTTGGAGTTGTTCTCTGGGGAAAGTCCAGGTTTTCAACACATAAAGTCATTTTTAATCACTCGCCATTCAATTCAATTCAATTTTATTTATAGTATCAAATCATAACAAGAGTTATCTCAAGACACTTTACAGATAGAGTAGGTCTAGACCACACTCTATAATTAACAAAGACCCCAAAGTCTTGGACTCGACAAAGGTGGTCTTGACTACAGTCCTGCCTTTATTATCTATAATAACATTTAATTCTTCACAAAATTGAAAGCAAAACCAGAATGTATAATCACCTTTTTTCAAAATAAAATGCTATGGGCGCCCGGGTAGCTCACCTGGTAGCGCGCGCCCATATTAAGAGCTTCACTCCTCGACGCAGCGGCAGGTTCAACTCCAACCTGCGGCCCTTTGCTACAGGTCTTTCCCCCCTCTCTCTCCCCTCTCATGTCTTCATCCA
>CM042325.1:1846986-1874486 GCA_023566125.1 Zingel zingel | reverse complement strand
TAGATACCGGAGAAAGGAACGTCTCTGAGCAGAGTGGCCATCAGGCCGGAGAACAGAGCGGCAGGACCTTCGGTCCGACACACGCTGCGCAGAGCACCGGTCACACTCCCATAACTGTACCTGCCACACTGAAACACAAGAACACAGACTGAAGAAAGCTACACCTGAACAAACATCAGTGTGATCACAACTACCTAAAATGATAGAAACCATCTTTTGGAGAAATTATTTGACGTGTGCTTTGATTTGTTTTTTAGTCTGGCCCGTGTCCGATCTGCTGAGGGGGAGAGCTCAAAGTGGCTTCACTTATACTTCAAATCAATCATTTTTATGGTCTCAAACTTTATGTCACAGCAAACTTATCGAGCAGTCAGAGGTCGTTAGGAATCCTTCGCCTTGAAGTTGGTAGATTTAAAAACATCCACGAAGATAAAAGGTGCAAACTATGTAAGTACAACGTGACATCATGACTTCGCGTAAACATACACGGCCACTTTCTTAAGCCAAGTGGCGTGTTATCTGCACGCATTTTGAGCTATCCGCGTGTATGTCTACGCTGTATACAGCGGACAGCAGTCTGCAACGTCACAGCGTAAACATGGCATGTTTGTTTGATGATGAGCACCACAGTCGACCGTGATCAGCCACACCACGGCACCCACGGGAGCACTACCAATACCCTGAGCCTCGCAGCCCTTCAGCTGCCTTCCTTTTCACCCGCCAGCGTCATCGTGTAAACAGGGCCTCGATATGTGTGATTTTTGTTGCTATTCTGGTATCTGTCCCTTGCTGTGAATAATGGTGTCTTGTAAGCCAATGTGGGCTGGGCAGGTTTTCTTTTATGCATGATCATGATACAATAATACAATATTACATCATTCATTCATATACTGCCTGTGCTCACTTCAAAGCGTGTCTTGATGACAGTGACCGGCAGCATGAAGACCCCCGCCACCGTCCGGGCCGAGCCTCCCAGCAGCACGGCCTCCGCGGCCCCGGGGCTGCGGTCCTGCAGGAAGTGCTGCTTCAGGGAGTAGTAGGTGCTGAAGTAGAGCCCGACTCCTGGGATGGTCCGAGCAAAGGACTGGAGGAGCAGATGGATAAAAGGGGGCAGAGTCAGAAACAGAAGGGAGAATCTGACACATGTTGTCATAAACACAGGAGGCTTTGAATGAGACAGGAGGGGGCGGAGGTGGAGAAGAGACAGAGTAAAGATGTTCTAACCGGTGAAACTCCTTTCCACAGTCCCAGCAGCCTCTCTGTTCTCACCACGCTCAGGAACACAGTCATCATCCCCACTCGGCCCGAACTGAAAGAGGAACATTCAGATGAGCTGACAGAAATACCTTGGCATTGTACTGGACAACAAGCTTAAATGGGACTCATGGACTGATCTTTTGCACACTAAGACACAGCAAAGAATGTACTTTTTTTTAAAGAAACTGCTTGTTTTTAATGTCAATAACAAAATGCTCCAAATGTTTTATACTGCATTATCTGCTGGTTCTGAAATGCCTCTGAGTCTCAGAAAAAGACAGACAATCAGAAATACAGTTACAGCTGCCGGCAAGTTACTTGAGATAACACTACCGAGCATTGAACACATTTACAGAGACAGACTGGTGAGAAAGGCCAATAACATAATGTATGTGACTACACCCCCCCCCCTGGCATCTCATTTTAAACTACTGCCATCTAGGCCTTGTTTCTGCCCCCCCTTCTGACCAAGAACGGATCCAAATTCTCTTTTGTACCACAAGCCATAATAGCCTTAAATCAGTCAGAATAAGCCAGATGTCCAGCTGGCCTGGCCAGACCCAGGGGTGTGTAGTGTAGTGTGTGATGTATGTTCTTCATGTTATGTCTGTCAGTGTCTGATGTAGGGACTATTTGTTTGTGTCATATGTCTGATGTCCTTAAGACTGTGCTGCAAACCCAAAATAAAGTTTACTACTACTACTACTACTACTACTACTACTACTACTACTACTACTACTACTACTAGAAAGCGGAGGGGCCCACGAGCTGCATGTGTGACACGAGGTTTAGCTCAGGTTCAACTTTCTGTCGTTCATCCCGTCAATATAGCAAGAAAACATGTGATGCCTGCTGGAGATCTACTGATAACTGTGCATGTGCCGGGTTAAAATAATCAATTCTCCAATTAAAATAAATCTTTGTTTGAGTGATCTGATGCTGATTAATAAAATCCCAAAATGGACCTTTTAATCAGTCCTGTATAAAGTACTCAAAGGCAATTAATTCTTGAGTAAAAGTATGTAAGTATGTGTGTGTGTGTGTGTGTGTGTGTGTGTGTGTGTGTATGTCTGCGTGTGTGTGTGTGTGTGTGTGTGTGTGTGTGTGTGCGTGTGTGTGTGCATGTGTGTGTGCATGTGTGTGTGCATGTGTGTGTGTGCGTGTGTATGTGCATATGTGCGTGTGGAGTGTGTGTGTGTGTGTGTGTGTGTGTGTGTGTGTGTGTGTGTGTGTGCGTGGAGTGTGTGTGTGTGTGTGTGTGTGTGTGCGTGGTGTGTGTGTGTGTGAGTGTGTGCGTGCGTGGAGTGTGTGTGTGTGTGTGTGTACAGACTCACCCAGGCTGCATGCTGCTCTGCAAAGTCTGCAGACGGGTCTTGACCAGGTCGAGAGGCTGGAAGAGCAGCGTGGAGCATATACCGCTGACGGAGCCGCACATGAAGGCTTTGATCGCTGGGTGAGCCTGAGGGGGAGATGGGGGGGGGGACACAAGGAGAGAGGAAGTATGGAGTTAGGGTGCTTGCACACCAGAAAAAAGGGGATCCGGCGATTCACCGCCGGGTGGTGCAGTGGTGGGAGGGTCACTGACTGAAACGGCCCATTTGTGTGACATCCTGCTGTGTATGTAGCACAACTAGACTTCACATTTCACAACTATTGTTTACCGTCAGATCGTTTCCGACCGCACTTGAAGTCAGCTTCATTTCACGGAGAAACACTGTTAAACACAGTCAGCGTGAATGCACGCTTTTCCTACTATGACATCATCAACATCACAGGCGCCGATATATGTTTTCCTCCGTGGGTGCTCACGGACGCACGGCCAATAAAAAGTAGTCAAAAAAATGTTTGCATTTCAGAACCTTAGGAAATGGAGAGCGGCCGACACCAACACACACGCCTATTGACTCGATAATGAAGCCGTAAAGTAGGCTGTATCATCTGTCTTTCAACTCAGGACAACGCCACTTCTCACAGATACAGATAGGATTGGAGATGAAAAGTTGAACTGATACGTAACCACGATCAGCTTCGTGGGAAATTAAGAATCACTGAAGAGGTATTTTCACCCGAGAGACGCTGTGATTGGTGGATAGGATATGGAGCAGGGGACTGACAGTGACATACCCAATCACACTATGACAGACGCTCCACTTAGCACCAACTGCAATGTTTAATTTTAAATGAATGGAGCCTACTGGCAGTCTGGCACACGTGGGTGCTCAGGATTTTCAGTATCGGCACCTATGATCAACATGTCTGCCGTGAAAAAGGTCTATTGAGCATGCTGACTCACTGAAATATCTTACTGGGACACTTGATGGAACTGAGCCATCGTTAAGGTTATCAATCTCAGCTGTGCTTTTCCTACTATGACAAGTCAACATGTCTGCTGTGAAAAGGCAGGTCTCTAGAAGGCAGGTCTCTAAAAGGCAGGTCTCTAGAAGGCAGGTCTCTAAAAGGCAGGTCTCTAAAAGGCAGGTCTCTAAAAGGCAGGTCTCTAAAAGGCAGGCCTCTAGAAGGCAGGTCTCTAGAAGGCAGGCCTATAAAAGGCAGGTCTCTAAAAGGCAGGTCTCTAGAAGGCAGGTCTCTAAAAGGCAGGTCTCTAGAAGGCAGGCCTATAAAAGGCAGGCCTCTAAAAGGCAGGCCTCTAGAAGGCAGGTCTCTAGAAGGCAGGCCTCTAAAAGGCAGGCCTCTAGAAGGCAGGCCTCTAAAAGGCAGGCCTCTAAAAGGCAGGTCTCTAGAAGGCAGGTCTCTAGAGGCAGGTCTCTAAAAGGCAGGTCTCTAAAAGGCAGGTCTCTAGAAGGCAGGTCTCTAGAAGGCAGGTCTCTAGAAGGCAGGTCTCTAGAGGCAGGTCTCTAGAGGCAGGTCTCTAGAGGCAGGTCTCTAAAAGGCAGGCCTCTAGAAGGCAGGTCTCTAGAAGGCAGGTCTCTAGAGGCAGGTCTCTAGATGCAGGTCTCTAAAAGGCAGGCCTCTAGAAGGCAGGTCTCTAGAAGGCAGGTCTCTAAAAGGCAGGCCTCTAGAAGGCAGGTCTCTAGAAGGCAGGCCTATAAAAGGCAGGTCTCTAGAAGGCAGGTCTCTAAAAGGCAGGTCTCTAGAAGGCAGGCCTATAAAAGGCAGGCCTCTAAAAGGCAGGTCTCTAGAAGGCAGGTCTCTAAAAGGCAGGCCTCTAGAAGGCAGGCCTCTAAAAGGCAGGCCTCTAAAAGGCAGGCCTCTAAAAGGCAGGTCTCTAAAAGGCAGGTCTCTAGAAGGCAGGTCTCTAGAGGCAGGTCTCTAAAAGGCAGGTCTCTAAAAGGCAGGTCTCTAGAAGGCAGGTCTCTAGAAGGCAGGTCTCTAGAGGCAGGTCTCTAGAGGCAGGTCTCTAGAGGCAGGTCTCTAAAAGGCAGGCCTCTAGAAGGCAGGTCTCTAGAAGGCAGGTCTCTAGAAGGCAGGTCTCTAGAGGCAGGTCCCTAGAAGGCAGGTCTCTAAAAGGCAGGTCTCTAAAAGGCAGGTCTCTAGAAGGCAGGTCTCTAGAGGCAGGTCTCTAGATGCAGGTCTCTAAAAGGCAGGCCTCTAGAAGGCAGGTCTCTAGAAGGCAGGTCTCTAGAAGGCAGGTCTCTAGAAGGCAGGTCTCTAGAAGGCAGGTCTCTAAAAGGCAGGTCTCTAGAAGGCAGGTCTCTAAAAGGCAGGTCTCTAGAAGGCAGGTCTCTAAAAGGCAGGTCTCTAGAAGGCAGGTCTCTAGAAGGGGACATTTCACAGTTCAGGGTGTTTTAACTGTTGATTTGTTTAACCGTTTCACTGTTTTTTAAGTTCAATAAATGCAACATCTTTCCAAAAGTCAACGAGCAACTGTGTTAAATAATCATGTATGTGTTGTGATCATGATTTATTTTCATATTGTTCACTACACACATTCACCATCATACCTAAGTCACTGTGAGTCCAGGGGTGACATGAATAAGAAATGCTCAATATATCTATGTGTCTTGGATCGCCATCGCAGAACTTATTCCCCCTTGTTATATATATATATATATATATATACACATACATACATACACACACGATGCCTCCTTGTCAGGGACAACAAGGAGGCAGACATATTTATTCTGTTTTTCTTATAATATATTCTGTTAATACGCTGCATATATCTGTATTATTCTTACTACTATTATAACGTTACTGTTAAATTGCACATATCTGTACATGTTGTTCATATTACATAGCCAATTTATTCTGCTCTTATAAGGTAACTGCTAATACACTGCACATATTTATATTTCATTTATATTACTCTAAACCAGCTGTACCCTACTGTCTACACTGCACTATATTTCTCGTCCCGTCTATATTTTGAATATCACATTGGACTTTTCTGCTCTTTTTGAGCTTCTGGTTGGACTCAAACTGCATTTCGTTGTCTTTGTACTTGAACTCTGCACAATGACAATAAAGTTGAATCTAATCTAATATTCAGCTGTGATGTAGTCTCACATTTCCAGACCTATCTTCGCAGCGCTGTGTCAGCAGCTGTGATGCAACAACGCAGCAGCCTTCTAGATTATCTTATTGCATCGCCAAAACCACCTCTGGACTCCCTGCCTGTCCAGTCAGAAAAAGTAGGTTAAGATAGGTCATCGGTACGTCAGAACGGTGCTATGACTCAGACAGAAAGATGCCCTGACCTGAAATTAGTTTAAAAGAAAGGTGCAACGACAAGAACTATCCTTCTGCTCAAACTGAAATCACTTATGTAGGGCGGCAACTAACCACTCTTTTGTCGATTAATCTGTCGATTATTTTCCGGATTGATCGATTAGTTGTTGGTCTATAAAATGTCAAAAAATGTGTTTCCCAAAAGCCCAAGACGACAAATGTCTTGTTTTGTCCACAACTCAGAGATATTCAGATTACTGTCACAGAGGAGAGAAGAGACTAGAAGATATTCAGATTACTGTCAGAGGAGAGAAGATACTAGAAGATATTCAGATTACAGTCCCAGAGGAGAGAAGAGACTAGAAGATATTCAGATTACTGTCAGAGGAGAGAAGATACTAGAAGATATTCAGATTACTGTCCCAGAGGAGAGAAGAGACTAGAAGATATTCAGATTACTGTCCCAGAGGAGAGAAGAGACTAGAAGATATTCAGATTACTGTCAGAGGAGAGAAGATACTAGAAGATATTCAGATTACTGTCCCAGAGGAGAGAAGAGACTAGAAGATATTCAGATTACTGTCCCAGAGGAGAGAAGACACTAGAAGATATTCAGATTACTGTCCCAGAGGAAAGAAGAGACTAGAAGATATTCACATTTAACAAGCTGACATCAGAGAAATCTGTCATTTTTTCCATAAAAGAATTACTCAAATCAATTATTTCATTATCAAAAATAGCTGGCGATTACTTTAATAGCTGCCACCTGATCGATTCATGTTTGCAGCTCTACACTTATGACTAATATCAGATGAACAATAATTTTTCCGGTAGTAAAACTCACCAGTGATAGTTCCATGGCTCTTCAGGACGGTGATCTGTCTGTTCAGTCTGGGTTTCCTTTCTTCCTTCTGCTGATCCGTCACTCTGACTGCTGTCCACGCTCAACACGCCTAAAAAGAGGAGAAATGAGAAGTAGTCTCTGAGAAATGACGTCCGTCGATCAAACACAGGCTGGGCATGAAGAGGAACTGTTCCAGGTGATGAAGAAACATGTGCACGGTCCTGCTGTCTGTATCAGAGTGCTGATGATCTCACAGAGACACACACACACACACACACACACACACACAGAGAGAGAGAGACATACACACACAGACACACACACTCACACACACACACACACAGAGACATACACACACACACAGACACACGCACAGAGACATACACACAGACACACACACACACACACACACACACACACACACACACACACACAGAGAGAGACATACACACACACACACACACAGAGAGAGACATACACACACACACAGAGAGAGACATACACACACACACAGAGAGAGACATACACACACACACAGAGACATACACACACAGACACACACACACACACACAGAGAGACACACACAGAGACATACACACACACACACACACGCACACACACACTCACGCACACACAGAGACAGACACACACACACACACACATACACACACACACACAGACAGAAACACACACACGCACGCACACACACACACACACACACACACACACACACACACGCACAGCGACATAGAAACACAGAGGCATACACATACATAGACACACAAGCATGTGCGCGCACACAGAGACACACACACACACACACACACACACACACACACACACACACACACACTTTCCTGTTTGTGAACACCCAACACACAGCTACTCATTAACTAACCAATGAGCGTTGAGCTACACATTAGGATAGACCTGCTGCATGTTTGTGTCGTGAGAGCGCATGTGAACAGATAATGAACTAACTAAGGCTGGACTTATCTGGATGAGGGTGGATTCAGCTGCTTTCAATGAATCCATTAGTTTGGTCTACTGCCACGATGAGTGAAGAAACTACAAAATATTCACATTTAACAAGCTTCAATCACAGAATGTTTACAAAAACGACTCAAACTTAATCATGGATTATCCAAATATCTGGCGATTCATTATCGGTGATACCTAATCGATTAATCGTTGCAGCTGTAGTGTTTGACTGTCTGATGTCTTAGTTTGTTGGATGGACGTTCACACACCTGCAGGTTTGGGTTATAACTGAGTTAGTAGACTCATGTAGAAGCACACATTCTGCTGCAACCACAGATGTACACCAGTAACATTTATATTATATAGATATAATATATACTAGGGCTGGGCGATATGGAAAAAATCAAATATTTAATGATATTTTTGACCAAACACCTCGATGTCGATATTGTAGCAAATAATAGGACATTCATAGGATGCAGCTCCACCAGCTCACCAGAAACCAGTCAGTACCAGGTGTGCTGTACCTGGACTTTCCTGCTCATCACTATTTTCATCATTATAACAATTCCTCTGAGGACGCTGACATGTTACACTGCGTCATATTTACGTGAAATGCCAATTTAGATCAAACCTGCATACAAATACTTCAGGTCTGTTCTTCTGTAGCTTACCGGTCCTCAAGTCTTCTGCAGAGACTGATATCACAAGTCTGACGCAACCGGTTAGCTATGATATCATACGGTCAATGAACACGTGCCTGTTGTTTGACAGGGGCAGGGCTCGTGTCCTTCTTCTTCCTCTGACCCAGAGTGATAGAGAAAGACACATCATATATATATATATATATATATATATATATATATATATATATATATATATATATATATATATATATATATATATAACTTATATCTCTATGGCTCTGCTCTGACCTGACCTTACACAACCATGACTGCTCTGTCACTTCGACCTGTCTCCCTGCTCTCTGACGGGACAGCCACTAGCCGGTTCCTGCCGGTTGTAACTGTGAGAAAGCCCCGCCCATCTAGGAGCTGCTGGCTTCTGATTGGTTAAACAGTGGGCCGCAATGTCAGTAATAGAAGGGCACGATAAAAAATTATAATAGCGCATCCAAAAACTTCTAAACGTCTTATAGAAACTCAATTTAGGCAGAATACAGAACTACACCTGAATGTGAAGCTACTCAGTGTGATAGGATTCTTTATTTCTTAAACATCCCAATATAACACTAGCAGCAACTTTATACACTTGAGATCTACATTAAAGAGCATTTAAACGTAACTATATTCAGGGGTGAAGAAACATGAGAACAATTAAACATATGAACAGAAATAACATTTCAACATTTCCTCAGAATACAAAAAAAAAACGTCCTTAAAACCTAAATATTTACAGTTATTTCTTTTTAAATGAATATATATAACTAGGAGTCAAATAATGTAGTGGATTAATAAGTAGTTCACATGTTCCTCTGAATTCCAGTGAAGTAGAAAGTATCAGAAAACAGAAATACTCACAAAAGAACCTCAAATATGTACTTAGTACAGTGCTTTGAGTTACTTTCTCCCTACGGACTATATTAAAGAGAAAAAAACATTTTTATCCCAAATTTATATCAGTAACAGAACAAACTTCCTGTCCCTGTTTGCTGTACTTTCACTCACGTCACTAAACGGGGTGTGTGTGTGTGTGTGTGTGTGTGTGTGTGTGTGTGTGTGTGTGTGTGTGTGTGTGTGTGTGTGTATTATGGGAACCCTGCCTGCCCTCTGCTGGTGACAACACATTTCATAAACGACTACTTTGGACTGAAGTGTGTGTGTGTGTGTGTGTGTTCTTGTTTAACTGTATTCGTGGGGTCCAAAAACCGGGAGTTCAGTATACTTATGGGGTCTAGACAGCTTTGTGGGGCCAAAATGCTGGAGCCCACAAGGTTAAAGGTCTGTTTGAGGGTTAAGACTTGGTTTTAGGATTAGGGTTAGAATTAGGTTATGGTTAGGGTGAGGGTAAGGGTTAAGGTTAGGCATCTAGTGGTGATGGTTAAGGTTAGGGTAAGGGGCTAGGGAATGCATTATGTCAATGACGGGTCCCCACAAAGATAGTGAAACAAACGCGCGTGTGTGCGTGAGTGAGTGAGTGAGTGAGTGAGTGAGTGAGTGTGTGTGTGTGTGTGTGTGTGTGTGTGTGTGTGTGAAAGAGTGTTCTTGTTTAACTGTATTCGTGGGGTCCAAAAACCGGGAGTTCAGTATACTTATGGGGTCTAGACAGCTTTGTGGGGCCAAAATGCTGGAGCCCACAAGGTTAAAGGTCTGTTTGAGGGTTAAGACTTGGTTTTAGGATTAGGGTTAGAATTAGGTTATGGTGAGGGTAAGGGTTAAGGTTAGGCATCTAGTGGTGATGGTTAAGGTAAGGGGCTAGGGAATGCATTATGTCAATGACGGGTCCCCACAAAGATAGTGAAACAAACGCGAGTGAGTGAGTGAGTGAGTGTGTGCGCGCACGTGCGTCTGAGTGAGTGAATGAGTGTGTGTGTCTGAGTGAATGAGAGGGTGCGTGCGTGCGTGAGACAAATCTTGATTATTTGTATCAGATCTTTCAGCATCAGTTTTTAGTATCGTTCTCGTAGTTGTGTCATCAAAAACAACTGAACCTGAGTTTCCGTGTAACGAACGGTGTTTAAATTACACACACACACACACACACACACACACACACACACACACACACACACACACACACACACACACACACACACACACACACACACACACACACACACACACACACACACACTTTTAAAATGCTCCAAAATTCAATGAAAGTAGAGAAATGATCATTTATTTAACTCGTGAAGAGCGTCGTATGGAACCGACCACATTATTTTCTTCAATTTGGTTGAAAGAAACCCAAATTTCTGAAATAAAACCTTTTTGAAAATGGGTCAGATTTGACCCGAGAACAAACTGAAATAAAATAAAATCCTGAAAATAAAGACGAGTACGAGACCCCACCCCCCCCACCCCGATAAAGACACAGGTAGACAACGTGTAGCAGTTTAGAAAGCCTCTTTAATTATTGATACCAACATTTCACAACATGATTTCCATTCCAGAGGTGCAGACAGAAAAGTTACAAAAGAATTGAGGAGATGCAGTTTCCTTTTTTTTTTGGGATTTCCTTTGCTTTTTAAGAGCGGAACAGCGACACGTTACATGTGTGAGCTGTTATTCTTAACACATTCCTCTCACTTCCCAGCAGTGTGAGCGGTAAGCAGCCCCCCGAGCAGCCTGCGAGCGGTTTTCCAGCATCCCGACACAAAGAGCGTGTATCTCTAAAGAACTGTCCATCCCATACGTGCGGTCGCACGTCGACTCGGCTCTATGTGAAGCCCTTTGAGCCAGAGTAAAGGGAAGAAGTACGTCCTCAGGTACACCGCGCCCAACCCCACCGCTCAACAAGCCGTGCTCTGAGAATACAGTGTGTGCAGTGAGTAATAGACTACCCTGCCACCCAGTTTCAACGTTACCTTGAACATAAACAAAAACAATGAAAGTGATGAATGTAAATAATCAATGCACATCCAAAAAAAAAAAAAAAAGCCAACTAACCCTGCCCGGTAGAACTCAGCTGCATTTAAGGCCGCCTCAAGGCGCTGACACACCGAGCCGATAATCGGCCGCCGGACAGTCTGGCGAGGTCGGTGACTCGAGTCTGTTCGGTGTGTTCCGTGCCGTCGTCAGTCGGAGGAGCCGTCAGCCTTCATTTGGGCCGATTTGACTTGTTGAATCGGCCAGTGGGCAGTCGGACTCTATGACCAATTACCGGAAATGACGAACGGGATGAGCGTGACTAGAGTCTCTCAAAATCTGATGAAGATCTGTTAATCTGACCTTTGTTGATCTGAAATGAAGACAGATTCAGCAACTGCACGGCCTATTCCTCTCTTAACATGTTCTCAGGAACACGTTACGGTGAACTATTTTCATACAATACGAGATCGTATTCCAAACGAGTCTCCATTATGCTCGGATTTGAAATTCGGGAGCAGCCAGACCCACGTGATGCGTTCGTCCAATCAGCTGCCGGTTTAAATTTTTTGGGCGACAAAACAGATTAGTGCCGCCTGCTGATATGGAGCCGTATTACGTCTCGCGCACGTGCAGAACAGACGCTCAGGTCGGCGTCTCTTCGGTGTTCTGAGGCACTTTTTGGACCTCGGGGAGACTGATCAGACCGACGGTCGGTTGTCGGGTTGTGTGTCAGAGCTTTTAGTTCATGTTGGCAGTCGGTGCACTTACTAAACTACCAATCACGTGCACGGGCGTTCCAAAACTTCCCAGCTTCTCCGTCAATGTTTCAGTGAAACACACAAATGCAGTGGTTTATAATGTCTAGGCTGAAGTGTTTTTTTTTCCATCTCAGTGCAAAAATTAAGAAATTTCAGCAGTCACAATCAAATGCTTTCAGTATGCGCCAGTGAGAAGTCTCCAATTGTGTCACTTTGAAATCTGCCTCCAATTTTGTTTCACCGTTACATTTTTAAGCCCTAAAGCGTAGTCACGAGTACTAACTGCAGCTAAATCGATAGAGTACATTTCCGCTTATAAAGCTTCATTATAATCCGAAGCGAAAGCACGAGCATAACAAACACGAAGCCCTTCAATTCTGAACATTATAAAAACTTCTGCATAAAATACAATTCCATAGATTGAGATATTACTTTGGTCCCCTTCCAGTAATCTGTCTTCATTTATGTATACTTCTTTTCTTTGTTTACTCCTTCTTCAATTAGAAAAATAGATCCTAAATCAGGACTATCATAATTTGAACGTTTCCTTACAAAAATATCATTTTATTTTTTAGTTTTTTTTTTCCCAGAGAACGAAAAAAATGAAGCAAACAAAAAAATTTGGCCCAAAAATCACATGTGTGTGTGTGTTTGTCAACATGGTGATTGTCCCGAGTTTACTGGCTTCTGTGTGTGTGTGTGTGTGTGTGTGTGTGTGTGTGTGTGTGTGTGTGTGTGTGTGTGTGTGTGTGTGTGTGTGTGTGTGTGTGTGTGTTAAGACTGCATAGATTGTCAATGTTAAAGAGATCAGACGGTCACAGGACTAAACTGGGAGTAATCAGGTCTGAATCCCTGTCTCTAGTTTCAGGTAACTCTTATTTTGGCGTTGCTCTCCGTTCAGTAGGTACAGTGAAGTGTGCTCGTGTGTGAATTTGGGTCGGCCCGTTTATGATGCAGTTCTACGGAGTCGAGTGGCACGCTGGCGGCGTTCACTCCGGCTTGGGCTCGGGGGCCTCGCTCTTGGGCTCGCTCTCCTCGTCGCTTTCGATGCCGGTGCGGGGAACAGTGCGGCGCACGGTGAAGGGGAGGTCGTTACGCCTAAAACAAAAAAAAAAAAAAAAAAGAAGATTTAAAAACTAAAACTACAGAACACCTGAGGTCTGGTCTGATGGAAAGCTGAACACTACAACCCCGTTCACGGCATTCAAAATCTCTTTGATTAGCATGCTTGTAATAATATGATTGTTATTTTAAAAAGGCACCATCCTGCATTTAGTTTCAGTCTAAGGTGATCCATTTTGGTCACCTTCCTGAATTATTATACATATAATTATTTCAGATTGATTTCCCATATGTCAACAGATCTGAGTCTGTGCAGAATACCGGCCAACAATGAAAGGAGGGACTCCCCTGTGAGTCCATTAGTCGACTAATCTGTCGTTTTGATCTTCGTCAACTAAGATTTCTTTAGTTGATTACTCATTTTTTATGCTTATTCATGCCGTATGACTCATTTCCAAGAATCTTGTGAGCACATCTCTGGCAAACACAATTTAAAGTGGTGCTTTTTAATGCTACTGTTTAGAGAAACCATCTCTCTTAACTCGTATAGAGCCGGTGTCGTTGTAAATGGGCTGGTTTCTGTGGGTCTGTATACCTCTAAATGTTATCTGTTGTGTATATTGCCATGTGCATGAAACAGACAGATATTAGGGAAGGAGGGAGGGAGGGAGGGTGTGTCTGTCTGTCTCCAGGATTACATTACATGTCATTTAACTGACGCTTTTATCCAAAGCGACTTACAATTATATCAATTATATCAGAGGTCACACGCCTCTGGAGCAGCTAGGGGTTAAGTGCCTTGCTCAGGGACACAATAGTTGATTTATTGCAGTGGGAATTGAAGCCGGATCTCCCACACCAAAGGCATGGGTCATATCCACTGCGCCATCATCACCCGGTGCTCCGGTGCTCTGGAAACTCTGGTGGATGTGTGAGGACTCTGGTTAACTGCTCCTCAGATCTCTGCAGGGTAAATCCAGACAGCTAGCTAGACTATCTGTCCAATCTGAGCTTTCTGTTGCACGACTAAAACTACTTTTGAACGTCCACATGTTCCACCAAAATAAGTTCCTTCCTGAGACTATTTAGCAGAGGCACCGTGGCTCTGTGGACTAGTCAGACCCTCCTCCACAGCGCTGTTGAAGAAGGTCTGGCAATACAAGACTATCTGTCAATCAAATCAAGTAATCAATAAGTCGACCAAATCATACAACTGTTAATTTGACGACAGCCCCAGACTCTGCAGTCCCTTTCCCCTTTTACCTGAGCTTGCTCTTGAGGGTGGAGACTTCACGGTTCATGGCGTCTGCCGACTCCGTGGCGTCCTCCAGCTCCCTCTGCAGTTTCCTTCGGTTGGCGTTTGCTCTCTGAGCCTCTTCCTCAGCCTCCTCCAGCTGACGCTTCAGCTGCTTCATACGAGAGTTGGCCTTGTCCACCTACAATTACACACAGAAACAAAGTTAGACAGTGGAACAAGAATTCTGCTGCAATGATTCAACGATTATTAACTTTAAAGTGCTCATATTCTGCTCATTTTCAGGTTCATAATTGTATTTTGAGGTTATATCAGAATAGGTTTACATGGTTTAATATTCAAAAAACACCATATTTTTGTTGTACTGCACATTGCTGCAGCTCCTCTTTTCACCCTGTGTGTTGAGCTCTCTGTTTTAGCTACAGAGTGAGACCTCTCACTGCTGTAACATCTTTGTTGGCAGTCGCACATGCTCAGTAGCTAGGTAAGACCACATGCTCAGTAGCTAGGTAAGACCACATGCTCAGTAGCTAGGTAAGACCACATGCTCAGTAGCTAGGTAAGGACTACTAGCCAGTCAGAAGCAGAGTATGAGGGCGTGCCCTGACAGTACCTAGGTAAGGACTACTAGCCAGTCAGAAGCAGAGTATGAGGGCCCTGACAGTACCTAGGTAAGGACTACTAGCCAGTCAGAAGCAGAGTATGAGGGCGTGCCCTGACAGTACCTAGGTAAGGACTACTAGCCAGTCAGAAGCAGAGTATGAGGGCCCTGACAGTACCTAGGTAAGGACTACTAGCCAGTCAGAAGCAGAGTATGAGGGCGTGCCCTGCTAGCAGCTAGGCGAGCATTATAACGTGTGTTCCAAAGTGACCACGTTTGTCTCTGAAGTAAAGGCTGGACTACAATAGAGCTGTTTGGAGCGGGTTTGTGAACAGAGTACTCTGTTGGAGATGGTAAGTCAAAGACTTTTTCACTTTGTAAACATAAAAAAAGTACAAAAAAAAAGGAACCCCTCTGACCTGGTCCTTGTACTGCTCCGTGTTGCGTCTCTCGTCGTCCACCTGCAGGATGACTTCCTTCAGTTTCTTCTCTGTGCGTCTCACGAGCTTGGTGGCGCCCTGCCTCTCCCTGAGTCAAGAGCACAACATCAGTCGGACTAAAAAAAACACAAAGTCACATACTGAAGGCTCGTGTAACCTGGTGGTGGTGGAGGAACCATTTAGAGCCTCTACTTGTGTAAAAGTAGCAATACTGCAATATCAAAATGCTCCATCCCTCAAGTATTAAAATGGATTCTAAGAATCAGGAGGACTCAAAAGATCCCAAGAGCGTGCGGTGGTGTCGGGACGTGGAAGTTGCACTTTCCTATTGTAGCTGGTTCAGGTGGAGCTAGTTTAAACTATTTTTATTAGAATGTATGGGTAGTAACTAAAGTTGTCAAATGAAGTGTGGTTTCCCTCTGAAATGTAGCGTGTGTGCGTTAAATGCGATGGCTGAGGCTTTCACCTGGTCTCCATGTCCAGCTGTTCCTCCAGCTGAGCGATCTTCGCCTCCAGGGCGGCCATGTTGGCCTTGTACTTGGACTTGACGGTTCCCTCGAGCTCCTGCAGCTTGAGTTTCAGCTCCTTGTTCTGACGCTCCAGCTGGCAGCGAGCGCCTTCCACGCGCTGACAGGTACTGCGCTCTGCTGTCAGCTCCACGTTCATCTGGTCGCTCTGAAGAAAAGAATAAACTAAGTTGGACAGGAACGCTTCCCTACGACGGGTTTGATCGAGTCAACACATAATGACTTAAAATCCAACCATTTTCATAACAAACTAGGGCTGTGCAATTAAATCAAAATTTATAGATAGATAGAGAGATAGAGAGGGAGGGAGAGAGACAGAGAGAGACAGAGAGAGAGACAGAGAGAGACAGAGAGACAGAGAGAGAGAGACAGAGACACACACAGAGAGACACAGAGAGAGAGAGAGAGAGAGAGAGACACAGAGACACACAGAGAGAGACACACAGAGAGAGACAGAGAGAGAGAGAGAGAGAGAGAGAGACACACAGAGACAGAGAGAGAGACAGAGAGACACACACAGAGAGACACAGAGAGAGAGACAGAGAGAGAGAGACACAGAGAGAGACACACAGAGAGAGACAGAGAGAGAGAGACAGAGAGAGACAGAGAGAGAGAGAGAGAGAGACACACAGAGACACACAGAGAGAGAGAGAGAGAGAGAGAGAGACAGAGACACACAGAGAGAGACAGAGAGAGAGACAGAGAGAGAGAGACAGAGTGAGAGACACAGAGTGAGAGACACAGAGACAGACAGAGAGAGACAGAGAGAGAGACTCTGCATATGGGCGCCTGCTCTACCAGGTGAGCTGGCCAGGCGCCCAGTTCAAGGCGTTTTCATTGTTGATTTCTTCACTGTTTTTTAAGTTCAATAATTGCAATTCCAAAACCTAAAGACTAAAACAATACAGCACATGTACATTCACACTCCCTAAAGCTCTCCCTCATCCCACCCGCCCGCCCCACTGACTCCTTATTGGAAACAAATCCATGTATAGAACATATTGCAATATTAAGAGGCATGACAACATTTAGCCCATACATACACATATGTACATACACATATGTACATACATACATAAATAATATACATATGCACACCTAGGGCTGGATGATTAATCGAAAAATAATCGAAAACCGAAATTCAGAGCCTATAACCGACGTAATTTTACCAAGTCTGTTATTCTTTTAATCCTATTAATATTTCCGCGGCCGCCCAGTGTGTGTTAATGTACTTTCCTTTTAAAACATATTACGGCCGCCGCGTAAAAATAACCGTGAACATAAGAAATAATCGTTTTAAATAATCGTTCAATAATCGTAATCGAGGAAACTTGTTTGATTAATCGTGATTATGATTTCAGCCAAAATCGTCCAGCCCTACACACACCTACACCCATACTCTCATGTATACACATAAATATACACAAAAATAAAAGGACAAAAAGTCCCAAATATTTGGGTATATAAAACAAAAGTCCATCTTTTCAACAGAATAATCGTGTTAAATAATCAGGATTTCAATATTTAACAAAATTATTGAGATTATGTTTTTTTTGCCCTACCACACATGGCAATGAATCAATATTTCTTCGGTAATGAGTCTATATAGAGGGCGGCTGTGTGCTGGCGTCCACAGACCTGCAGCATTGCTTTCTTCAGCCGGTCGTTGGTCAGCTCCATGTTGCACTGCTCCTCCTCCAGCTCCTCCTCCAGCTGAGCGATGCGAGCCTCCAGACGTCTCTTCTCCTCCGCAACCAGAGCGCTGAGGCACAGATCGAACAAAAAGGTCAAGTCCATTGAATTTCATTTAACAGGAAACTCAATGTGCTTCAAAATAAAAGCAAAAATAGGCAAAAAATGTACAAGATAAGGTATTACATATATAGAAAAATATAGAATAAGATAAAATATTAGAATAAAAATGGAATAAGATAAGTAGGTATTATTATAATTAAGAAAGGAATAATAATAATAATAATAATAATAATAATAATGCAAAAATACTAATTCTATTAAACCTAACTAAAAGCTTTTGTGTGCAAATGTCTTAATGTGTAAAGTAACTAGTAACTAAAGCTGTAAAGGATGAATGTAGTGGAGTAACTAAAGTAACTAGTAACTAAAGCTGTAACAGATGAATGTAGCGGAGTAACTAAAGTAACTAGTAACTAAAGCTGTAACAGATGAATGTAGCGGAGTAACTAAAGTAACTAGTAACTAAAGCTGTAACAGATGAATGTAGTGGAGTAACTACAGTAACTAGTAACTAAAGCTGTAACAGATGAATGTAGCGGAGTAACTAAAGTAACTAAAGCTGTAACAGATGAATGTAGCGGAGTAACTACAGTAACTAGTAACTAAAGCTGTAACAGATGAATGTAGTGGAGTAACTAAAGTAACTAGAAACTAAAGCTGTAACAGATGAATGTAGCGGAGTAACTAAAGTAACTAAAGCTGTAACAGATGAATGTAGCGGAGTAACTAAAGTAACTAGTAACTAAAGCTGTAAAGGATGAATGTAGCGGAGTAACTAAAGTAACTAGTAACTAAAGCTGTAACAGATGAATGTAGCGGAGTAACTAAAGTAACTAAAGCTGTAACAGATGAATGTAGCGGAGTAACTAAAGTAACTAAAGCTGTAACAGATGAATGTAGTGGAGTAAAAAGTACAATATTTCTCTCTGAAATGTAGCGGAGTAGAAGTAGAAAGTGGCATGAAAAGAAAAGACTCAAGTAAAGTACAAGTACCTCAACATTTGGACTAAGTACAGTACTTGAGTACATGTACTTAGTTATATTCTAGAGCCCGACCGATATAAATAACTAATGTTAGGGAAATCTGTTTGTTTTGTTACGCGTTTCTGGATTTATATATATATATATATATATATATATATATATATATATATATATATATATATATATATATATATATATATATATATATATATATATATATATATATATATATATGTGTGTGTGTGTGTGTGTGTGTGTGTGTGTATGTGTGTGTGTGTGTGTGTGTGTGTGTGTGTGATTTTTAAATCACCCAATATTTGGATCGACATCGGCCTTAAAAATCCTTTATCGGTCGGGCTCTATTTACATTCCAACAAAGCTTGTAAAAAAAGATGTCTGCATTTAGAAGAAGATACTGTCGGAGCACACCACTGTTGATAGTGCGAAGGAAATTAAATAAAAAAGGACACAAGACACAAAAGCGGTCAACAACATGTGATGCACACGAGACACTTTTGCCATTTGACTTGAGTTTGACAGATGTCTTACTTCTTGCTGGCCTGACTGTTAATCTCGTCCTGCAGTTCGTCTCTCTCCTGCTGGGCCTGTCTCTTCACGCGCTCTGCTGCCGCCAACTCCTGCACAGTGACCAATGAGAAAAAAGAAATCAGTTTCAGTAAGCAACAGAGACCGGGGAATAGAACAGAGAGGCGGAGAGGCGTGCATGCAGACCTCCTGCATCTGGAGCATGTCGGCCTCCATTCCCTTCAGCTTCTTCTCCGTCTCCTTGCTCTGAGCCAGGATCTCCTCTCGGGACATGCGAGTATCTTCCAGCTCCCGCATAAGATCCTTCATCTGGGCCTGCGGAGTCAAGAAGAATCAGTCAAACTGAGTCAGAGGCAGCGGTGGAAGAAGTATTCAGATCCTTTACTTAAGTAAAAGTACTAATACCACACTGTAAGCATACTCTGTCACAAGTAAAAGTGTAATGGATCCAACCAGCTGTGTGTGTAATGGTCTGATCATCTCAGCTGGACTTGTAGCCGTTATATTGTTGGCTAGTTTACTTTAGAATCAAACATCAAATTGTATAAACTGCATGTGTGTTGTGTGCAGTAATCTTAATGTGTAAAGTAACTAGCAACTAAAGCTGTAAAGGATGAATGTAATGGAGTAAAAAGTACAATATTTCTCTCTGAAATGTAGCGGAGTAGAAGTAGAAAGTGGCATGAAAAGAAAAGACTCAAGTAAAGTACAAGTACCTCGACATTTGTACTTACATACAGTACTTGAGTAAATGTACTCGTTACATTCCACCACTGGTCAGAGGACACTAAAACTACATGGCTGGTATATTTAAACGCTTCATGGCTTCTTGTTTGTTTGTTGTTGAAGACAATTCAACGACTGACTCACCTGGAGTTTCTTCAGCTGTTTGAGGGCCTCGTCGCGGTTCTTGTTGGCCATGTCGATGCCTGCCTCCAGCTCCTTCAGGTCCAGCTCCAGCTTCTTGCGCCCGGCGACAGCTGCAGAGCGCTGCTTCCTCTCATCCTCCAGCTCCATCTCCATCTCCCGCACCTGATGGACGCACGCACGCTGGAGTTCAGTCACGCCCCATAGCCCACAAACAAGAACCTGCACCTACAGGCTTACTCCCTGAGCAGTGTTCCAGCCTGACAGCCACAACAACTTCAATTCAAATTGAAATTGTAGGACATTTGAACCTTCATTTCATGCTCCTTTTCTCTCATTTTTAAATGATTGTCAATGTGAAAAAAAAGGCTCTGACTTTTGTCTACGTCTTGTGTTGTCTGTAGTGCTGCCCCCACCTGGTCGATTAGTCAACTAATCGGTTGTTTTGATCTTACTCGAAGAGATTTCTTTAGTCTTTTTTTTTTTTTTTTTTTTAATCCTTTTTCATGCTAAATAACTTATTTCGAAGAAACGTTTCAGCATATCTGTAGTAAAAACAAGATGATGCACGATTCTTTGTGGAGAAACACTTTCTACAGATCTATCGATTAAGGTTACATTTTGGTTTTAAAAACTAATATCTTTTGCTGCGTTCCCCCCTCTCATTCCCCCTGCTCTGGCGTTTCCCCCTCTCATTCCCCCTGCTCTGGCGTTTCCCCCCTCTCATTCCCCTGCTCTGGCGTTTCCCCCCTCTCATTCCCCCTGCTCTGGCGTCTCCCCCTCTCATTCCCCCTGCTCTGGCGTCTCCCCCTCTCATTCCCCCTGCTCTGGCGTCTCCCCCTCTCATTCCCCCTGCTCTGGCGTCTCCCCCTCTCATTCCCCCTGCTCTGGCGTCTCCCCCTCTCATTCCCCCTGCTCTGGCGTCTCCCCCTCTCATTCCCCCTGCTCTGGCGTCTCCCCCTCTCATTCCCCCTGCTCTGGCGTCTCCCCCTCTCATTCCCCCTGCTCTGGCGTCCCCCCCCCCCCCTCTCATTCCCCCTTTTTTCTTGTCAAAACAGATGCCAAGTGTGAACATAGCCTTAGTCGTCTAAAAATGTCGCTCTATTTGTCTGTAACCAAACTGTTCTCTATATACAGGCTGTCTAGCAGTCTAGAACCAACTCCCCACAGGCAGCAGAAAAAACAGATTTGCCTCATTCTCCACCCTGTACGGACCTGTTTGACCAGTGACCTCTTCTTCTCCTCGCCCATCTCGTCGCGGCCCGCCAGGTCTCTCTCGTACTGGGCCTTCATGGCCTGCATGTTGACCTCCAGACGCAGCTTGGCGTCCTCGGTGGCCTGCAGCTCGTCCTCCAGCTCCTCCAGCTGAGTCTTCATCTCCTCCAGCTGCTGCTCCATCGCACGCTTGGACTTCTCCAGCTCGTGGACCTGCGGGACCGGAGAGGACAGATTTGGGATGAGAACAATGATGTGAACCAGGGTCGTGAGAGATCGTCCTGTGTGCCGTGGGAAATTATCCGAGTTTACTTAATTGGTCCAACAAATATTTTTTATTGAGTTACTGCAAATAATTTGCCAATTTTTCGCATCTGTGACTGCAATGTGATGACTGGCAGAGAAATAAAATACTATTCTGCGTCAGTAGGTGGCAGTATAGCGCAATAATGACCTTTTTGATTTAAGACAATAGAATTACTGCCCCCTGGTGGCAGTGACAGGATGTAAGCAGTAGGGCCGAGATCGTCGACCTAAGCCTGCAACAGCCATGGATACATTTTTAAAAAGGAAAAATGCAGATTCTGATCTTATTAGGCTACGATATGTCATTTTGTAACTTTTTGGTTGGTGGTGTGCCGCAGGAGTTTTTAATGTAAAAAATGTGCCCCAAGTTAAATTTAAGACTTTTTAAATGCCTTTTTAATACCATATAGAATTCAATTTAATACCAACTTCATGGCCATACTGGCAAAAGTATGTAGGATATAATGGAATATCAGAAAGGATTTTAGTACTTATACAACATTGTACTGTAGTTCTCAATACATGCTTTGTGACAAAAGAATCAAGGAGTAATTTAAGCTTATGAAAGGGCAATACAAATGTTAGACCGCTGTGAACGAAAGTTAAGACTTTCTAAAGAAATGTAAGACTTTTAAGGCCTTATATTTAAGACATTTTCAAGACTTAAGACCCCGTGGGTACCCTGTGATCAGACGACATGGACACAAACCTCTGAAAAACACGTTTTGTTAGACTTACACTCTTGCCAACGTCGTCCTTAGAGGATACCAGGTCCTCCATTTCAGCCCGCAGCAGTTTGTTGTTGCGGTCCAATTCCTCCTTGGTGTCCATCAGAGAGTCCAGCTCACGGGTTAAGGCCAGCGCCCGCGTGTCCTTCTCACGGGCCTCGGCTTCAGCCCGGTCTCGCTCCTCTGCATAGCGGGCTGAAATGGTTTTCTCCTCTGCCAGCATCTAGACAAAGCCAGGACGACAGGGTCAACTCTTGATTCTAAAGATTTCAAGTCTATAAAGTAAGGCTGCGCAATTGATAGAACTTTTAAAAATCACTCCTAACAATCACAAAAGCAATTATTTTGCACATTACGTTTTGCAGGTATACCTTCCTTATCTTGTGTTCTGAATGAAAGAAAATAAGTACGATGAAACATCTTTTTAAAAGTCAGTTAATAATTGTGTTAGTAAAAATAATCGTGATTATGAATTTTTCTATAAATAGAGCAGCCCTACTATAAAGATTGAAGAAGTGTCACACACACACAGTCTCACACACACACACACACACAGTCTCACACTGACAGACTTACACACACACTGACAGACTTACACACACTATCTCACCTGGTCAAACTTCTTCTGCTTCTTCTCCAGGTTGGAGACGATCTGTCGGAGGTGGTCCTGGTCTACCAGCAGGTCGTCCAACTCTTGCTGGACACGAGTCTTGGTTTTGTCCAACTTCTCAAAGGCAGAACACTTCTCCTCCAGACGCAGGCTCATCGCCTCCAGGTCCCGCTGAAGCCTCTTCTTCCCCTCCTCAGCAGCCTCCAGACAGCCAGAGTCCTGCTCCGCCTTCTTCTTCATTTCAAGAAGCTGTAAAGGAGAGACGTGGGGTCAAAAAAAAAGGGGTTCAGGGAGCTTGTGGTGAGAAGGAATCTTTACATCTGGAAAGCCAAATCCAGATTTCAATGCCAAGGAGCTATTCCTTAACCCTTTCCAGGCTAAATCTCAGTCCTGACGTTATCCTCTTAGCTTTAGCGGCTCCCAGGCAGTATACGTATTTATGGTTTATTGAGTATTAACATCAGAAGTTACAAGTTCCCAAAGTAACACAAAGAAAGCTGAATCAAAATGCTCACATTTGACCTTTTTACTACCCCCACAGAAAAGTAATCCTGCAGCTGGAATGAGTTTCTAAGCTACTGGTCTAAATGTCTCAAGTTATTAGCAGGCAGTGTGAGGGAATGTTCATGTGTGTTTGTACCTGAGCCTGAACAGTTTGCAGCTGCTTCTCCACATTTCTCTTTGCCTCTTCCTCTTCCTCCAGCTGTTCCCTCAGGTTGTTCTGTTCGTCCTCCAGCTGGCGCAGACGTGTGCTGTTTGCCAGTTTCTGCCGTGTCTCCTCCTGGAGCAGCTCCTGTTGGAAAACATGGCCATGGAAAGCTGAATTATATGAAGCAGACCATTTGATATTAGACTTCGACTTCTCTTTATTGATCCTTTTGGGATGACTCCCGCAAGGAAATTAGATATCCAGCAGCAGATTTTAGCAGCTTACAAAAACACTTTAAAGAAAGAGGTATAAAAAAAATACAGTATAAGAATAACAAACTTTTAGCTAAATATTTTTTACAAAAAGTAAACAATAAAAAACTATAGATAAATAAAGATAAATATATAGGACTGTGTATGGTATTGTGTTATTATACAGTTAATAAATAAAAGACATTTAGCATAAATTAGCAGTTAAGAGCAGTTAGAGTGTCGAGGTATGTATGTGAGTAGATTATCAAGTTACTGCACGGTGAATGAGTGAGTGGCTACCACTCCTTCCCTTCCTGTTCTGTCCTCTACCCTATTTCCTCCTCCCCCCGAGTGAGGAGTTGTAGAGTATGATGGCGTGAAGGACAAAGGAGTTATAGATAGATAGATAGATATCATCTCTCTCGATAGATAGATAGATAGATGTCTATCTATCTATCTATCGAGAGAGATGATATCTATCTATCTATCTATCTATCTATCAAGAACTCCTTTGTCCTTCACTCAATGTGCTTCAAAATAAAAGCAAAAAT
This sequence comes from Zingel zingel, assembly GCA_023566125.1. NCBI lineage: Eukaryota > Metazoa > Chordata > Actinopteri > Perciformes > Percidae > Zingel > Zingel zingel. Next base: position 1,850,115 of record CM042325.1, on the reverse strand, counting down.
AGGCAAAAATGTACAAAATAAGGTATTACACACACAGATATATATATATATATATATATATATATATATATATATATATATATATATATATATATATATATATATATATATATATATATATATATATATATATATATATATATATATTAATTAATATTATCAACAAAAAATGAAAATCTCAGCAATTTTCCTCAACCATCCGATACATTTTAAGAAATGTTTGATTCAAGTCATCATTTATAAATTAATATTTTACAGCCAATTAAACAAACAATACAACATGTTTGTCCCTTGATAAGAGCATTAAAACTGACACAGATTATATTCAGAACACAATTTGAATCATGCATTAAATAACGTGAATTAATCCCTCTCCTTCGTCGTTACAACACAAATGGCCATAAACCAGATCAGACCAGACAAAGCTGCCCGACTTACCGGCAGTTTCAGGACTTCTTCTAACTTTTACTATTATTTAGGCTACAGCCCTTCTTCATAAAAATAAATTGTTATGCTTTGTCTTGAGTGCCCTTACAGGATAGATGAGGTTATGGATTTGAAAGTTTATATAAGTCTGCGTGCAAGGTTGAAACAGCAGGCTGGTAATTGCAGTGTTTTTTGGTTCACTTCCTGTATTTGGGTTAAATCTCGTTCTCACCTAAGGTTAACTGAACTCTAGAGCACTTGGAAGCGAACCGAGACCCCCCGTTTCCAAGCGGACCAGAGTTCGATTGTTTGGTTCAAAAGAGCTTTTGCACCGACCCAAAACAAGTGGACTATCTGCGCCGAAGTGCTCCAGGGTTCGGTTCAAAAGGACCGAACTGCTCAGGTGGGATGGCAACCTTAGACCACGGTAGTGTTATCCCTTTAACATACGGGAGGGGATAAACAGCATGTACGTCTGCGTACCTGAACATCCCGCAGCGAAGACTCCACAGCAGAGCAGTCTTTTGTTGCCTTGATGGACTTGCCCTCCAAGTCACTCAGCAGACTGTTGACATTATCCAGTTCAGCCTGCAGACAAAAGACGATAAATTAACCACGGATATGAACACAAACTACACATCATCTACGTACAGTTCAATTTGTATGTACATAGTATTCATTGTATGAATAGTCTGTTTATAAAGACTCAGATTTCACATATGGCAAAGTTACGGCATAAAATTAATCCTCTGACCGCAGACGAGTGTAGGGGTACACAAACCTGCATTTTTGTCATTTTCTCGGCCTGTTCCAGCCTCTGGCGCTCGCTCTCTGAATGTTTGACCAGCAGCTCCTGGACCTGGCCTTCAGCCTTTTTCCTGCGATGCTCCGACTCTCCCTTACCCTGCATCAGAGTTTGCATCTCGATGGCTAGCTCGTTCCTCTCCGACTCCAGAGCCTGCTTGGCCTTCTCCATGGACACTTTGTTCTGCAGGGTAGGACAAGCATTAATGCTTTCTGCAGTCAAAAAAACAATGTAGGACAAATCGAAGCAGTTGGGATTAAAAAGAAGCTCTGAAGATCATTTACCCTCTTAGCCTGCTCCAGCTGCTCGTTGAGCTCGTCGAAGGCCTGGCTGTGTTTCTGTCTTATCTCAACCAGCTGTTGTTCATGGACTTTGGCCTCGTCTTCCAGAGTCTTTTTAAGATGTGTCACCTCTGTCTCCCGCTTGGCCCTGAGAAGGGAGAGCGCAGGTTAATCTCCTTGCAGGGTTAAAAAATAAAAAGGCCCCGACACACCAAGGCGGCCGCCGGCCATCAGTCCACGTTGGGACGTGGGCGAGCGACCGTCGTCTTAGTTTATGCGGTGTGTCCCGCGACCTTCATCTGCCTTGTTTTTGGCCGGTTCAACATGTTGAATGTCAGCTGGCGGAACAGCCAATCCATCTGATTGGCTTTTCAGCTTGAAAACGGTAGTGAGGAAAGTAAAAAAAAAAAAAAATACTGTGAGAGGCACACGAAAGGCTCTTCTCATTTTTCATCTCATCTAAACAATCCAACAAACACAAAGCTGACATAACTGGCCAAAAATGACGTTTGATTTGACTGATTGGAGTGGAATAACTATTTTTACACAATATGTCCATAAGATGGACAATGTACAACGAGATATACATACTTGTGTTGGTATATGTATTTCAACAATGACATGTCTTTTTTTAATTATTATTTTTTGGCCATTTTAGGCCTTTATTTGACAGGACAGAAGAAAGGGGAGGGAGAGGGGGAATGACATGCAGCAAAGGGCCGCAGGTTGGAGTCGAACCTGGCCTGCTGTGTCGAGGAGTAAACCTCTATATGTGCGCACGCTCTCCCAACTGAGCCATCTGGGCACCCAATAACATGTCTTTTTAAAGCTCTCAATTTGTATATGGGCCAGTGAAAATTTACTTTGTGCAAGTAGAATTTCTTTTCACTTGTCAGACAGGAAAAATGAACGTTGAAGCCTGCCTGGTGTCACGATGTATAACAGACGCAGACCTCTGCCCATGACGTTACACGGCGTTACTGGATCCGCTGTAGCAGCTTGTAGACGAGTATCTCTACCTGAGTTCCTGCTGAGTGGCGGTGGAGTCCAGCGTGTCCTCCAGCTCCGTCTTCAGGGCCTCCAGCTCTTCTCCCAGGTCCCTGCGGTGTTTCTCCGCCTTGGTGCGGGCCTGCCTCTCCAACTCCAAATCCTCCTGCAGTTCAGAGAGCTGAGCCTCCATCTCGCGGATCTTTTTCTGGGCCAGGTTCTTCTGCGCCGCCTCCTCCTCGATCCTTCAGGGAGAAAAAGGTCAGCAGAAATCAGTACATGGAGCAGTGGGATGGGGGGTTTTTGGTTTGATTACAATAACCTGCAATGCTTCTGGCTGATGAACTGATTTTAGGGCAACAATGGCAAACAATTACTAAAAACAAAGAGCATAGGAGTTCTTTTACTAGTGCTGCCCCCAATTAGCCGATTAGTCGACAAATCTGTGTTGTTTTGGTCTCAGTCGACTAGCATTTCCTTAGACGTTAGATATTTTTATCCTTTTTTTAATCAGGGTACCCTTAGGATTCTTCAAGTTAAATTTAAGACTTTTTTAATACCGCCTAAGATGAAATCTGGTGCCAACTTCACGGCCATATCATGGAAAATCAGTGTGGATTTTAACCTTGA
>CM042325.1:1769486-1841986 GCA_023566125.1 Zingel zingel | reverse complement strand
GTAACTATCTAGTGTAGGCTACTGTACTTTCATGTAACAGGGAGAGGACACCCCAATGGTTTTGGACCTTATATTTTGCTCTGGGGGGGGGGGGGATGTTTGCAGTGTGCATTGAGTTTATCACTTAATTATCTTCATAGTTTCTAGATTTTGGAGTCAAATTTGTCAGCGTCTTTCTTTTCTATGTCCATAAACACGAGCAAGCAAAGCATATTTGGGAAGAAGCAAGCTCGCTGTAATAAAACGGAGAGAAATATAGACAATAGCGAACGGACTGAATGATAGTCTAAAAATATACATTTAGCAACCACTTCTGCTCACTTTTAATCCAATATATACAACTGTTAATGTGTGCAACTTATTTGCAGCCTAACTCCTTGAATATTATAATTATGATGGTTACAGTTCAGAGTCGTGGTCACATTATGTCTATTTTTAGGCTACTTACACATTCAGTCGGTCCGCGATTGTTTGCAACGCTTTCTCTCGCCGTTTCACTACAGCGGCCGCGTTTATTACAAATAATGCGTTTCACTTCATCAAACTTCCATATGAAGCTGCTACTCACTCTGTATAAAGTATGAACAATGCATATTCTCCATTTTAGCATCAGGAAATCTGTGATTGACCTCGCGGCCTGTTAAAGAGAGCCGTGAACGTGCATCAATCTGAATTACTTCAGCCTGGCTCGACCTAGTCGCTCCTCCTCAGCCTGGCTTGGCCGTCGGGAAACGCTCCAAGCCAGGCTGCAGAGATTAGAGTAGGTCAAGCCTCGCTTTATCGGTTATCCTGGATTTATTAATTCAGCTTTTGTGAAACAGCCCCCAGGCTATAAAGTGTCAAAGTGTGTCCATAGTCTTTTCTTACTTGCGGGCCACGTAGCCTCTGCACCAGGCCTGGAAACTGATGATGATGTCCGTGATCTTCATGTCCCTCTCCTCCTCCAAGTGAGCAAGGACTCCCGCCCTGAAGAAAACTTTACTCTGGCCGATCCGGTACAGGTTGGGGTCCAGCTCCAGGCTTTTGATCTGACAGGACAGGAGATGAACTGATCAATCGCACTGCAGAGGGACTTTCTTATTGTGGAGGCTTAGCTAGAGTTTTGCAGAACGCTTACCATGAGCACACAGGCCTGCTTTCCATCCATGAAGCCCTTGGGGATGGAATTGGGAGTGAGGATTTCATACCTTGGGGAGAGGACAGGATTTTATTGAATTTTTTTTCTTACATATAGCTGCCAGAGAACAAGACAAACTGGTTACAGTGTTACTATTCTGTTACCTCTGCCTGAACTCCTGGAAGACAATGCGGTTGGGGAAGCCCTGTCTGCAGATACGGATCCCCTCCAGCACACCGTTGCACCTCAGCTGGTCCAGAACCAGGTGGGGGTCCAGTTTACCAGCCTGAGAAAGAAGAACACTTGCTGATAAGCAGTGTGGCAAAACAGAGAACGGCTTTATTCTACACAATGGCTTATAGACCAGATCACTGCGACATCGCGCTAACACAAAGATCACTTCCTGGTAGACAAATGACAGTTCGGCAAACTTGTTTATTTCTGTTGTCATTTTCAGCAGTAACTGTAACGTTGAAAGAAATATGGTTAAACACGGAGGTCCGACCTAGCCGACGTTTCTGCTGTGCTTACTTTATGAACTGTGTTTGATGATGAACTTTGTTAGCGTCTTTGATAAACCAAATCTAGCGTTCTGAACAGCAGCAGCTCACCGCCGGTCGGACTGACTGTGGGTTTGGGTGGTTTCATTTCTTAGTCTGTGGCCCAACAGGTACATTAGTGTTGACAAATTAAAGCATCAAACATGCATTTTAGATAAATGAGATGAGTGCATCCAGTAGTTCCTCGTCCCCAGTTTGCTCAGTGCCGTTACATTTTATCTACGGGACGAAGGAAGTTTTCTACCTGGAAGTGACTGTACACAAACACTGTGATTGGGTCTACAGCAATTAAAAAAAAAGTTGTAGGAACTATGGAACAAAACTAGGAACTAAGCAGGTTAAGTAGGTTTTTGGTCCTCTGCGGTGGAAACACCCTAACAGATGACGGTATTTCTCCGGTACCTTTTTCTCGTGGTTAGGGATGATGCAACGGACAAAGTTGGGGTTTGTGTTCCTCAGCGTGGCCATGAGCTTGGACAGCTGCTCTTTGTACAGCTGGCCCACTGTGCGGAACATGCCCTTGCGGGTCTTAAAGGCACCGGGCATATCGGACATGCCAGACACCTTATCCAGACCCACGATGCGGTCCACTGAAAGAAGAAACAACAGAGAGAGGAGAGAGAAGAGAGACACTATGTAAGAAGCTAGTGGGGGTTTTTAATTTAATAATTTGAATATTTAAACCAGGCAAACTCAAACCAAATGCATGTCACAAGGGAGAATGAATATGACCATTGTCTCTCCACTTCCTCTTGGTAAACAATACATAAACCAGGAAAAAGGCGGTTCATAACACCAGGACCAGTGAACACCACACAGAACACAGAGTGAATGCTGAGGGGAACGGGGATCGGGAGTAGGATGACCGAGAGGAGTCACAAAAAGCAAGTGAAGCGTGGAGAGATTACACACCATGACGAAAAACAAAACTCAGTGCAGTGCATGGAAGGGGGCTGTTTGACTGTTGGAACACTGCTAGTGTGTAGCTCTGTGAGTGAAAACTGTGTGTGATGGCTCACCTAAATTAAATATGTATGTGTGTGTCAGGAAGCTGGCAAACTCTGGCGGTTGCAGTGGGCATGTAATCTTTGTGGTGACAAAATAAAAGACAAAAACACACCAAACCCATGCAGTATATACCCATCGCTGCAGTAACCATGACCAACACCAGGAGTCCCCAAACAACACTATTACACAGAGGGAGAAAAGGAGAGTTCAACGATAGAGCAACAAGTCGTAAGAGGACCAGAAGAACGAACACACACACACACACACACACACACACACACACACACACACACACACACACACACACACACACACACACACACACACACACACACACACACACACACACACACACACAAAAAATCTTTTTATCCATTGAAAGTTTAAACTCAAAACACAAGTTTGAACATTTAGGAGAAATGGATGGAGAAATAAGCATGTTTAAACAGACAGCAGGAGTAAGGGGGGGTCCTAAATAAATAAAAAGGAAACCTTGTCACCTGAGTTTGAGTGTAGAAAAGGAAAACGCTGATAAAAATAGGCTCTCTGAGATTTCTGTACCTCTGAGACCCAGTAAAAGAAAGAAATGACAGACGAAATGGTGCCAAACAGAGGAAGAAATGGATGGACACAACAAGTGGGATTTGAGAAGGTAAAAACAAAGGTCCACACACCAGACAATAAAAGAGAAAGAAAGCACTATGAAATGCAAAACAGGAACCCAAACATGACATATATTCCCACAACAAGCATGGCTCCCAGAGAAGCAGGGATTCCTGGGTTAACATCTGCCTCAACTCACCGTCGCGCCAGAGCTCAGAGACAAACTTGTCAGTGGACTGGTTGAGCAGCGAAGCCACGTTGTCATTCAAGGGGTCCATGTTCTTCATCAGCCACTCGTCCGCCTTGTAGTCCACCTGAGGAGTGACATTAGGCAGGAACTGTCAAGTTGTTTTCTGAGACTGGCTAACGGGCCGGCTACATTGCACGGATAACTTATGCAGAGCGGATGTTCCAACAAGACACTTCCAGTATAATCAATGAAACTGGCTACACCAGGCATGAGAACAGCACCTAGTGGTGCATATGCACCGCGGATATACGCTCTACAAGAATAAAAATAGAACAGTCTTCTTATATACTTTTTTACGTAAGCAGTGTGTGGCCCTTTTACACAGAAATGGATCATAAAGGGTCTACATTTCTTTTGAATTAAACTACGATTTACAGGAAAATATCTAATGACTGTCAATGAGTGTATAGGTGTGGTTTAAAAAGTTTCTATTTTTATTTATTGTTCCCTGTCACCTGCATCCTCTGATAACAGCTGACAATAGATTGGAGTTTCACAGCGCTGTGCCGAGTCCAAAAACTGAAGCAACAATCTACAACAATGTAGCCAAAGCGTTAGACCTCTGAGCCATTACTATAAAGTTTGAAAACTGGACAAATGCATGAAAGAAAAGGCACATGTAAGACAAATTAGGATGGAGAAATGTGTAAACGAGAAGGCTTCATAATTAACTCACCTTGCCAGCATAATGGATGACAGAGAAGTCTGCTTCATCCTTCAGTTTCTTGGGCTTAAAGAACTTGGGGTGAGTGCCCTGCTCCTGGAGCACCTTCTCCACAAAGCTCTTGTCTGTGGCTTTGGGAAACCAGCACTCCTCATCCAGCAGAGCGAGGATACCAGGGGGGTTGGCCTGCACACAAAAGGGAGAGGGCACAATTTAAGGTGTGAAATAGAAAGGCCCTGAAGTACTCAAAAAGAAAAATACTGATATCTGATCAGAAATAAATAGCCTGGCTCCGCCATCCTACGTACTTCGGCTCAATTTTAATTTCCCTTCAGTACTCGGTCTGGGTTCGCGGTATATTCGCGGGGTTTCTCCGGCCAATCTTTACCGGTCCAATCAGAGAACAGAGGGAGTGGCTGAGAACGATGACGTTGAGGTCGTGCTCTAGTTTGAGTTGTAGTTCCGTAATGGCGGTGGAGAAAGATGTGAGCGAAGCCATTCAGTCCGTTGTGGCAACGCTGCTGAATATCCAGAAGTTAAAGCCCGAGCAAGAACAATCTTTGCTGAGTTGTGTTGGGGGCCATGATGTTGTGGCCCTCCTCCCCACGGGGTTCAGGAACAGTTTGATTTTCCAGCTCGCTCCGTTAGTTGTGAAGGAGTTGGCTAAGGCTAACGCTAGCGATGCTAAGCCGACGTCACGACCAAACGTTAGTGATTGGTTATGGCAGATCCAGAGTGGCTCTGGGCAGATCCAATAGTTTTAAACTTCAACAGAGTACCCGCCTTCAAGGAAGTTAACACACAGACTCTCTGTACTAATGAAATGGACCAGAGTCTGGTAGGACCAGGCTAATGGACCAGAGTCTGGTAGGACCAGGCTAGTGTACCAGAGTCTGGTAGGACCAGGCTAGTGGACCAGAGTCTGGTAGGACCAGGCTAATGGACCAGAGTCTGGTAGGACCAGGCTAATGGACCAGAGTCTGGTAGGACCAGGCTAATGGACCAGAGTCTGGTAGGACCAGGCTAAGAAATAAACAGGATTTAAGGGGAATTTGGGTATTTTTCCAACCTTCCGACCTATTTTCATGGATTTGTGTCTGACTAATGTGAACAAGAGTCTTTGAAAATGGATGTAACTGATGCTGTATTTCAGTAGGGCAACGGCAACCTTCAATTTCCGTCCACTAAAAGTGCTATTTTTGCCACTGACAGGCTCAGATCGTTATTATAAGTCTCCGACAACATTATGAAAAAATGTCAACTTTTACCGATGCCAGGTCAACACCTAAATTAGTCATTTAGACACAAATTCATGGGAAAATAGGGACACGGTTAAAATTAAATGTAATTCCCTTTTAATGTTGGGTCACATGAAGGAGTTAAAGCTTGGCGACAGGCGAGTACAATATTTAAACTCACAGGTTTCTCAATGAGGTCGATGCAGGGCTGCAGGTCCAGGCCGAAGTCGATGAAGCTCCACTCGATGCCCTCCCTCTGGTACTCCTCCTGCTCCAGGATGAACATGGTGTGGTTGAAGAGCTGCTGCAGCTTCTCATTGGTGTAGTTGATACACAGCTGCTCGAATGAGTTCAGCTGGGGAGACACAGGAGCAAAAATGCTTAACAGTGCACAAATGATGATAGATGATATTTTTAATACACCGAAGAAGGGAGGCGATTGGAGAGCTCCTTGGAACTAGTGTTAGTGAACAAAAGACAGCGCTCTTTGGTGGGGAGCATGAACAAATCCAATAGACACCAAGGAAGAATCCAAGGCTCTCGTCTTTAAGAAACATTTTAAAATGCCTTTAATTCACCTGGCACATTCTAAATAGAATAAGATTAAAAAGAAAAACACGTTTCGTACGCCTTTCTTAGAGACAAGTGCCATGGGTTCTTCCTCAATGTCTATTATATTTTAATATACATTTGTACATACGGATCAATTTCGCTATATACTACACTGTTAAGTCACGTACAGTTTGCCTCAATTGTTTACCTCAAAGATCTCAAATCCAGCGATATCTAAGATGCCGATGAAGGAGGCTCCCTGCCTCTTGGTCTTGTCCAGGGCTTTGTTGATCCTCATGACGAGCCAGCGGAACATCCTCTCGTATGTGGCCTTGGCCAGGGCCTCCACAGCAAACTCTGCTTGCTCCTGGGTCTGAGCCTTCTGCACGTAGTCTCTGCCCACCTTGATCCTGGGGGACAGGATGGCCCTGGTGAAGTCTGTGACATTCATGCCCATAAGGTGGCTCACTTTCTGGGCAGCTGTTGCAAAGGAAACGGGAGGAAGAAAGTGAAAAGAAGAGGAGAGGGGAAAACAATAACATTTAAGATATATCTGCAGGATGATCATCAACAACTTATCAAAGTAGGTGGTAGTTTTGCCAAAATAAAGGCTGATTTATAGTAGTGCATACAGTAGGCTCTACGCAGAGCACACGCCGTTACGCAAGTGGCCTACGCTGTGTGAGGAGTTATACTTGTGTCTGCGTAGTGCTAGCAGATCTGTTAAGAAAATAGCAGAGCCCGAATGCGCGTGCATGCAAGTGGAGCGTGTGGTAGCGCAACTAGGGTTAGCTTCAGAGCGAGTACTGACTCCGTAAACAAAGTGTCTCCTTTGTTCTTTCTGACCACAGCGGGAAAGCTGTAGCAGGAAGTTTACCTTCCCCTAAGGAGCAGCAGGAAATGAGTAAAGGGTAGGGCTGGGTACCGAATTCAATACTTTTTAGGTATTGACTGAATTCCCTCCAAAGTATCGAGCATCCAATTACAATACCTAAAGAGTAAATCTCATCAGTGTCAGTGAGCCAATCAGCATGCAGCATACTTCTACCAAGATCTAATAATGTCTGTGATTGGCTGTAGGAGCTGAAAAAGAAATAAAAAAGATTTGTGCCGTAATGTGTATTGTTGTAATTTCTTTTTGGTTTCGAAAATTGTTAAGGAACCGGTATCAAAGTCACGGTATTGGTATCGGTACGGTACCCAGCCCTAGTAAAGGGAAATGTGACGCTACCAAGCCAAGCGAACATTCAGTTGTTGCGGTCTGCGTTGCTGCAACGTGTAGTTAATTTTTTTTGGGGAGGTGCACGTCAGGCTACGGTGTAGGGTCCGTCTCTATGCGTACCCACGGCATAGATTCAATGCAGACCCATACACCAAGCTTTAGCCAAATATTTCAGGTTAAGGTCCGACTTACCGGTGTTGTCAGGCATGGAGGCCTGGTCTGTGTGGCGCTCCTTCTTAAAGCTCATGTTCCCGAGCTGCAGTACAGAGGCCACCACCTTCAACAGGCCTGCACAGAAAGAACAAATGGAGCATTAAGGTGGTTTTAGGTTGCATTGATACTAGACGGTAAACAAAGTCCCACTCAAAGAATAAAACGTTATTTTAACAGTAATTTTTGTCTGGCTTACCTATCTGCTCATCCTCTGGGATACTCATGATCCTAAAGGCCTCAAGCGTCTCTGTAAACAGGTCCTTGTCCTGCTGCCCAGGAATCGTAACGTTCCCATTGGAAAGGAAACGGTAGTTGTTGTAATTTTCAAGGAGGAGTTCATCTGAGAGAAAAGGGATGGTCGGAGTGAGTTAAATGGCAAAAGAGAAGTTAAAAATCTTTACAGGAAGGGCGTCTGAGTCTTCAGAATGAAAACAGAAATATTTATTACTCATCTGCAAATCCTTGAGAAATTCTAACTGTCTTTGAACAGAGAGTTTAGTAATATGTTGCTTACTGCGCAATTTATCTCCAGCTCCTGTGAGCAAGTAGTAGAAGATGTGGAAGGTCCTCTCATCTTTGGCCTGGCGAATGGCACGGGACTTCTCCAACAAGTCTAGTGGCCAATCGGTCAAGGACCAGTTTTTCTGATACTACCATGGCTGCATTTTCAAATCAGTTTGTGTACTGCAGTGAAACACTCCCAACAAAGAAACACAAGTACTGCTACAGAAGCAATGACGGTATCAAGGATACAGGTTTCAATATTGGCACCAACGATGTAACCATTGACATCAAAGTTGATCCTGATGAATTTTCCCTAGGAGGAAAAAAAAACATTAACATTTAAGAAAGGTATGTGGAACAGTCCAGCTGTGAAAACAGGCAGTTCATAACAAGTCACAATCCCAAGACGTAGCACTAAATCTTACAAATCGAGAGGAGTTGTCGTTTTTCACTGTCTTGGCATTTCCAAAGGCTTCTAGGATGGGGTTAGCCTGCAGCAGCTGCTTCTCCAGCTCCCCCTGATGGAAATACGGAGAACAGCAAGGCAAAATATAAAGTACGCTTTACGTAAATCAGCATAGTTCTCAGCCATGGTCTAACAAGACCGATGTATTGTGACTGCTTATTCATTTACTAGAATGTTACTCATTGTAAGAAACTGATTAGTTGGAGTCTTTTTAAATAAACAAATGTGTTTGTTTGCCCATGATGTACTTACGTCTGAGGAGAAGGGGGGACATGGGAGTGTACAAAACATGTAAAACAAAGTGACAAAAAGGAGGGATACCGTATACACACACACCGGCAGCACATACACCTCGCACCCAAGCATTTTCAACACACATAATGTCGCGTTAGTGCACAAATCTGCAAACACCCAGAGACCCTGTGACCCGTATCAGCAACCCATCACCTAGAGCAGAATAATCCAGTGAACCCAAAGCACAAAACAAACAAACAAACAAACAAACAAACAGGCGGTCCTTTCGGCTTCAATATACCCCTGAAAACGGCTTTCTTCAAGCTATACTGGCTTGTTTTTAACTCACTTATTCTCCCCAAAAAGGCTTTGCTAAGCATTTGTGCTTTCCAGCAAGGTCTTACCACAGCTACATCACTTTTCACTAGGGCTGCCCCCTCTTAGTCGATTAATCGGTCGTTTTGGTCTTAGTCAACTAAGATGTCTTTAGTCGATTAGTCATGTTTGATGCTTTCTTTATGCTGAATGACTTATTTCTAAGAAACGTACGAGCACATCTCTGGAAAACATAAGAATTAAAGTGGTGCTTTTGCGTGACTCTTTGCGGAGAAACTCAGATTTACAGATCTGTCGATTAAATCAACTAATCGATTAGTCGATACAATTGAATGAGTGTTAGTCGACTAAGAATTCCTTCAAGTCGAGCACAGCCCTACTTTTCACGCAAGTTTTTTTTTTTTTCCTTCACCTATTTGGCTGATGATCACTCATATCTATCCAGCAAAAAAACAAGGAACGGCATCTACCAAAATCCAAAAGGCTACCACTGCACTGATTCATGAGTAAAGTACATATTACAAGTTCAGTTTAAAGAAATCAAAGCAGTGACGTTCTACTGTACAAATGTTTGTCAGAACAGGGTCTTCCCCTGATATCAGAAGGCCTCGGAGCAGCGCCCAAGCCGTTTTGGGCAGCACGTAAGCTGAACGAATGTGAGCTTAAAAACTAAATTACTTTCCTCACATCTAATGGCTGCTTTGTCTTTAAGCTTTTTGAGTGTTATTTATTTATTATCTGCTCTAGCATTTACATTTTAGACACAGATATGGTATAAATAATGGTCCAAAATGATGTAAAATTGCATTTTTTTTAATAGAAAAAACGTCTGAAGGAGGGGGGACCCCTAAGCCCCCCGGTAAATAACTGCATCTAAGTCTTCCACAAGCCTAGGGAAAACTCTGCAGAAGCCTGTGGGCTTCCTGATGGCCCTGGATTATCAACTCAAACTGTACAGCAAATCTAATTCTGGACTACTGATCTTTCACTGAACCTCTTGATGAATTAAAAAGTGATGCTGCGGTGTGTGTTGAACACACAAACACTGCCCAAGCTATTCGTTTTATGCGAGAAAAGCAAAAATCTTTGCGCAAAACAAAAAGCAGTCAAACTTCAGACTCGAGTAGCGATACAAATGATGAAAAATTCAACCAGACAAATCTATAAATACATCAATTAGACCAAATGAATTGCAGGGTTTTTGTTGTTGCAAAGACTCCTCCCCCTTATCCTACTATTGTCTGGCTGAATTTTTCACAGGAACACATACGGCTGCCCCTGACCTGGAAAAATACTTCCTCCCCATTTCCTATTGGCTGGCAAGACACGTCACCTCTGCCCTTATAACAAAGTGACTCCCACAACCGTGCGCTCCAGCGAGGGGAAAGAGAGGGAGGAAGAGGGGTGAGGGGTAGGAGGACCGAGGAGGAAGGTGATGACAGAAAGCAGGTGGGGGAGGAAGAGCGAATGGAGGGAGAGAGTTAACTCACATGTGACAGGATCGAGCTGTTCTGTTGATGGGAAGAGAAAAATACAACCTCAAAAAAAAAAAAAGTTATGATAGATGTGGTTTTCATCAAACCCCTCTATGTCGCTTTCAGCATCTATCATGAAGCTGGCAGGCCAGATAACAGTAGTGCAGGTTTTCCAGCGGAGTCTGACGTAATGCTGGACTGCTACATGGTAGTTTTATTTCTGATGAGAAGATGCAGTAAGTCCTCTGGTCTATGAAACATGTCAGCGTGCCAGAATTCTTAACAACATCTGCATTACTGTTACTCTGTGCCTGCAGAGCTATTATCTTGATTGCCACCCCCCACTTTTTCCCTTTGAATGTAGTTCCTTTTTCTGTGGTGGCTGTACCACAAACAAGTTTGTCTACTGCAGAAACAACGTGATGATGGATTAATCATGTACACAATCAAGTATGCATTCACACTAGAGGGTGGGAATCACAAGTACGCCACATTACGATACATGGCGGTTCTATTCTGTGATAACACATTGCTAGACAATCCTACAATGATACATTATATTATGATATCGGTCTAACTATGAATACAAAATGCTGTGTGAAAAGGTGCTCTAAGCGATGTTGGGTGAGGTCACTTCTTGTTGACATTCAAAGTATTGTCAAACAAAACGGAGGCTAGCTCGCCCCTCCCTCCTCCTCATCCCGAACACGGTTTGTTATGTTTGGTGGTGCAGGTTGGCCAGTTTGTTTTTGTTGCCGTTTGTGGAGCCTGGGCTGTCTGCAGAGATCGCGTTTTTTTACAGTGTGTTCAGGGGACAGGCAGCTAGCAGATAGTGTGGAGATATTTGCTGTATGTGACAAAAAATGTTGTAGCCTAAAAAACGTGACATCGCTCAGAGCACCTTTAACTTATGTCCAAGTTTCCCTCATTCATGTGTTGAGCGCCGCCTCGAGGAGCCGTGAAGCAGGGAACTCTATTCAGAGCGCCTTATTTTATTGATTGATTGATTGATTGATTGATTGATTCATTCATTCATTCATTCCAGTTTTGATATTTAGCACCAGCGTATCGATTCTTGTATCACACGAAGGAGGACAACGATATGTATGTTCCTGGAAGATGAAAGCAATGGAAGGAAATTAGCGATTGTGTCTCACCTGAAAATAATTCAGATAAAAAGCAACAGCAGGGAATGAAGTGAGAGATGGAGGGAGTAAATTGAAATGATAAAAGAAGGTGTGACTGGAGGATGTAAAAGAGTAATGGGAGGGAAAGTTTTTAGGGATGAAATGTGTGGCTCAGCGGCAGGACTGACCTGGTCTTTCTTGGTCTTGTGAGAGGAGGCCACGTGAGCCAGATACTGGATGACCTTCTTGGTGTTCTCTGTCTTACCGGCACCAGACTCGCCTCTGACAGACAAACGGAGAGAAATAACACAAGAGTCAAAACAAATCATTTAGAGAAGGCCACAAAAGAGTGGCAGACAAAACAATGAAATGAATGTTAACAGAAGTATTGCTAGTCCAACATGTTATGTGATCTAGATGCAACTAGATTGTAACTCACGTGCAAAGAATGGACTGGTCTTCACGATCTGGAGAAAAGACGTACAAAGGTTGGATTGTGCAGGCTTTGCAGATCAACTACGCTGCATGTTCTAAATGAGCATGTGTTATCACCACAGTGCATACAGTTTTGTAGTCGGTACAACAGGAAATACATTAGCCACAGACAGGAAATCGATATCCGGCTTCCTGTGACTGGAAAGAGGTGCTGCTCGGTTTCAAACTAACCAGCTAATCACCGTTCTCATCCCATAATGTGGTCTGAACACTTTGCTGGAGCCAAACATGGAGAAAAAGAGCGCAAATGGGACAGAGGGAGCGTGTGCATGACAGACAACACATCAGGAAAACGGGGCTAAAATGGGGCTCAACTGCCGAGCACTCACAGAGTACTCACAGGACGTGGACTAAATAAACACATTACAATACAAAAGCCCTGCTGGAAATACCAACTGTTGCTTGTGATGTTCAGCGTTTGTTGTGAATGACTCAAGACACTAAACAGGGCATCTTTCTGACATGTATAGCAATTGTAAGTCGCTTTGGATAAAAGCATCAGCTAAATGACATGTAACGTAATGTAAGTTGGGTTTTATTCTTGTTGCTTGCTAAAGCACTTTGGATACATGCTGGTTGCTGTAACGAGCTATATATATAGAGCTATATATATATATATCTATCTATCTATCTATCTATCTATCTATCTATCTATCTATCTATCTATCTATCTATCTATCTATATATATATATATATATATAATTGATTGATAAGGATAAAAGCCTCATAACAACAAGATGACATATGCCAAACACAGGAAATCTGCATTAGCAAAGTAAGAGCAGCACTTAAGAGGACCTAACATAATCACTGCTAACTAGTCTTGAAAATTAAATTGAGTTTTATCAGTCTTAAGAACAAACTTAAACAACATTTTGTTTTTACCTCTCCTGTATACTCTTCAGAAGAATGTGACAAATGAGCTGTACAGGAGAAACATCATGCATCTTTTTTTTTTTTTAAATACAACCTTTCTTAGTTTGAATCGGGAGCGTCTGGTATTTGTATGAATACTCTGCTAGTATCACATCAAATATTCTGCAGTGATTGGTCCCTGTTGTCTTCCATATGAAGGCACAAACTCCCATGCCCTGCATGTCATTTTTCAGAAAGAGTACTGTCTATATTGAAGTATGTATGCGTACAACCTATTCTCGTAGGGGTCTTACAGTTTATAGCTCTGTGTACTACTCTGAGAACAGCAGCTGCATTGACATTGACCCATATTCCAAGCTTTCGGCTGCAAAAATAACTGGCAAAGGTTTGAATCGAAGCAAAAAAGCATTATGTAGGCCAGCAGATTTTAAATTCCACTGCATTATTTCCTTATAATATTCTCAAGCAATAGTCATGACAGTTTTATAGCGGTGGGTGGGGGGAGAGACTTACCCTGCATCATGCTTCTGTAAGCTGTGTCAGTTATGGCGTAGATATGAGGCGGCATTTCATGCCTCTTCTTGCCCTTGTACATTTCAACAATCTCCTCTGAGTAGATGGGCAGGTTCTTGTAGGGGTTTATGACGACACAGAAGAGCCCAGAGTATGTCTGCAGGACACACAAGAGGCGTTGCGTTCAAAAGAAAAGCTGCACATGGACATGGAATCAGAAGAAGTGAAGGTACCGGTGGTAGAGGAGGGTTTCGGTTGTTCTACAGACCAGGAAATATCAAGGAGGGGATTTGAAAGTCTCCATTTAGTGTGCAGAGCAGAATCAGGATTGTGGACTGGGACACTAGTCACTAATCTGAAAACATTTGAGCCATTTCCGTCAGACAAAGTCAGATCAAATTGACTGTCAGTGTTTACATAATTAAAACCCAGAGACGAACGTAAAGAGGGACCAATGGCATTCAATTATGATTTTTTTTTTTTTAACCATACAGTATAAGGTTTCTGCCCTACAGTGATGATATACTAAGTTGTATAGTTCTTCCTAAAAAAAACAGCGAAGTTATCCTTGGCACTGATTCAATACTAAGGCTGTCCCCCATCAAGAAGGAGCTGGAAGTTTCTCATGAACTCTGATTGGTTTCCCTCACATATTATGTAATCTCGACCCCAACCTGCTGCTGAACAACTCATGTTTTATGTTCGTGTTATGTGTTAACCTCCACAGGTTAGCCAAGTCATATCTCAGGTCGACATGGTGGAATTCTCTTTCCTGCTCTGAACATTGAAACCCTTCTCCTTTCCTTTCTATTAACTCCACTGAATCTTTTCTTTTGTGTATCTGGACTCGTTCTCCTACCATAACGTCAGATTGTTTTTTTCCTATGTGCTGCATTCCTGTGCTGCCCTCCCAGCAAGTCTGTACCAGGCATCTCTCCCGCTGTTGTACACCCGCTCTCCCCTAAGAAACGCTTAATCTAAAGACTACAGTGCCTGGAGGCACCACGCTAACCAAGCGTAGCCTGGATCTCTGGGGGGAGCGAGGGAGGGGACAACAGGCTGTGTTGATCTGACCGGGTCACACACCACAGAGTCAAAGAGAGCAAATCACTCCCAGGCCACCACATGGGGATACATAACATAAATTATGGGGAAGTAATAGCAGTTACAACACAATTTACATTCCATGTCCATCACTGTAAAAACTGGATGCCCCTCCCTCCTTCACATCTCTCATGTGCGGGACTGCATTGTTCCCTGCAGCTTCCTGTTTACAAGATAACACCAAACACACAGAGAAGGGAGGGAGCTAACAAGAGACAAGAGGGAAAGAGAAAACGCCTGCATGCCATGAGTATCTGAGTAGATTGTACACTGTCTCTGCAGTGACAATTTGCACACAATGGGTTGTCTTAAACAATGGGGCTTAATGAGATAATTAGGAGGTTGGATGGGGAGAGACACTGGTTTGGAGATTGTTTTCTATAAGCCAGCGGGGATTTCATAACAATGAAAAGAAAAATGCCAATGGGACATAATTATTCTGATAATCCTTTGCCCTGATGAATGATGGGATAGGCTGCTCTGCCTAAAGATTAAGAGGCTTAATTATGTTTTGTATGTATTTTTTCTGCTTGTTTATTGCTATTTTGTCCTTTTATTGCGTTGTCTTCTGATTTTCTCTGTGCAACATGGTCTGTCATGTGACTTATTACCCATGTATATTGACCATGCAATCACTTGCCAATTAGTTAAAAGAGACGGCCCAAAGGCGACCACTTTGTACCTGCCCTGATGAAAGCCTTAATGGCTAAAACAAGTAGGCATGTGTTTAATGTATAGCCAAGAAGATATTAAAGGCTTTTTAAACATTACACTCTGGAGTGCTTAAGTTTCCTTCAATCTTTTTTTGGACAAGCAAGCACATCCAGACAACAGCAACGCAATGCTGAGGAAAATGTGAAATATCACACATATCTGTACTTTGTTTTTTAAACCTGACATATTCCTAAAATCTTAATTAACACTCGCACTGAAACTAAGGATGCTAATTTAGATTTTTTTTTCCCCCCCCTTTCTCTGATCGCCAACTCTTGTTAACCGATCATTAACCGTTGCAGGCAACCGAGTCCCAGTTCACCCGTCCGGAAAGCTCGGACATACTGTACATTTCGCAGACTTGTAGCGGTTGTGCAGCTACAATGATGCGTGCATTGACATGGACACATGCAGCCATTTCCCCAAGTATGGAAACGGTAGTACGTCCTTGCGACCGGGACAGGTCTACGCGCCTCTCTACGCCTGCGGAGCGTGTCTCTACGCCGCAACCACCTGTGAGGCTGTCAGCTGTGTGTCTGCCTGGCATGCTGTGTAGGACCTGGCAGCCCTCATCGATATAGTGGAGGATGTGTCACATAGCTGGCCATGAGCGCTGCTGTTGTGAGATCCTCGGGGGGAAAAAAAGAGCTTAGAACGCAACTTGCTAGTGCAAAGTTAGCACTGGCAAGATACCTAGCAGTTAAGAAATAGATTGTATAGGCTATTTTTCTTTTAGAATTGAGAAACTGGGAAAGAAACTAAAATGAGCCCTATGCATCACTGCTACATATTTAAGCAAAATGAGGTACAATGTATGAATCAATGCTTGGTTTGAGTCATTTTGCGTCCATGACAGCTTCATACTCACATATATGAGACCAGAGTAGTATCTCTCCTTCAGGTTGTGCAGCACAGAGGCCTCGTTCAGGCAGGTGAGCTCCGCCATGTCCTCCACCTTGCTGAACTTGGGCGGGTTCATCTTCTGGATGTCATCCTTGTTCACCTTGATCTTCTTCCCCGAGTCTGCCAGCTCGACCACGCACTCGTCGCCGCGCTCCTCCTTCACAGAGCCGGCCTCGAAGCCCAGGCGCTCCGAGGGCACCCACACCAGCTTCTTGGTGGCCCAGTCCGCCTGCGCCAGTGGGTTGTTGACCACATTGCGGTCCACGTACAGGAACTTGTCTGCGGCCGACATGGTAGCTGTTCCAGAGAAGGGGAGGGGGAGAGAGAGAGAGAGAGAGAGAGAGAGAGAGAGAGAGAGAGAGAGAGAGAGAGAGAGAGAGAGATTGTAGTTAGTGCTGGGAAATTAAGGAAATCGTGGAGATGGGTCAGAAATTCAGACATCAAACGACAAAAAATATGAAACAGATTAATTATGAATTAATTGGGGCTGTCCTCGATCTAAGAAATTTTGTCCACTAGTCGACAAGTTGATCGAATGGACAGGTCTGTAAAACTGGGTTTCTCCACAAAGAATCATGCAAAAGCACCAGTTTAAATCTTGTGTTTGAAGACTAAAGAAATCTTAGTGACTACGACCAAAACGACGGACTCCCGCTTAGTCGATCATTCGACTTATCGGTTGTATTGCAACCTCTATCTGTTACAGTTTGCCTTAAAGAGCTCATATTATGCTCATTTTCAGGTTCATAATTGTATTTTGAGGTTGTACCAGAATAAGTTTACATGGTTTAATTTTCACCATATTTTTGTTGTGCTGCTCATTGCTGCAGCTCCTCTTTTCACCCTGTGTTCAGGTCTCTGTTTTAGCTCCAGAGTGAGACCTCTCACTGCTGTAACATCTTTGTTGGCAGTCACACATGCTCGGTAGCTAGGTCAGACCACATGCTCAGTAGCTAGGTCAGACCACATGCTCAGTAGCTAGGTAAGACCACATGCTCAGTAGCTAGGTAAGACCACATGCTCAGTAGCTAGGTAAGACCACATGCTCAGTAGCTAGGTAAGACCACATGCTCAGTAGCTAGGTAAGACCACATGCTCAGTAGCTAGGTAAGACCACATGCTCAGTAGCTAGGTAAGACCACATGCTCAGTAGCTAGGTAAGGACTACATGAGCTAGCTAGCTGTTTCTCCAACTTCAGTAGTACAAGGCAGGATTAGCCGGGAGACTTCTTCTAAACGAGGGCGCACTTCCAACTTTGTGGTGAATACCTGCAGAACAGGGACATGGAAGTAGTTCTTTTGGAGATTAGGGTGAACTAGTGTGTGTTGTAGCCGTGTTTTGCCATTCAGAATGAGCTAGCATGCTAACGCTAGCATTCTACGGTTAGCCAGCTCATCTCTGCTAGTGACGTAGAAAGCCGTGCAGATGTTGACCAGCTCACCCGGAGACTGAAGGCAGGACACATTCAGACACCAGATCTCACTCAGAACAGCATGGATGGTCTTTATCAAAGTTTGTATGCGTGTGGAAGCACCAGAGACACAAAATAACCCCCCAAATCCCAGAAAAAAGGTGATATTTTTTTTCATAATATGGGCACTTTAACACTTTGAATCCTACTTTCTCAACTTCTGTCTTTGTAGGACTGTTTTGTGGTTTTTTTTGTAACTGTGTAGAATTTGTCTCATTGTTGTACGTACGGGACTACAAAAGTGGATGGAAGTGGGAAACTCCGGGGTCATCAAACCAGACATGCTGCTGCCCATGGGTCTTCTAATTATCATTTAAATGTTTGTTATCCGACATTACAGTAAAAACAATTATATGCATGAATTGTTGCACATCTTGAATATCATCTGGCAGGAAAAAAGGTTGCGTTTTGTTTGGAGGACCAGACCTTCGCTACACTTCCATCTTCACACTATCTCGGAGGAATGCAAAAGGTCACCGCTGTCGGGATGTACGACAGGAAGAGTCTGCTCAAGACAGGGTTGGGTCGACACAGGACACGACCATGTCAAACGAGGCGCCGTGTTCCTTTTTTGGCAAATTGCTGTGAACAATTAATCAGAATTCCAGCTGCTGGAACATCCGGGTGACAGAGGACAAACATTTACCCAGAGTCAGAGAGATTGTATCCCCCAGCAAACAGTTTGTCTGCTGGAGGGAAGCCTGCGAGGGAGCAGGGAGCATATACTCGACTGGTTAGTCAAGTATATCTGCTCAGACGGAGGGAGGAGGGGAGTTGGTTGTTGGTGATCGTGGACACAAAGGGTAAACCTCTGCATGACTTATGGCCCTTATCAGTTGAATAGTTTCAGGGACTTAACCCAGTAACTAAGTCAGGAAACAAAAGCCCCTTTTGTGCATTCCTGTTTCAGAGAAACCATAAAGATAAAAGGATCAAACACCACAGAGTCGTCATGTAATTAGTAATTTACGGTTTCTAGCATTCTCAAAAGTAGTGACGATCTGTTGATTGTTTCTTGGGTTATTTTTCTGATTTAGTACATAACTCATTTGAATAGATATAGAATTTGCTCCGACGCTCTCTTGCTCTATGATATCATTGCACCTTTCTGCATTTTTTCCACACCGCTCCTTTAAACAGCAACCAAACTTTACTGTAAGGGCACACTATTAATATATCTTTCTTTGTATTGTTGTAGTATGTGTGTGTGAGGTCATATTGTCTGTGTGCCTATGTGTATGTATGTTGTGTATAAGCTATTGGACACCTTAATTTCCTTCGGGATAAATAAAGTATCTATCTCTAAATAAAGTTTGGTTTGTCTCGGTCACTCTCTTTCTTGGCAGCTTATCTCTTTCTAGGTTTCCTGTATTTTTGAGACTTTGATATGTTTGTATACATTTGTCTTAAGGTAAATACAGTAACACTAGAATACAATTATCACCACAGTGGAGGTCTGCGTTTGAACGGGAAGAAAACTTGCCAACAAGCTTCTACAACCGTTAGAAAAGTCGACATGTGCGGTGCACTTTAAATACACAATTTATGTAAAAACTGGATGTCCTCAAACTATTTGTTTCTCAATGTTGTGTCACAAGGAGCGATGAGCAGATCTAAGAGCAAGGCTGACTGTCAAACTAGATTAAGTTCACCATAAAGTTTGCAGTAGAGCTGCAGCTTGTTAAATATGAATCTGTTCTAGTTTCATCTCTCCTCTGGGACAGGAAACTGAAGATCTTTGAGTTGTGGACAAAACAAGACATTTGAGGCTTTTTGGGAAACACTGATCCACATTTTTTCACCATTTTAGAGACCAAACAACTTCTCTATTAATCCAGAACACAATCTGAAAATAATCATTAGTTGCTGCCATAATTTGCAGTGAACCAAAAACGAAATTCCCCAATATAACTACACTGTCGAATATAAACAATATTTTGTACATAGGCCGAGCTGTGCACAAACTGGTCTTGCCCTAACACGCCTCTGAAAGCTGACAGAAACATGTTGTTGACAGGGAGTGCTGCAGTTTAACCCAAATAGAGAAAGTGACAAGACGAGTTTGACCAGTACCGAGGAAAAATTAAGAGTGTGCTTGAGTCAACCTGCCCAACTGAAGCGAAGGCAGAGACAATTAACAGAACATGACGGGCTTTCCCTGACACTGAGGCCCCAGACTTTACCGTCTCAATTATCATTTCGACACAGCAGGAGCATGACAACGTTTTCCCAGCACCCCTAGGTCGCTAGCCTCTCTGAAGGCGCTGACACACCAACCCGATTATCGGCCGTTGGACAGTCTGGCGGGGTCGGTGACGGTGACTCGAGTCTGTTCGGTGTGTCCCGTGCCGTCATCAGTTGGAGGGGCCGTCGTCCTTTATTTGGGCCGATTTGACATGTAGAATCAGAAGGCGGGCAGTCGGACTCAATGGCCAATCAGATTGGTGGAGAGCTAACCCGGAAATGACGAGTGGGATGAGCGTGACTAGAGTCTCTCAAAATCTGATGAAAATCTGTTAAACTGACCTTCGTTGATCTGAAATGAAGACTGCACGGCCTATTCCTCTCTTAACATGTTCTCAGAAACACGTTTCGGTGAACTATTTCAGTAAAATATGAGATCGTATTCTGAACGAGCCACCATTATGCTCAGTTGTAAAATTCGGGAGCAGCCAGACCCATGTGACGCGTTTGTCCAATCAGCTGCCGGTTTTCAGTTTTTGGGCGACAATACAGATTAGTGCCGCCTGCTGTGATGGAGACGTATTACGTCTCGCGCACACGCAGAACGTACGCTCAAGTCGGCGTCTCTTCGGTGGGTTCTGAGGAACTTTTTTCGGCCGTCGGGTTGGTGTGTCAGAGCCTTTAACGTCCCCTCACCTGCAGCGGGAAAACAGACAGCTGCCCTATAGAGCAGGGGGGTCAAACTCAACTTCACTAATGGGCCACACTGGAAAATGAGAATGACATCGAGGGCCAGACATGTGAAGTCCTTGTGTTGTCTTCCCTTTAACCTTGAAAAACAAAAAAGATTCTGACATTTAACACCTTTTTTTTTTTCACAATTTCTTTTTGCTTCCCCCCCCCCCAACGTTTTAAATTTTTCTTCTACACATTTTCAGCGCTTATTTCTTCGTCCCATATTTTCGGATATAAAACAAAAATGTAAAACAGGTCAATGTGACCCGAGGTCAACAAGGGTTAAGATGCTTTTATTTCAAATGCATGTCTGCATGTCTCATATAGCTTTCTCACTTACAGTTTGGTCGACATTAAGCCCTAAAAATAAGCTCCTTTTTACAACAACCTGTTTCACATCCTGAAAATGAAAACTCTGGTTCTTTAGAAATCTGTAGAAGTCTCAAAGTCGGCAAATCTGCCAAATTCCGCTTTGAGCGTCGCATGATTACAGTCTGAAAACGGTTTCCTGTCGTTTTGGTTTGGCGCACAACTAGGCACGCTAACATTTGTTGTGAAAATTAAAAGGTGGGCCGGATCTAAATTTGCGAGGGGCCGAGTTCGGCCCGCGGGCCTCGAGTTTGACATGTGCGGGCTATAGAGGCTCGCTGTGTTGCTAATATGCAAACACTACGGAAAGCACAGCAGAGGTCAGGTCCAGCCCCATGTCACATCTATCATGTCTGGAACAGAATCAGCTGGAAGTGTATTAGGTTTGTGAGAGTATTTTTAAATAGCAACGCTGTCCAGTGGGACGAGGTTCTGGTCCCCAAATCTCAGTTCTCTCACGCTAATCATCAAAACACTGCTTGTACACAACAGTGCTGAAGAGGTTTTTATTCGTGCATTTCAACATCATCTTATCAGTAGAAGTTGCATTTCCCTGGCGTAATGACTGACTTTCATTTTGAACTAACTTTGTATTCTACTCAACTTTGATGCAACGTTATAGCTCAAACATATTCTTTCCAAAACTCCTGAAGTTTGAGGAATTTGTATTTTTGAACGATACTGGCTATTTGTACTAATGGATACTTCAGACTATTGCTAGACTGAAACTGGATTTTTCCAAGTTCGATACAGATATTTGGGACCCTAAAAAAAACAAAAAAAAAAACACAACATTCCCAAACAATCTGAGAATGTTGAATTTTAAATTGTGATTAAGATACTTACTGAGCAGGGCGTTTTACATTTGATTTAAAAAAAATAATCTAACTTTCTAGAGGCCTGTCCGAAGCACCGATCAAGCTCTACTTCTGACAACCATCGCACAAAACTATTGCAAAAAGAAAATAATCACCAAATCAATTAAGCTCCTGGCAAAATGCAAACTACTCAGCATTCCTTCAGCTGTACT
Source organism: Zingel zingel (assembly GCA_023566125.1). Taxonomy (NCBI): domain Eukaryota; kingdom Metazoa; phylum Chordata; class Actinopteri; order Perciformes; family Percidae; genus Zingel; species Zingel zingel. The sequence continues at coordinate 1,820,021 of CM042325.1, read as the reverse complement.
GAAAAAAGGGAGCAGACCCTTGGGAATGTTTAGAGAGACAAAGAGTAGGGTTGCTGCGTTTGACGAGTTATGCCGGTCCCGTATGTTCCAGCACATTAACCGTGATCTGTGAGAAAGAAAGCAGAGGGAGAGCCATTCTTCTCATGACCCCTGCCTCCCTCCATCCTCCATCAACACTCTGTCAGGCTGCACTACAGCTGACATCAGTCACCGCTCAACCCGCCTCCAAACTCATCCTGCGAGTACCAACCCTATCCTGTAACAGAACATGGGGGGGGGGGGGAATTAGCCCCATTTTAACTCTCAGCTGGCTCCACGTTGCCTCCTCTGCCTTCAGCCACCCTTCTCTCCCCCTCTTCAGAGTCCTAACCCCCTCCCCAACCCCCCTTCTGTTTATCCAAGTCTTTTCAGGGTCACATTCCTCCCATAGTCACCCTTTATCATCAGGGAGAGACGGCGAGCAACGGCATTCCACACATTTCTGTCTATGCCTCCCTCCTTACATCTCTCTCAGACCTATTCTCTGGCTTTTCCTTCCCGTTTCCTCCCCTGATTTTTTCATGGGTGACTTCAGCATCACCTCCACAGCTCCGTAGATCGAACAGATCTGAGCGCTCAATGCCTTTGTGTATGTGTGTCTGAATGTTTGCATGCTGCTTTGAAATACAAGTTGTCTGTTAGTTGCTCCAGCACGCTTGGATCATTTGGCCCCATGCAGGGTTGATTAGGAGCCATGACTGACTACACATGGCTTTGTTGTTTGGCAAAAACAAGAAGTGAAACAGAACAGGCTGAACACACCCAAAGCTCTGGTGTTGCTTTAGCTTCCAGCCTTTTAAAATTACACTCAGATGCAGGGAGGCACGTTGGCTGCAACAAAAACAGCATCTCAAACGCTTGTAACAAACACAGACACCATCTATTGCTGCAGTCAAACTGCATTACAACTAACCGTTATTTTCATTATCAATTAATCTGACGATCATTTTCAAGATTGATCGTTTAAAAAGTCAGAAAACACTTTGAAATGCGTAAAAAAAGTCATCTTCAAGACGTCTGACCAACAGGCCGACACCCAAAGATTATCAGCTCACTATCACACAGACAAAGAATATTTCAAACTAAGAATTGTTTGGTATTTGTGCTTGAAAAATGACTTATATATTAATATAATATAGATCAATATATTGCCTATTCATTTTCTGACAATCAACTTATGCGTTCCAGCTGTAATTTGGACACTATGCGTAGTAAAGTCTGTTGAAATCTGACTCACATGCTTGCCACAGATAACTCGATGACACACTTTAAAACTACCTCTCCAGAGAGTAGCATGAGGACTAAAATACTCCCAACAGCTATTCTAGTTTGACAAGCGCTGTTCTATATAGAAAGTAGAAGAAAAAAAGAGGAGGGATCAGACAATTTTAGACGTAGGCCTTCCCTTGTGGAGACTTGACTGTTATAGGAAAACATGGATGTTGACTTGACTTTGAGATAAAACTGTGTGCATTGGCATTCATCACACCCCCCCCCCCCCCCCCTCCTCCTCCCCTGCTTGGCTCATGTTCCTGCTGCCGCCCTGCCAAGTCCTCCATAATCCTGTAAGAATCTAGTTCTCTCTAAAGTCTTGTCACCTTGCAACACGCTTGGCTGTGAAAGCATTCACTATCCATCCTGTGGAGATCCATTTACGCTGAGATTAGCTGGTCTAGATAACCATGACAAGGATTACTCATTAATTGAATACAAGGCAGTGGGTCGAAAACAGTCTTCCCGAAACCAAGCCTTGACAAAAATCCTTGAGCTTTATGAACGCTGACAGATTATTTTTTAAATGCCCAAATGAAAACAGAGTTAGCAGTGTCCTGACTCCAGCGTCAAAGATTAATTGATTCCTTGTTCACTTTTAAAGGAATTGCCAACTATTGGTTTGAGTCAATTATTTATGGGAAAAAAAACAAAACACAAAATGTTACGATTCCAGCTTCTTAAATGTGAATCTGTTCTAGTGTCTTCTCTCCTCTGGGACAGTAAACTGAATATCTTTGAGCTGTGGACAAAAAGAGACATTTGAGGACGTCATCTCGGGCTTTTTGGGAAACACTGATAGACGATTTTCCATTATTTTCTAACATTTTATAAACCAAACATCTAAAAATCGATTTATCGAGAGAATAGTCTTCAGATTAATCAACACAGACAACTATCGTTAGTTGCAGCCCTGCCGTCAACACAGCCGCGCTCTTGAAAGAGGAACAATGGAAACCAAGGAAGGGAACAGAGGCCAGTTTTAGAAACCGGCATCATCCCAGAGACCAGCATGTGGTTACGAAGAGGAAGTGATGCAGTGGCCAGGACTCGGAGAAAGAGGCGCAGTAGGAGCCAGGAGAGGAGAGGAAAAGGGAAGAGCTACAATTCTATTTATTTATTTATTTATTTTAGTGTCAAATCACAACAGGAGTTCTCAGCAGACTCTACAGTAGTCTAGACCAGTGGTTCTCAAGCTTTTTTCAATAATCTACCCCATTTGAATTATGTTTTGAATTATGTTTTTTAAGCCACGTACCCCCTGACCAGCGGTGGATTTACCAAACAACAGCCATGTGACTGAAAAACATTGAAATGCTGATGAAAAAAAGGCAACAAAAACTTTTTAAAAACACGTAAAAACTTGGAAAAAAGTCAGAAAGAAGGAAGTAAGGCAAGAATAGCTGGAAAACAGTAACAAAAACCTGGAAAACCGAGATAAAAACTTAGTAAAAAGTGACAAAAACCTTAAAAAAGGCAGAATTCTTTTTGAAAAAAGCAACAAAAACGTCGGCAACCTTGGAGAAAAAAAGAAGACAGTTGAAAAAAGGAAGGAAGGAAGGAAAGAAGGAAGGAAGGAAGGAAGGCAAGAACAGGTTGAAAACAGCGACAAAAACATTCTAAGAAAGCACTCCCGTACCCCTCTGCAGTCCTCCAAAAGTACCCTTCGGGGTACACGTACCCCTATTTGAGAACCACTGGTCTAGACCACACTCTATAATGTACAAGGACCCAACTATCCCCCGCCCCAAGAGGAAGCATTTGGTGCGCCAGTGGCGAGGAATAACGTCCTTATTACAGGCAGTAACCTCGGACAGACCCCGACTCTCGGTGAGATACAGATATATACTGTAGATATGGAGAAATATGATTAATAATTATAGCAGCTGGTATGAGGAACAGTAGCAATTATAGTACCAATAGGACTAGGAATTAGAGATGCACCGATTACAACTTTCTAGGCCGATTCCTGATTTTCTTTGAGTTAGGCCAGCTGATACCGATTTCATGTTTTCTAACCACTTTACAGCACACACACACATTAATTTTCTTTAATAGAACATGTTGAACAGATGATGGATCACTATGAAATAGAACTATATAAATGACTCCTGGTGTGGGACATTCACACACATCTAAAGGTCAATGTTAGAACCATTTCCTTCTCTTCACGTCCAATATCAACTAAAGAAATGTGATTTGGGTTGTTGGTGTGGTCCCTCCACGCCCTACTCTTTCCTTGCAGCTGTTGCATATTGCAAACTTGTTATCTTCTGCACACACGCTGAAGAACCCCAAACAGCTGACATGTTGCAGGTTAATTCACCAGGTTCCTACATGTGGGAGAATAGCGCCGACACGCCTTCACACCGCGAGCGGGTACACGCCACACACGGCGGAGAAGTTGAGAGAAAGGAAGAAGAGAGCGTGCTGTGGCGTCCGTGTGTGCGTGCGTCCTTGAGAACTGTAACTGGTAGAACTTATGTTGGCAGTTAATTGGAGCGTTGACCGGCATGAAATCAGCATATGTCAGACTGACCTGCCGGTCGCCGGTCATGGCCAAGCACGTGAAAACCGGCCGATTCCGGTCACCGGCCGCTCTATCGGTGCATCTCTACTAGGAATAGTAGCAATGCAGGGCGTAGCAGACTGTCCTTTTAGTCCCAGTTGTCCCATTTTGAAAAAGCAGGTCAACCTTGGTCTTTATAAAGCTGAGGCCATCCATCCATCAGTCAGACTCCCCTCTCATTCCTTTCCACTTCAGTGACTCTCCCCGAGTCGAGACAGCCTCTACCAAAGCCAGCGTTTCCCCCTAGCTTTATAAGACTTAGGTGCACATATTTTGGCAGAGGGTTTAGGGTTCATCCCTCAAGAAAAGGTTTTTCAATAAAAAATAAAAAACATTTTGTAGCATTATTATTGTTGTGTCTAAAACGTTTGGAAAGCAGTAGTCTCGCTTTCCCAGGGTCTGGCGAGTCCACAGCATTCCTGGATGGGAGAAAAAAGGTGCTCCGGTTTATTGGCATTTCTTTAAACCAATCACAATCGTCTTGGCCGGTGTTAAGCACCGTGAAAAGCTGTGGTGCCTCTGCTAAATAGTCTCAGGAAGGAACTGGTTTTGGTGGAACGGATGTACATTCAAAAGTAGTTCTAGTCGTGCAACAGAAACCTCAGATTGGACAGATAGTCTAGCTAGCTGTCTGGATTTACCCTGCAGAGATCTGAGGAGCAGTTAACTATAGTCCTCCAGCGGAGGTTAGAACGCCAACATAAAGAAAGAGGAAGGGGACGGACATGTGGCCTAAATGAGTGAAATCCGGCGGAATTTCCATCGGCAACGGAGCAATCCTGGGATGTGGAAGGTCGAGGATATAGACTAGGAAAGCAGATAATATCTAACACTCAAAAAGCTTAACGCCAAAGAAGTCCACTGGGGACCGACCTCAACCATTCGATCGAGGAAAGTATTTTAGTTTAGTCACATTGATTTAACATTCATTCAGCCTAGGTGCTGCCCAAACCGGCTCGGGTCCTGCACCTAAAATTATAATGGTAGGGAAAACCCAGAGGGCATGGCCATGTACAGTCAAACCGTCCTGCTCCAGCTGAAGGCAACCTATAAGCCAGCTGTGCTGTGGCCACTGCTCCATGGACAGGAATATTAATAGACTGACCCGAAAAGTCAATAACACTGTCCTCCCGCCAACTGCATCCCATCACAACGTTGCATGAACAGCTAACACCAGCCTCGTTTCCCCTAGTTTGACTGCCTTAAGGCAGCTACACACCAGCCCGATAATCGGCCGTCTGACAGTCTGGCGAGGTCGGTGACTCGAGTCTGTTCGGTGTGTTCCGTGCCGTCGTCTGTTGGAGGAGCCGTCGGCCTTCATTTGGGCCGACCTGACATGTTCAGTCGGAGACAGGGCAGTCGGGACTCACCCGGAAATGGCGAGCGGGATGAGCGTGACTAGAGTCTCTCAAAATCTGATGAAGATCTGTTAACCTGATCTTTGTTGATCTGAAATGAAGACAGATTCAGCGACTGCACGGCCTATTTCTCTCTTAACATGTTCTCAGGAACACGTTACGGTGAACTATTTTAGTCCAATATGAGATCGGATTCTGAACGAGCCGCCAGTAATGGCCGGTTGAAAAATCCAAAATCCAGAAGCAGCAGCCAGACCCACGTGACGCGTTCGTCCAATCACCTGCCGGTTTTCATTTTGTGGGCGACAAAACAGATCAGCGCCGCCTGCTGTTATGGAGACGTATTACGTCTCGTCTCTTCGGTGTTCTGAGGAACTTTTTGGACCAACTCGGGGAGACTGATCAGTCAGACTGGCTTTACTGCCGTCTGGTTGGTCTGTAACGGCCTTTAGACTTACGTATGCAAATTCCATTCTCAAGTTAACACTTTAAAAAGTTCCTTTAAATATGTATCCGTTCTCTTCACAAGGCATGAATTGGATTCACAGCACTTATTTAACTCTTGTGTTGTCTTTGGGTCAAATTTGACCCATTTTCTAAATGTCTATATCAGAAACGTGGGTTTCTTTTTAACTTCCTAGTATTAATTAATTAATTAAGCAAAAATAAAAGATGGGATCTCTACTTTCATTGAATTTGGGGTGTTTTGTTACATTTTTTTAGCATTTGACAAAGAAATTGAAATGTTTCGAAACAGTATCCTGACTGAACGTTGACCCTTCTGTGATTGTCCTTTCATATTAGTCTAAATAATTCATAATTTCTGCTTCTTTAACTCAAGGATTAGGTATAATTTCCTATAATTTTTTATTTTTTTTTAATTGACCATGAACTCCAAAAATAAGTGTAAAACTAGTAGTAAGTTGGCGTTAGTGGTGTTTATGCATACATGGTAGTGAGAAGAAGTGTAAAACGGCAGCAACAACAAAAAAGTACCAAAAGTGTAGAAAAAAAGGGACAAAACGTCAGAAAAAGTGGATTCTTTTGGTTTTGGCCCGGGAGGACGAAAAGTGCACGGTCCAATGGAAGACGACACAAGGGTTAAGAACTAATCACACCACTTTTAAAAGCTGGTTGGCCCGTTACTCCCGTTATTTCCTTTCAAGCAATGTAGCATTTAAGAAGCTTTTTATTTCTATTTTTCCGCTGCAGTGCTCACTCAACATCAAATTTGACATTACATCACTTCTATCAAACTTCACCGAGAGCAATGAGGGCCAAACAGCATCACCGATCTGTTCTGATGGAATATTCTCTGGTCCAACTCAGCTGGAAACACAACACCGATGATCCGCTCACTACCGGTAGGATACACACAACATTTTAATTGACTTTAAGACTGTCCTGCTGTTACAGACGTGAACAAACCACAGACGGCTGCCTCGTTCATGGACTGACGGGCCAGCGGTCCAGGCTGCAGAATGAATAAAAAGGGGAAACACAACGGTTATTTTTGGCATTAAAAACAAAAAAGTTGTACAACTGTACAGCCTGTACAATTTTACAACAAACACTGCCCTGTCCTCCTCATGCTGTGGATATGATTTAGCACTGTTCTCACCCTTGTCCAACAACCACTCCAATCCGTACTTCAAGTATCAGCCCCTCTTGTGTCTTGGTTTTACTGCTTTCACCCCCCCCCCCCCCCACACACAAGCCAATGATCTACCGACTGTTAATTTGCACTCATAAAAAGTGAGAGTGGGTGCCAGTCAGGGATTGGAAAGGTACCGAGTCAGTCAAAATGCATTATCGGCTCACATGTCGGCGCACTTTCGCTCGCTGCCCTTCACACTGAAAGTGGGAAGGGTGGGGCAAGGACAAGAGAGGGGAGGAAAGAGGAAATGACAAACTGAGAAAACTATTTTGCCATTTGTGGAACTTGTTGTGTGCGAGTCTTTCAAGGAGGAGGGAAGGTGGCCTTTCTTTGAGCACATGCTGTGCGGCTCTGGAGGACTTAGAACCAAATTAAGCCTTTGCTGGAAAATAACTGCACAGTACGACAGATCTACATCACTTTCCACATTACTTTTCACATTCCTGCCTCAACCAGGATCCAATTTCACTCTGAACTGTACGCTGGCCAATGCCATCTATCATTTACAACCAGAGGCCCCCATTAGGTCTTCATAAAGCTCTCAGCACATCACCCACACCAGTGGTTCCCAACTTTTAGTATCCCTGATCTAACTTACAGCAATGTCACATCAACTATTAGATATAAAATGGGATTTTTATAACGTTGAACTGTCAATGGCTATCTTTAAATGCACATAATATTCCAGTTTTGCCCTTATTTAAAAAAAAAAAAAGACAATATTCCAACTAAGCTTTACATGGAGACTTAAAATGAATATTTCCGTTCACATGCAAAAATAAGATTTTTTTTCCCCACTGGCGGCGATCTTGTTGGACCGTGCGAACACAGCGTCCCTCTTTCATTCCTTCAGCCAACTTCTTGAAATGGTCGGCGGAAAAGGGCCTTATTAGGAATATCCAAACGGAATATGCGGTCTACGTGACCCGTATCAGGTACGGTATCAGTATAATAGTAGAATAGTTGTGTGCATGTAAATATACTTATTGTTAAGGTTGGTTTGATCAAGTCTGCATTCATACTACCACTACTTGGAGAAGCGGAAGCTAGATTTTTAACAATTTCTGCATTATTTTAGCTACTTAACTGTCCATTACTTATAGCAAAGTAATTCAATGGTTATTAATACCCCTAGTTGGGAATCACTGAACAACTGCTTCAAGTGCATGTATCAAGTCAAGTTAAACCGTCTGTATAACGTCTGGTTGACCCATTTGTCCAATAGGAGTCAAAAGTCGGACCCACTGGGCATTTATGTTAAATTACAGGAAGAAGAGATCATTTGAAAATAGGGTGTTGGTCTGATGAGCACATCCTTTTCAGGGTCATAGAACAAAGTCCACATCTATCATTCAAACAGCTATTTCATGACACTATTGACTGGCTATTTGACTAATCAGAGCAGATACTGCAATGCACCAGCATGCCCTTTTACGAGAACACTCGACAGTATTGACAATTTGATAAATAGATAGCTGGTTACGTAAGCCTTTAACAGACGGTGAAAGAATGCAGAGGGGAGTTAAGATACACATTTCAATTTGTCAGCAACGCTTCTTTTCCGTGGAACGCTAAGCTGGCACAGTTTAGTTTATAATTTCTGACAGACCTGGTGAGGAAGAAAATCTGCTATTACTACCTCACTTCTGCTACTACGTTCATAAAGCATTTATTTTAAACATATCACTTGTTATCTCTACCTAAGGCACTCCTTTTTGAGTCACGGACAATGTATTCACAGACGTCCGAGAGCCACGTTAGTTTGACAACCTGGGCATCTGTTGGGCCGTGCAATTTGGACTGACGTGGGAATAAACTGTCCAATGGGAGACAGAAGATAGACCTATTACGCAGGATGTTTCAAAGTTCACAGTGCGAAAGTGTCTGTGGTGAATGTGTTGCGCAAGTACTAAACGCTCATACACGGCAGGTGTGCAGCTCACTCACACACACCTAACCACGGACAAAGTCTAACTTCTGACATGTACAGTAACACAACTGTGCTTCACCACGATCACCTCCGAATAGAGATTAATTTTAGGGTTATTATGTGGTGCCTCTAAGCTTCTGAATAAATGTATGGCAGTCACATTGCATTACCTGTTTTTACACTAATGAGTTAAGTGCTTTGAGGTGTTGAGAAGTTAAATATTACTAAAAAGACTGCCAACTAGAAGAACCTAGGGCTGTGCAATTAATCTAATTTTGATCGCGATTTCAGCTCCGACCGATCACAAAAAACCCAATGAAAGATGACTATTTTGCACATTACATTTTGCACGTAACTCTTACTTTGTCTTGTGTTCTGACGGAGAATTCAAAAGAAGGGAAAACAGAAAAAGTTGAAGGGGGGATTTCACAGTTCACTGACCAAGCATTACCTCATCACTGAATAGAAAGCAGAATTATCTACTGAACCACAATTAATGATCACAAGAAGCATGGCCAACGTCTGCATAGTCCTTTCTGTAGTCCATGTCAGAGTGCAACCATTTCCTGGTATTGTGTGGTTCTATTGAAACCTTACAGGTGCGTGCTGTGAGGGGGGGGGGGGGATGGAGGAAAGGATGGGCTGGTGGCAAAAAAAAAACAAGCAGAGGAAAAGAGGCATGTGAAGGGGGGGTGGGGAATGAAGGAAAGCACAGACAGGGAACAGAGGGCGCAGAGAAAGGTCTGAAGAGGAGGCAGAGACAACAAGGAAATGCAAGAAATAAAACAGCAGTAAAAAGGAAATGAGAAACCAACCAACCATTCTGACTGAGGCCACTTAATTATGCCGTTCAAGTCAACCAGAAGAAATGTTTTGGGCAGAACAAAAATAGACGAGACATTCAAGAAAAAACATGTTTGAAAGAACTGAATTAAAAGGCCACCATTAGGGATATGAGACATGCAGTATGTGTGCAAGCTGAAGTCTTTGTGTTTGTCTGCAGTAAAAAAAAACAGACAGACATTGGGCCCAACTTGCACCCAGCACAGCGCAAAGCTGTGTGTTCAGGTGCATTCTGGGCGTGCTGGTCTTACAGGGAGGTGTGTTCAGGTGCATTCTGGGCGTGCTGGTCTTACAGGGAGGTGTGTTCAGGTGCATTCTGGGCGTGCGGGTCTTACAGGGAGGTGTGTTCAGGTGCATTCTGGGCGTGCGGGTCTTACAGGGAGGTGTGTTCAGGTGCATTCTGGGCGTGCTGGTCTAACAGGGAGGTGTGTTCAGGTGCATTCTGGGCGTGCGGGTCTTACAGGGAGGTGTGTTCAGGTGCATTCTGGGAGTATTGCTATCTTGAGGCAGCGGGAAGTGATGGCACCATTGACCAACAAAAACCTGGTCTAAAGTCAGTAACGCAGCATTTCATTGTTATTTTAACAGAGCATTAGTAAAATGCTCCTAGGCTCGTGCACAGCACGTGCACACTATGCTTGTTACACACACAGGGACGCACAGCAGCACACACACATGCAGAAGATTACTAATAAAAATATTACGGTGCAAATCCTCCATCATAATAGCAATGCTCCAAGGTCCAAACGTGCCTGGCTTTTAAAGGGAATGGGAGAATGTTTTTACTGCATGAATGAATCTCAGCTGACTGTGTAGGAAATTGGAATATGCACGGCCCTTTACCAGCCTACCAATCATCATCAACATCTATTACTAGGTATTACTAAGCAATACTAGAAAATACATCAGTAATAATGCATTTAGAAAAGATAATTGGCACAGTCCAACTGCCTCAACAGCCGCCTTGTCACACTCTTTAGAAATGTTTACATATTGTGTATTATGGTAGATGGATTTGGCGCAGACTAGGGTTGCAACCAACGATCATTTTCGCTGTTGGTTAGTCTAAATATTGTCACAAAAAAATGTCAAATGCCCACAATTTCCCAGAGCCTCGCTGACATTTTCATTTGGCTTGTTTTGTCCAACCAGCAGTCCAAACTAATTCTATTTACAATCATTAAGTAACTAAAAAAACAGAAAAGCTTCACATTTGAGAAGCTGGAGCCAGTGAATTTTTAACATCTGCTTAACAAAATGACCATGAATTAACTAATTATCTAAACAGTGGCGATTCGCTTCAAAAATCAACAAATCGTTTCAGCTAAACTGAAGTACTCTGGTTTTTTTATAGCTTTTCCAGCCTGTGTTATCATCCGTTTCTCTCCTCCTAGCCTGATTATCTGAATTAAATGGATGATGGAGCCCATGAAGGCAGTTAGATGGGCACATACACAACAGATAAAAGATAAGAAATACCTCAAATTTGTTAAAAGGAGCCTTGAGAGTTCATACCAGAAGACAACTGTGGGCTGAGTGCCATACCGTGTCACGCTGTACTCCTCACGCTGCACCAAAAGCAAGGGGCCTGCATCTAATCTGGCTCATCCAGGCTGGCCTACCTTCAATGAAATCTAAACATCCACAGGCACGATCTCTCAGGCTGTATCATTTTGAGAAGATTGAACAGCCTCGTACACCAGCCCCCTGTTCACTTTTTAAGACGTCTGCGTTTCATTTTGTCTAGCATACAGTACATAACTTTCCAGAGTTTGGACATTGCTGACACACGAATGATGGAATGTAACGATCTCTGCAGGGGGCTCCATAACTGCAGTGAAACACTCGTTACTGCGCTCACTTATTGCCAAAAAAACGAGCAGATCTGACCTCCAGAGAAGCCATTGCACAATGCATTGCTAGTGCCTGATTCATTACTCACAACAACACAATTACAGGATATGACATACTACATGTCACCTAATGTGCCCCTTTAAGGATATGCATTTGTTAACACGGCACAAGACGAGGACTGCTATATAATTAGTGTAGGCGTGTCACCTGGAGAACCATGACATTATTTTTGCAATCATTTTATGCCTGAGTATCAAATCATTATAAATGTGGTAAGCTCACACTGGGGTTTAATAGATTCTTGGCAGAAGTACGTGTATGGTTCTGATTACTACAAATGAGAGCAAAGAGGTGTTGCTCTCGCTCTCTTGGATACCCTTAACACTTCGTTGTCTCACAAAGAGAAGCCGGTTTGGGTGAAGGAGCACCAGCATCGATGTCTGACATGACGTAGAGTTCGTGCAGTATCCAAAATTAACTTTTAGACTCAGCGGCCAAGTTGGCAGGTAGATGGAAGAAATCCACCAACCAAGCATTTTATTTTTTTACTGGCCTAAATATTAACTTGAGGGGTTTTGTAACATGCATCTTAAAACTTTCTGGTTGGGGTTGCAAGTCCTGCTGGTTTATCCTCCGTTTTCATCGTGCTTTCTTTAGGAAGGCTGGCTGACTCCTGAGGTAAACGCTAGCTATCAGTAAACAGAAGTGACGTGGTGGCTGGCGTTCCGGTTTTGTGTGTGTGTGTGTGTGTGTGTGTGTGTGTGTGTGTGTGTGCGAGAGAATGAGACTGTGTGTGTGTGTGCAAGAGAATGAGACTGTGTGTGTGCGAGAGAATGAGACTGTGTGTGTGTGTGCGAGAGAATGAGACAGTGTGTGTGTGTGTGTGTGTGTGTGTGTGTGTGTGTGTGTGTGTGTGTGTGTGTGTGTGTGTGTGTGTGTGTGTGTGTGTTTCCCCCACAAAGCTCCACCGTGCAGACAGCAGAGCACCAGAAGAAAGTATCTGCAGCTTCACCGAAATGAAGACTGAAAAACACAACTATTTTGGCACAAACGTTTACCGACATGTGGCTGATAGCCCTCTGACATTTACCCTCATTTTGCGCTCGGCGAGCGGTAATTTCGGACCCTGAGTTAATGCGTAATTTCTTTACCAATACTCAGCCACACTAGCTAGTCATACTGGAAGTCAGTAGGGCGTGCGGTGCAAGCATACCAGAGTGTGTTTGCTTCCCTCAGTGCAAACACAATGATGTGCTATCTAACAGAGCAAACACAAATTGCAGTGACAAAGCAGACCTATGTATGTAGGTGTGCAACAACACGGCATGGTTAGGCGTGGTAAGAACGTAACAGATCAGGGGAAAGGCTGAGATTGGAATGAAAAGTGAAAAAAGTGACTCACTAACCTATTAAAATAGTTGGCAATTTATTTAAAGGTTGACAACTAATCCACTAATCTTTGCCGCTCTATATGAGGGTTGCTCTAATGTTTATTTGTGTTAGACTTAATTGAGGAAGGTAATCATTTAGGTATGTGATCATCCATGTACTGGCTGCAAACTGAAGAAAATTAACAGGCGCTAGGCAATATGGGGAGAAAATTACAATAATCAGAAGACGTCCTACCTAAAAGTTGCTTAGATTCTTTCCTTATCCACATTTTTCACTACAAATACTGTTACATTTCTCTTAAACCTAAAATTATATTTGTACTTAATCTACCCAATAGTCACTTTTTCTGCATATATCATTTTACATTTGCTAATTGAATATATTCCGAATCAGGGGCCGAAGACTGAAGGGTGTCCCATATTTTACAGTCCGTGAAGCAGTCGAAAATAAGGGCAAACTTTGGGACTTTGGGCTATATAAATAAAATATATCTTAACTTGGCTTGATATTGATATAACCCATTGAATAGCCATGGAAAACTCATGCTGCCTAGCTGATGTTCATCACAGTGAACCGCACTGTAATTACAAGACAAACCTGGTCATTTTCAGCTGGCATTCTTGTGTATTTCAGGAATCACTCCGGTTAAAAATCAGGCTAACTGATCCAACAACCAGTGCCCATCAACCTCTGTTAACTGCTTTCTCCCGTTTGAGTCATCAGACCAGATCCTCGATGGATAATCTTCACAGTCTGTTCTGAGCTAGTCAAACATTTTTGTACTATGCAGCCTGGACTTGGAGACACTTACAAACCAAAACCTCTTTGGCTTTTTGGAAACACTGCCTTCATATCAGGTATTCAAAATGCCATGCCCATCGTGTTTAAGAAGAATACAAATCCAATATTGTGCTATATGTAACCGCTGTCATTTTGGCCAGGTCTCTCTTTTAAAAGACCTAATGTTTCTCAAGCGACTTGCTTGAGAAACATTAGGTCTTTGACATCATGACATCATTATTTAAACATAATGATGTACTGAGCTTTAAAATATGTAAACATATTGTATATTATTGTAGGAGGAGTTGGAGCAGACTAGGGTTGCAACCAATGATAATTTACGTTGTTAATTACTACAAAATAGTCACAAATAATGAATAACAAATGCTCACAACTTCCCAAAGAGACGCTGACATTTTCAGTACCTCGTTTATCCAACCAACAGTCCAAAACCCAAAAGATATTCTAACATCCAACCATTAAGTAACTAAGGAAAGCAGGAAAGACTCATGATTGAGAAGCTGGAGCCAGAGAAAATCATAAACTCAATTGGGAATCATTATTTTCACTATAATTCCATCCATAAGTCACAAAATGACAGAATGTATGACTATTTTGGTCATTTTGTCCTACACTTTCTGTAATAAAACATCTAAAAGCATAACATATTATCCAATGGGGGTCTGTGGTCTAATTTGTGTCAGTTTAGGGGTCCTTCAAGTGAAAAAAAAAAACCCAAAACTGCCTCTGGTCCTGCATGTTTTCAATCTGCTGCCGCCCGCGACTGGAACGCTCTTCATCCTTCAAAACCATAATATCATCCTTGTTCACGGACACGTGCAGTTGCTTCTCTATATAATAATTCCCCCAGCTAAATATCTGAATGGTTTCACCCTCTCTTACTCACCCATGTACCTGTGCACTTATCTCGATATAAGTGTTGATGGTTAGTATTTCAAATTGTATTTTAAACGGTATGTATGTATGTATTATCTAGCCCTGCTTCCCTTTCTCTAAGTGGCTATGCCAAGTCTTGTCAGGCCGCCATTGTAAATAAGAAGCTGCTCTTAATGACTGGCCTGTACAAATAGAAAGGTGAAATAGAAAGTGAACTAAAAATACAATCAAATGTATTCCTGGTTGGCTTTGTGGGGGGGCCTTGAAACCCCCTGAAGGACCCCCGGTATGCTAGCAGCAGAGGTGTAAAAAGAGAGAGAGAGACAGACAGAGAGAGACAAAGACAGAGAGATACAGACAGACAGAGAGAGACACAGACAGAGAGAGACAAAGACAGAGAGAGATACACACAGACAGAGAGAGACAGACAGAGAGAGAGAGACAGAGAGAGAGACAGAGAGAGACAGAGAGAGAGAGAGACACAGACAGAGAGAGAGACAGAGAGAGAGACACAGACAGAGAGAGAGACAGAGAGAGAGACACAGACAGAGAGAGAGACAGAGAGAGAGACAGAGAGAGAGACAGAGAGATACAGACAGAGAGAGAGAGACAGAGACAGAGAGACACAGACAGAGAGACACAGACACAGACAGAGAGAGAAAGACAGAGAGAGAGATACAGACAGACAGACAGAGATACAGACAGAGAGAGAGAGAGACACAGAGACAGACAAAGACAGAGAGAGATACAGACAAAGACAGAGAGAGATACAGACAGACAGAGAGAGAACAGATATAGAGAGAGACAGAGAGAGAGAGAGAGAGAGACACAGAGAGAGAGAGAGACAGACAGAGATAGAGACAGACAGACAGAGAGAGAGACAGATATAGAGAGAGAGAGACAGATATATAGAGAGAGAGAGACAGATATATAGAGAGAGAGAGACAGATATAGAGACAGACAGAGAGAGAGACAGACAGACAGATGACATAGTTCAGTGAGGTCGAGCTGCTCGGTAAACCAGTGACGTCATGCCGCCAGTCAGACATGCTACAGGCCACCCACAGCGGCCGTTACTGTCCGTTACACCCCGAAAAGTTCAACTCAACTACAAATTGAATCATAATCTTCCCGGTGTGCCTGCCCCCCCCCCCCCCCCCCGACTGAGCCCGGGGTACACCACGTACTCTGAAGTCACCTTTCAACTCACATTTCAAACTCGCCATCATCATCATCGGCCATTTCTGCAACTCATTCAAGCGAATCACTTCCTGCCTCTCTCTCTCTCTCTCTCTCTCTCTCTCTCTCTCTCTCTCTCTCTCTCTCTCTCTCTCTCTCTCTCTCTCTCTCTCTCTCTCTCTCTCTCTCTCTCTCTCTCTCTCTCTCTCTCTCTCTCTCTCTCTCTCTCCCGTTACGGCTTGTTTTAACGTTAGCTTTCATGCTGTTATTTGACGACTTCCGTATCACATACCGCACACATTTACGTGGATGGAAGTTCAAGAGCAATAATGATAATAATAATATTAATATTGTCGGGTGCTTAAAAGTTTAACCAAAAGAACAACTCGGTTTGAATGTGTTCAGGAGGTCCCACTCCAACCGTTGCGTTTGCTTAAGTTGCAGCCGTTAAAGCAGTTACAGTAACCGTTGGTCCGTCAACCGTTGGTCCGTCAACCGTTGGTCCGTCAACCGTTGGTCCGTTGCAGCCGTACTCGCTGGACTGACGGTAGATTGAATGAGTTATGAAAGAGTACACGGAGAGAGCATGGCGGGCAAACATGTCCAAGTTGGAAATATTACCTGTTTTTTGGGTGCAGGACGCCTTTTACAGGGTGGCTAACAACAACCGGGTGGCTCAGTCAGCGTCGCCGTGAGTCAATCTTCTCTTCTTGTCGACAGCAGCTTCGCAGTTTCTAGCTAAACTACAGTGCTCGCTTCCTCCCTCTCTTTCTCGACTCCGGTCACTCTTTCTATCTTTTTTTTTCTGTCTCTCCCTCTTCCTTCTGCCCTCCCTCCTTCACTGGCTGCTCACTGATTCGCGTAATTTCACTCAGTACGTAGCTAGCCGGTCGGGGTGCGGTCCAGGAAGAGGCGGGCCTCGGCCAGTATGCACCGCCCCCTCTGGCCAATGGCTGCCGCGCTTTGATAATCCACACACTTTGGACCAATCAGAGGCGTGCATTCTTGTAGACGTGACGAGCCACTGGGGCAGAGCAAAAAGCGCAGGAAAAAGCTGAACTTGAAAGAGTTGAGAGGAGGGAGGGGTACAGATAAAGCCGTGTTTAACGAGAGAGGTATGTGCATACTAAGGATTTTTATGACCATATAAGTACCAGTCACTCTCAGGATGGACTGCATCATTCAGGGCCTCCCTCGTGTGTCAACACGGTCTAGTCTAACCACCGTCTGCTTTAAAAGCAAGTAGCAGTGATGGCTCCAACAGTTTGATAGTCTTTCTGCTGTAAGGCTGCCAAATATGATATCAGACAAGTCCCACACACAGACATGTCTGGGCTATTATACTGCTACGCATGTGTTTACATTATATCAATATATAATATAATAATACACTTTATTTGTATAGCACCTTCAAAAACAATAGTTTGCAAAGTGGCAGAAGCACATACAAATCAATGCACATGTATACACATCATTGTATAATAGTTAAATAGAAGATGGGACACCTTTAAAGGACAGCAAAAACCATCCATCCATCCATCCATCTTCGTCCGCTTATCTGGTATCGGGTCGCAGGGGTAGCAGCTCCAGCAGGGGACCCCAAACTTCCCTTTCCCGAGCAACATTAACCAGCTCCGACTGGGGGATCCCGAGGCGTTCCCAGGCCAGGTTGGAGATATAATCCCTCCACCTAGTCCTGGGTCTTCCCCGAGGCCTCCTCCCAGCTGGACGTCCCTCCACCTAGTCCTGGGTCTTCCCCGAGGCCTCCTCCCAGCTGGACGTCCCTCCACCTAGTCCTGGGTCTTACCCGAGGCCTCCTCCCAGCTGGACGTCCCTCCACCTTGTCCTGTGTCTTCCCCGAGGCCTCCTCCCAGCTGGACATCCCTCCACCTAGTCCTGGGTCTTCCCCGAGGCCTCCTCCCAGCTGGACATCCCTCCACCTAGTCCTGGGTCTTCCCCGAGACCTCCTCCCAGCTGGACGTCCCTCCACCTTGTCCTGGGTCTTCCCCGAGGCCTCCTCCCAGCAGGACGTCCCTCCACCTAGTCCTGTGTCTTCCCCGAGGCCTCCTCCCAGCAGGACATCCCTCCACCTAGTCCTGTGTCTTCCCCGAGGCCTCCTCCCAGCTGGACATCCCTCCACCTAGTCCTGGGTCTTCCCCGAGGCCTCCTCCCAGCTGGACATCCCTCCACCTAGTCCTGGGTCTTCCCCGAGACCCTTAAAGGACAGCAAAAACGACAAATGAAAATATAACATGGAATTAACAGATGATACGTTAAAAAGACAATAAAGATGACATCACATAAAAGCAAGTCAATAAAAATGTGATTTAAGAAGTGATTTAAAGGGAGTCAGATATACTTAACTCCACAGACAAATGAGCATTTTCTTTTAACTGTAACAAAAAACTCTGACAATATTTGATCCTTTATGTATAACAGTATAAGTATAACATCAACCTATCCAGGGACTGCGGGTGGAAATTAACATTTTTTGCTATAACCTGGCACATGACATCTCTTCTTTTTTAGACTAATGTTGTTTGTGCATTGTCCCTGATAAAGAAATAAATAAATAAATAATAAAAATGGAACTGTACACGTTTTAGAAGAAGTTGTAGAAACCGTTGCCTATCTGATATTGGAAAGATGATATATTCATAAGTGTTGCATCAATAATACAGCACTGTGTTAATCCATGTTAGTTCAGTTAAAAGGAGGTCAGAGGTCAGCAGCAGAACAGGGAGCTGGAGTTATCGTACTTTGGCAGGATGGATATCATCGGGCCTCAAACCACTCAGCGATCATGTCCTTGTTAAAAATAAATAACTTCACCCTACCGGCCCCTGCTTCCACCAGGGGAATCAAAATATTATCTCTAACTACTTCATATAAACAAGTTATGCTTGCTTGAGTTCCTAGATGCTAGGGGGGGAATATTTGGATGGAATCGTTGCAAAAGTCTATTTTAAATGTCAATTTAAGGATAGGTTAGTGCCAAACACTCAAAACTGAACTTTCTGGTGGCCGGGTTGGCTCAGTTGGTAGAGCAGGCGCACATATAGTGAGAGGCCATTCATCGACGCGCAAAGTCCTTGAAATCCATTCTGCAGTTAGCATTATACACAACACACACGCACACACATGCACACGCACACACAAACACACACAACACACTCACACACACTCACACACACTCACACACACGCACACACACTCACACACACTCACACGCACACACAAGCACGCACACGCACAACACACAAACACACACACACAAGCACGCACAAAGACACACAACACACACAAACACACACAACCACACACAAAGACACAACACACAAACACACACACACACAACACACACACACACAACACACACAACACACACACACAAAGACACACAACACACTCACACACACACAAAGACACAACACACAAACACACACAACACACACACAACACACACACACAAAGACACACAACACACTCACACACAAACACACACACACAACACACACACACACACACTCTCACACACACACACACACACACACACACACAAACACACACACAACACACACACACACACACACACACACACACATATTCTTTAGTCTAAAAATGATCCCTTTGGTTTCCATATGTTTCATACTACTGTAAACAACGCTGTGCTACTCTACATTAAATAGCCATGGCACAAAGAAATCAAGGCAGTTCCTTTTGGTTTTACTACGAAATTGTGTAGCGATGACGCTAATAGCACGACGGATTCACCTGCTGCAAGCATAGACAGGATATAATGGACCAGCAGGTCCCGTGTCTCTGGACGGAGACCAGTGAAGTCTCTTTTCCGGTGATGGCTGAGCGTTACTGAGCAGCCTCCAACTGAGCTTGAAGACGTAGATGTGACGTGAGCAACCTGTCTGAAAGTTGGAAGTCTTCTGGTAGCTGTGCCAAGAGAAATCTCAATCATTCCCAATCTAGCAGAGACGGAGAGCGTAGGTATATGTAAGGAGATAACATAGGCACAGGCTAATTACTGATCACTAACATGATAGTTAACATTAGTAATTACACTTAAACAGCTAATGGAAGTCCAAACTGCCTGAGAGCTTCTCCTGGACTATACGGTAATTCCTCTACTATGAGACAGTAAGTCTCGTGGTTATGACCCAATCGTTAGCCTATTTTTATAACAACGTCTGCTACGGAGCCATAACGTGTGATGGCGCCATAGGAGGTACAAAAAGTACTACATTACATGTGCAAATTAAGCTGAGTTATTGCACATGGGACAAATTAGTTTTTACCCCTATTGGTCTTGAACCGAGGTACTCTAAATCTGCGACCTGAGGGGAGTATTTCAAACTCAGAGTGAAGGGGGTGGTTTGTGCAGTCTAATATAGACCGGGCCTTGCGAAGTACTTGCTGGTCAAAGATAACCATCAAGGGGGACTGTGGGAAACCTATCATCTTGCCAGCCACCTTTACAATATGTCTGAGGTGATTACTGCACCTTTAAGAGATCTAACAAGATATGAAGTGCAGTATTTGTGTGATTGGCAATGACAGGTTCCCATTTGTCAAACAGGTATGCCAAGATTTATGACCAGACATGTTGACAATACATGAGAACTGCTGCAGGTGATTACTGTGAGATATGGAAACACCTACATTTGTTTATATTGGCACTTCAAAAAGGCTTACTCTTTTATTTATTTTTTACATTTTTTTTAAAGATTCTTTTGGCCATTTCAGCCTTTAATGGAAAGGACGGCCGTCCTTTCCATTAAAGGCTGAAATGCCAGAAAAAATCTTTAAAAAAAATAAATAAAAATAAGATATGGAAAAAGGGGGATGACATGCAGGAAAATCATCCAGGTCGGACTCGAACGCTGGACCTTCTGCGTCGAGGTACACGCCTCTATATATGTGTGCCTGCTCTACCAACTGAGCTAACCCGGCCACAGGCCTACTCTTTCTTGAAATGTGTAAGCAATGAAGATGGAGAAATATAAAGATAACATGTTTATGTAGATGGAATCAAAGCTGAAGCGACAGATATCTGGAGTATAATTCTTTAATTAGATGTAGAAAATGAGGAATAAAAAGAAAAGAGCCACATTAACCAGCTGTGACTGAGGGCATTGGCAGTACAAGTATATGGAAAAGATATTGCAACATTATTCATTATTAACTTTTAACATTTTTTTTTTCTGACGCCTTTTTCACAATTATTTTTTGCTTTTTCCAACGTTTTAAATTTTTAAATTTTTCTTCTACACATTTTCAGCGCTTATTTCTTCGTCCAATATTTTCTGATATAAAACAAATATTTAAAACCGGCCAATGTGACCTGAAGTCAACACAAGTTAATACAGTTTCTGTCGGATGATCAGACAGGTTAGTAACGTCTGACACACACGTGGAGATCACTGAGAACTAGTCTAAGATAGTCTAGTCAGTCCTTGCAGAAAAAAGGCAGAGTTCTTTTGTGATTGTTGCTACAATCCTTGATTATTCGGCACGTTTTCTTAAAAAATGTGATGGAATATGCGGGATATTTATGCAGTTTTATGCGATGAAATTGCAGGAACTTGCAAAAATTGCGGGAACTTGCACAAACTGCGGGAACTTGCTCACGCTGACCTCGGTCTTGGGTCGGGTCAGCGGTCGCTCCAAGATGTTGGATTTCCCTCGAGTGAAGCGCGTGTCCATTTTCTGTCGGAGGATCAGACAGGTTAGTAACGTCTGACACACGTGGAGATCACTGAGAACTAGTCTAAGATAGTCTAGTCAGTCCTTCCAGAAAAAAGGCAGAGTTCTTTTGTGATTGTTGCTACAATCCTTGATTATTCGGCACGTTTTCTTAAAAAATGTGATGGAATATGCGGGATATTTATGCAGTTTTATGCGATGAAATTGCAGGAACTTGCAAAAATTGCGGGAACTTGCACAAACTGCGGGAACTTGCTCACGCTGACCTCGGTCTTGGGTCGGGTCAGCGGTCGCTCCAAGATGTTGGATTTCCCTCGAGTGAAGCGCGTGTCCATTTTCTTAATTAATAGTGTTCAACAACATCCAGTTTAAAATAAATTAAAATGAGCACATTTGGACCATGACTGGTGTTGATTAAGAGGTATGTGAGTTCATCTGACAGGGCTGTGGGGGTAGCGTTATGTTGTATAAGTACTCTTGACCTCTTTATGTTTTGTCTTCCCTATACACGCGCTGTATATGATGATGATGATGATGATGATGATGATGATGCAGGAATAAGAACCACATGTTGCTGCTCTGTGCTCCAGGGACAGGATGCAAACATTGCCTCTGCAGGAGACATCAACCGTACACCACGACCCATTCAGCACACCACGCAAAGGCAACTCTTAACCCTTGGGTTGTCTTCTCGTCGACAACTTTTTGTTTTTCTGGGTCAAAATTTTAAATTAAAACTTCTTTTCAACATTTGGGTCGTCTTTTTCGACACTTTTGTCGCGTTCCCCAACTTTTTTGTCACTTTTTTCAACTTTTTCTCTGATTCTTTTCTGCACTTTTTTTTTTTTTACATTTTTGTCACTTTTTTTAATGTTCTTTTATTTTTTTTTATTTTTTTCAAATGCTATAAAATTGAATAAAACACCCAAATTCAATAAAAGAATTGAACTAATTATTTACTTTCCTTGTGAAGAGCGCTGTATGGAACCATCCACGTGATCTTTTGTGACAGTTTGGTTGAAAGACACCCCTAATGTCTGACATAGAAACTTTGTGAAAATGGGTCAAATTTGACTCGAGGACAGCAGGAGAGTTAAAGGGGCTCAGCGATTGGCTGCCATCCGCTGACAAACTTTGTAAAAATGACATTTTCTGGTCAAAGTGGGATTTATGTTCGCCGTGTGTCATTATGTAAGGAATGTGTCGGTGTGTTTCCCTACACGTTCAGCAGCTGGGCTTCACATGCACGTAGAGCAAAACGCTGAAACTGTCTGGAAAATTCAATAAATCTCACACTCTCTGGGAAGGATGGGGAATATCTGAGAGGTCGAGGGTCAACCCCTGTCGCCCGTTACTTGAGCAGGACCAGATGCAGAGGCGAGGAGGAAGGGGGTCTGAGGAGGAGGAGTAAAAGAAAGAGAGAGGGAACTTAAAATAAACAAAGTTTTTGCAAATTTCCAAACAACAGAAAGTTCACCTGTACTAATGCAAACCTGGTGCTGAAAAAAATGTCACAGAGAGAGACACATAACAAACACAAGTGGGCAGAGGGAGAAATGTAGGGTTGAAACGCAGGCATGAATTACCAAATATGGACACTTCTGACCTCACTATCTCCCTCCCTCTCTCTCTCTGCCTCCCGCTCTCCTTTTCACTGTGACCTAGTCTCTCTCTCTCTCTCTCTTTTCCCCTCAGCCGGTTGTAATAGCAGCAGGGTGTGTCTGTAATTCAGGGTGTGTAAAGCTATTATATCATTCAGTCAGAAAGAAAAAGGACCCATTCAGTGACAGCATGTTGAAAGGGTGGCATGTTAACTCACTGTGTAATTACGTGTGTGAATTCATGTGCGTGGGCATTCACGCTCACTGTCTCGGTGAGAATGTGTGTGTGTGTGTGTGTGTGTGTGTGCCTTCATGCGTGAAACATATACGTGTATAAATCCAGCGGCTTTATGTATGTGTCACATTTGAGAGGAAATCAGATAAAAGGCCAGGTCCACGAAGAATAATTAAGAGCACAATCCAATTCTTAAGATCTGGCAGAGTGACCGGTCTTGTTTTTGTCTGTTCTTCTTAGTCTCACCCGGTTTCCAGCACCTCCATCCTCCTCCTTTCCTCAGTAATCAGTACACAGGAAGACACATGTCGACTCTGACACAAAAAAACTCAGGAATGTGGAGTAAAAGGACAACAAGCAAGCAAGGCTTTCCCTCTTTTGTTGAGATGTGTAGGCTCATTTATAAATCTACACGGATTTGACAACATCTCCAGTGCAGTCAATAAGGAATTGTGAGCCATGTGTATGTTGCATGGGAAAAAGGTGGAGGGACATAAACAGCAACAGAGGCTGCTTTGTCTGTCTCCGCTTGGTATTTGTCTAGAACAGACCGGAGAGCTAACAAGGGTCGAGGCCGGCCTGTGTTTGAAATATAAATAAAGCTATGTATTTACTATAAACACAGAATGCTCTGGCTGTTGTTGTTACAGAAGAGTCAAGGCTCTCCCACACACAAGAGTCCAATACACACACACACACACAGCAAAAAAGATTTCAACCAGTGATTTCATTTCAAACAAACACTGCAAAATATGAACAGTTTCAGGGTCTGAGAAAGGCGAGCAAATTGGAACAGAGTCAGTAGAAGAAATCTGCAACTCTGGCTCTCTCGGCCCGTTCGTTTGTTCAGCAGCAGCAGCTTCCCCTGTCTTTTTTTTGCCTTATATGGTCACAAGAGTGGTTGAGTAAGAGAGAGAGACGGCAGGAGCAAGGATGGAGGTGTGGTCTATTGTTTTGGGGCGGAAGAGGTGTAGGGTTACATGCTGTTCTTGAACCTTTGGAGCTTGTCGTCATCTATTTAGTCACCTCTCTCCCCTCGGTCGGATGGCAGACAAAGAGGATGAGCAATCAAACATGGGGAGGTGTGCATGTGTGTGTGTGTGTGTGTGTGTGTGTGTGTGTGTGCATGTGTGGAGGAGGAAGCAGTGCGTTTCCTGATCCTGAGGCCTAGAGACGAGTCACTGGCTATTTAGAAGCAGAGAAGAGAAATTAAGGGGCAACAAGTGGTTAAAAATGACAGATCATTAACAAAAGATGCAGTCATGCAGTCCCATGTTATCTCCAAGCTATTCAGGAATGTCTCTCATCCGACACACAACAATTTGTACATCTGGATCACCTGCATATGTAATGCCAGTGGAATTCCCCTTATTAAAAAAAAACAACAACCCCGAGCCTCTGCCTTTCTGCTTGCTACTGAGCAGCTCTGCATGAATACATGGTCTGCGATGATCTAATCCAAGCCAGGACCTACTAAAAGTGCAGATGGAACATGTCAAATGATGTGCTCTTAATAAGCAGTCTGGAGGCCCTGGGCATGAATCTGTCAGCTGTGGGCTCTGTAATGACATGCCGGGACGGGAAGGCAGGCAAGGGTTGGGAATGTTTTTTCGGTTAACGAGTCATGAGAGACGAGGGGTTGATGAAATGATGACTGCAGGGACTCTCTCTGGAAGCAGGTGCTCTCCTGTCTCCTTCAGTGTATCTAATACTAGTCATAATAATGAACTTTTTTATTATATATATATATATATATATATATATATATATATATATATATATATATATATATATACACCTTTCATACAGTGTAGCTCAAAGTGCTTAAAGTGAGAAACCAGTGGTGTAGTCTAATGTACTGTAGTGGGTATACTGTACTGTATATGTATGGGCCAGGAGGGGGGGCCATATCATAGTGGGGGGGTCTGGGTGTCCTCCCCCAGGAACATTTAGAGCATCAAAGACTTCATTTCCTGCATTCTGACACACTTTTATGCACCAATTTACGGTGGAAATCCCTTTATTTAGCCAATGTGAAGAAGAAAAACAGATGACAACTCAAAATATATCAAAGATATAATGGAAAGCATGTTGTTGCGTGTCATTGGGCATTTTTAAGAGGGTATATGAAATCCTGGAGCTTCCTTAGTGGGTATACTGCGTATCGCATAGACTACACCACTGGGAAAATTAAAACATGTGCAGACCCTTGTGTGCAAGACGTAGGTTTGGTTTCAACATTGGCAGGGACACACACACACGTCTCACTATCTTTGTGGGGCCCCCGTCATTGACATAATGCATTCCCTAGCCCCTTACCCTAACCTTAACCATCACAACTAAATTCCTAACCTTAACCCTTACCCTCAACCTAACCATAACCTAATTCTAACCCTAATCCTAAAACCAAGTCTTAACCCTCAAACAGACCTTTAACCTTGTGGGCTCCAGCATTTTGGCCCCACAAAGCTGGTCGGACCCCACAGGTATACTGAACTCCCGGTTTTTGGACCCCACTAACATAGAAATAGAACACACACACACACACACACACACACACACACACACACACACACACACACACACACACACACACACACACACACACACACACACACACACACACACACACCTCTGGGGAACCTCCCACAGAATAATTTGAGCATCAAACACTTTACCTTGATTTTCTACACTGAAATAAATCTGTAAAATAACAACAAAAAGGTTGTGGCAGCTCATTACAGGAATGTTGTGTGTAGCTGCAGTAAAATACAGAACATTTTCTGTTAGACCTGTTATATAAAGGTCTCTCATACTGTCACGTAAAAGCGGAGCCAGAAGCAGACCAGGACAAGGGGAGTAGAATAAAGGTGAGTATTTATTTAGGGACTTGAATGTGGAAGCAGGAGAATCCAGGTGATGGAGCAGGCAGTGGAGGTGAGGAGGTGGGAGGGAACGAGCAGATCCAATGTTGTTCCTGATGCATCAGACGACCAGGGAGGGTTTCTGCAGACAGAGAAAACGAAGGTAAGTTCACAGCAAGCAAAAAAATAACAGAACAGCAAAACTAACTTTTAGTGAACTGAGGCTGAAACGCAGCCACAACATACCGCTCATGGCTAACGATCCGCCAGGGAATAGATGTCAGGTCAGAGCTTATGAAGTGGAGAGGTGATGATCAGGACCAGGTGTGCAGATAGCTGATGAGATGCAGGTGTGAGTAATTGAGAGATCTCCCGCCTTGCTTCGTCCCCAGGCAACCAGACAGGGTGCGTTCAGGGAACTCAGGAAAAACAGACTCCAGGACAGAATACAGGCAACTCAGGCAGAAAACAGACTCAGGAAGCGGCATTCATGACACATACAAAGCAGCTCAGTTAGTTAACTCTGAAAATGTTGAAAAAAAACTTAAAAAAATAACACTAAAGCGTCAAACTTCTAAAAAAATCAACAAATACATCGAAATACTGTGTCACAAAAGGTTGAAAAGAACAAAAACGTCAGAAAAGCTACGAAAAATGTTGTAAAAAGCAACCAACGTTAAAAAGAAAAAGTGACAATGTGGGCTTAATATCCCAAAACCAATCATAATTTTTTTAAGGGGAACACATTTACCTCTTCTAAATATTGGACGGGATGGGACACATCCCCTTCATCATCCCCCCCGAAATCTACGCCTACGTGATAAAACCAAACAATCAAACCCAACCGAGGCACGCAGCAAACGTATGCCAAGAACAACAGCATCTATGAAAGATCAAAATATAACAAGGGAAAGCATAAGATCATTAACACATCTGACAACTACCAAAACAAACCAAGGGGACAGTTAGGTTTTCAATTGTCATTTAAAACTGTTCACAGAACACAAAAGGCTGAGCTGCTGATTCATTTCTTTCTTTATTTCTGTATTTGTGTGACAGTTTGCATATAAAAACCCGGCAGCAGAGGATCTAAGAGGCTGTGAAGGATTATTAAAAAAAAACGACGTAATATAGGCCGGTCCTAAATCATTAAAGAGCTCATATTCTGCTCATTTTCAGGTTCATAATTGTATTTTGAGGTTATATCAGAATAGGTTTACATGGTTTAATATTCAAAAAACACCATATTTTTGTTGTACTGCTCATTGCTGCAGCTCCTCTTTTCCCCCTGTGTTCAGGTCTCTGTTTTAGCTACAGAGTGAGACCTCTCACTGCTGGAACATCTTTGTTGGGAGTCGCACATGCTCAGTAGCTAGGTAAGGACTACTAGCCAGTCAGAAGCAGAGTATGAGGGCCCTGACAGTACCTAGGTAAGGACTACTAGCCAGTCAGAAGCAGAGTATGAGGGCCCTGACAGTACCTAGGTAAGGACTACTAGCCAGTCAGGAGCAGAGTATGAGGGCCCTGACAGTAGCTAGGTAGGGACTACTAGCCAGTCAGAAGCAGAGTATGAGGGCCCTGACAGTACCTAGGTAAGGACTACTAGCCAGTCAGAAGCAGAGTATGAGGGCATGTCCTGACAGTACCTAGGTAAGGACTACTAGCCAGTCAGAAGCAGAGTATGAGGGCATGCCCTGACAGTACCTAGGTAAGGACTACTAGCCAGTCAGAAGCAGAGTATGAGGGCCCTGACAGTACCTAGGTAAGGACTACTAGCCAGTCAGAACCAGAGTATTGTCTCTGAAGTAAAGGCTGGACTACAATAGAGCTGTTTGGAGCATAATATGAGCACTTTAAAGCTGTAACTGCAATACCGCGAAACCGTGATACTTCTGCTGAAGGTTATCATACCGTCAGAATCTCAAACTGGTCCCATGCCTAGATACACCTGATGGATTGTGGGTAACTTTGGCTTCAGTTGTTGGTGCTAGTCATGCTGCTGTAAAGACATGCTGTTGGGCTTATGAACAGTTAGTATTCTGTCATAGTCCGGGTTATCATTGATATAGCTAGTAACATGATACAGGGAAGAATATAACAATTATTTTTTCAATTAATGAACTTGTTTGGCCTATAAAATGTCAGAAAATGGTGAAAAATGTTGATCAGTCACTACGTTTACATGCACGTTATTCCGTCTTTTGCCCTTATTCTGAAAAAGACGATATTCTGACGAAGCTGGCTAATGAACGTGAATATTCCTCTAATAGTCCCGTTTACATGTAGCGGGGAGAACAGTATTTCATACACAGATTTTCCTACTTACAAAGCATGTAGAAGTCTGTAATTATTATCAGAGGAACTCTTCAACTGTGAGTGACTGAATCTAAAACAAAAATCCAGAAAATCACATTGTATGATTTTTAAATAATTAATTTGCATTTTATTGCATGACATAAGTATTTGATCACCTACCAACCAGAAAGAATTCCGGCTCTCACAGACCTGTTAGTATTTCTTTAAGAAGCCCTCCTGTTCTCCACTCATTACCTGTATTAACTGCACCTTTTATTTCTAGGCAATTTGGTTGAAAGAAACCCACATTTCAGACTTGACCGGAGGACAACAGGGGGGTTAAAAGTAGCCGTGTTTCTCCTTCTTTTCGGGTCTGCAGCCTTACGGGTACAGCAACCATAGCTACTCATAGAGCTGACCGTAAGCCTGCGGTAAAAACAGATTAAGAAATATACTCCCACTGCCCTGTATTCATGTCCAAAGAATGCCTCTGATACCAGAATAATACCGGAATATACCACGTCTTATGGGAACATGCTATAACATGACGTCTTCAAATGTCTTATTCTGTCCACAACTTAAAGATATTCAGTGTACTGTCAGAGAAGACACTAGAACTTATTCACATTTAACACGCCGACATCAGAAGTTTGACTTTTTTTCATAAAAAATTGAATTGATTATCAAAATAGTTGCCGATTAAAAAGGTATTAAAAGGTGCTCTAAGAGATGTTGGGGGACGTCACTTCTTGTTGACGTTCAAAGTATTTTCAAACAAAGCGAGGCTAGCTCGCTCCTCCCTCTTCCTCATCCCGTCCCCTCCCCCCTCCCTTCCGCGCACTAACCCCCCAACCCCCACCCCCAAATCCTTCTTGTCAGTTATTGGCTGGAAGACTGTTATGTTTGGTGGTGCAGGTTGGCCAGTTTGTTTTTGTTGCCGTTTGTGGAGCCTGGGCTGTCTACAGAGACCGCGTTTTTTACAGTGTGTTCAGAGGACAGGCAGCTAGCAGATAGTGAGATATTTTTTACAGTGTGTTCAGAGGACAGGCAGCTAGCAGATAGTGAGATATTTTTTACAGTGTGTTCAGGGGACAGGCAGCTAGCAGATAGTGAGGAGATGTTTTTTACAGTGTGTTCAGAGGACAGGCAGCTAGCAGATAGTGAGATATTTTTTACAGTGTGTTCAGGGGACAGGCAGCTAGCAGATAGTGAGGAGATATTTTTTACAGTGTGTTCAGGGGACAGGCAGCTAGCAGATAGTGAGATATTTTTTACAGTGTGTTCAGGGGACAGGCAGCTAGCAGATAGTGAGGAGATATTTGCTGTATGTGACAAAAAAATGTAGCCTAAAAAACTTGTGACATCGCTTAGAGCACCTTTAACTTAATAGCTGATAACTAATCGATTAGTCTTTGCAGCTCTAATCCAAACACTGTTTAAGGCCGGCTATACACTGGTTGCGTGGCGTGAGCGTGTCAGCTGTGTGGCGTGTCCGTTTATATTTCGGCTGCCATGTTAACAGGTTAGAGCGTGCACACTGCCTGCATGACACGCACGTCTCAGGCACAGCTCGAGCTGAAAACGCGTGCATGCTAGAAATAGGACCGACGCCTATTTGTCACGCGACACGCAAGCGTGTTGGAAGAGTTTCCATTCAAAATAGAATACGAAAAGATGTTTATATGTCATTTAGACATGAATACATTTAATAAATGACATTTTGATGTTTGAAAGTCTCGAGGTTTTGATATAATTGCAGATATAAATGTCATTTAAAAAAAATAATACATTTCAAAATTCAAATATTGCACCTGTCAATACAGGAGGAAATATTCTGGAGCCTATTTTGCCGTCAATCCTGCCGACGTTGTCTTTGCTGTAATCAGATCAGTATATATTTATGTTTATGTTTATGGGAAACATCCATGCGCCGCGTCAGACACCTTTCTGGTGTGGAAAGACATAGAAAACGCCACGCTCACGCCACGCAGGCGGTGTGTGGCCGGCCTAAGAGCGCAAATATCCGCTTAAGGAGGAGGTCTGAAACGGGTGTCCGTGTCCCGGGAGTACTCCTCCTTAAGAGGAAACCCAAACCACAATCTTTTTGCTCTTAACTAGTCGTTTTGGTGTCTAAACTTAACTGCCGTCGCCGTATGGCGGTCACCTTTTGTCGGCTACACTCAACTGCAACTGCTCCACAACAACCGTCAGTTCACTGGGCTCTGTACCCGGCTCACAGTCCCCTTTTCTCGGATACATTTAACTATAAAGACCGCTTAACTATACGGTCATGTGACCGGTCGCCTTATTTTCGACCTACTGTATATTTGCGTTTCCAGGTGTGGCGCCCTCTAGTGGCTGTAGTAGTTATGACGGGAGCAAAGCAGTGCACTAATCACTCCGCACAAGTAGCAGTGCCTCGCCTTCTGAGAATATAGTTCCTGCGTGGCGTTTTCTATGTCTTTACACACCGGTCTGTGTAAAGACATAGAAAACGCCACGCAACCGACACGCAGCCAGTGTGTGGCCGGCCGTATACTCTTCATAAAAACCTCACATTCACGCCCACAGTGAGAAATAGTTCAAAACAACCAACACAGGGAAAGTCCAGAACTAATGTAATGCATCAGTGTCATTAGGGACCTTAAAGTTCTGAACTCTTGGGTTGCTTTTTCCTTCCAACCACAGACAAAAAACAATTCAAATACAGAACTTCTTTTGACACTTTTATTACTTCACTTGGTCATGTTTCTGGTACACAGAGTTCATTTGAGTAATAAACTAAAATCAAACTCATATTTGCAATTCCCCCTTGACTTACATTTCACAGTCCGGACCCAGAGACACACACAAACGTCTCTCTCTCTCACATTATTAGGCATACTGGTGTAAAATAACCATGCGTGGCTTTGTGATGTCAGAGAATACACCACCATCGTGTGGCCAAAAGCAGGAACTACAGATACCTGTCACAAAAACCTCCTCCAGTATCGTCAGCTTTTAAGTTAAATCCTCTCCACCGCTAAAACTAGAAATGTTCATCCCTCATGTAATACAGTGTAAGTGCAGTACAGCGGCGGGTTTTCACTTCTACAGACTTTTACAGCAAACGTAACCTACACACCGGCCCGGCCGCTCTTGTGAATGAATAGAGCCGAAACAGAACTGCTCCCAAAACTGGAGCGTGAAATAAAGGGTTAATGGAAGCACACACACCCATATCTAGACACAGAGAAACAAACAGAAAGAGACAAAGACACGCAACAATGCAAAGCTGAAGCAGCGTGTCTAGGGATGGGTGTGACAGCTGAGTTTGCCAGCTGGGATTGTGGCTGGCAAGTATTTCTTTTGTCTTTTTGGTTGTGTTTTTATCAGCTGTTGCTAAACTGGCTCAAGATGGCGGCCAAATATCATACCAAACAGCACAGTAACGGCAGTGACTGGCAGGGCGGGGACCCGCTGGTTTATTTTCCGATGACCTTGCTGACAAATGAGTCCAGCTCTTCATCGTCTTTGATCCCCACAAAATGGTCGACGATGTCACCTCCCCGTATGGCGATTACTGTCGGAACGGCGGACACCTGCAAACAGACCAAGTTATGGGTTATAAGACTGAAGGCTCTGACTCACCAACCAGACGGCCGACCGTCGGCAGAAAAGTCAGTCGGACTGATCAGTTGGGTCCCCGGCGTCCAAAAAGTTCCTCAGAACACACCGAGCGTATGCTCTGCCCTTTTTCTTTTTCCTTCAATTAATTTATTGAAAGCATTTGACATGTTCTAGGAGTCCAGATAGAGCCTGTATCAGGGCCATATCTAGTCCAGATAGAGCCTGTATCGGGGCCATATCTAGTCCAGATAGAGCCTGTATCAGGGCCATATTTAGTCCAGATAGAGCCTGTATCAGGGCCATATTTAGTCCAGATACAGCCTGCATCGGGGCCATATCTAGTCCAGATAGAGCCTGTATCGGGGCCATATCTAGTCCAGATAGAGCCTGTATCGGGGCCATATCTAGTCCAGATAGAGCCTGTATCAGGGCCATATTTAGTCCAGATACAGCCTGTATCGGGGCCATATTTAGTCCAGATAGAGCCTGTATCAGGGCCATATTTAGTCCAGATACAGCCTGTATCGGGGCCATATTTAGTCCAGATACAGCCTGCATCGGGGCCATATTTAGTCCAGATACAGCCTGCATCGGGGCCATATTTAGTCCAGATAGAGCCTGTATCAGGGCCATATTTAGTCCAGATAGAGCCTGTATCAGGGCCATATTTAGTCCAGATACAGCCTGTATCGGGGCCATATTTAGTCCAGATACAGCCTGTATCAGGGCCATATTTAGTCCAGATACAGCCTGTATCGGGGCCATATTTAGTCCAGATACAGCCTGCATCGGGGCCATATTTAGTCCAGATAGAGCCTGTATCAGGGCCATATTTAGTCCAGATAGAGCCTGTATCAGGGCCATATCTAGTCCAGATAGAGCCTGTATCGGGGCCATATTTAGTCCAGATACAGCCTGTATCAGGGCCATATCTAGTCCAGATACAGCCTGTATCGGGGCCATATTTAGTCCAGATACAGCCTGTATCAGGGCCATATTTAGTCCAGATACAGCCTGTATCAGGGCCATATCTAGTCCAGATAGAGCCTGTATCGGGGCCATATTTAGTCCAGATACAGCCTGTATCGGGGCCATATTTAGTCCAGATACAGCCTGTATCGGGGCCATATTTAGTCCAGATACAGCCTGCATCGGGGCCATATTTAGTCCAGATAGAGCCTGATTCTGAATGATTTGATTGATTAAAACTTAGATTTGATAGTTGTTGTTGTTGTTGTTGTTGTTGTTTTAAATAATAGCCTCCAGTATGAACTTTCACTCATCTTTTAGAGCCCGACCGATACAGGATTTTTTTAGGCCAATATCGATGCAAATATTTGCCGATTTAAATCAGCCGATATATATTAAAAAAAAAAAAAACTAGAAAAATCCAGAAACGTGTAACAAAACATAAACAGATTTCCCTAACGTTAGTTATTTGTAGTCCTCACTAAAATAATAATAAATAATGTATAAAAACGTGATATTAAATCCTTTGAACAAAAACACAATAAGGTTGTAGAGCGCCCTCTGGTGGGCAAACTATGCAACGCCAACACTCAGAACATGGTTGAAAGGGGTTATTATTTTTTAAATATTCATTTAATCGGCCGTTATAAATGCCGATACCGATAGTTTAGAAAATGCCTAATATCTCTAATGGGCTCTAATGCCTTTAATATATCGTAAATAAGGATCAAAGATCACCATTTACTTCAATATCTGATAACCACGAATGAAAACAACTATTTGTGAAGCGGCCAGTAAAAATTGACTTTGAAAAGAACCCCTGATGGGTATTATATACCAAACTCCAAACAAATTCATCACATTGTCTCACCCCGTATTCGATCGCCAGGTCTGTGTGATCGTCTATGTCAACTTTAGCCATGGCAACGCGGCCTTTCTGCTTTGCAACGGCCTTCTCCAACCTCGGCCCGAGTATCTTACAGGGACCACACCACCTAAAAAACACAAACGGAACAGGTTCTTCATCTTTAAGAGGTAGTATTGTACCTGGACAGTCACGTGTCCTTCCTTCATGTCCTAAGATGCGTTCTGTTGACTTCATGTCAATGAACAGAGTGTGACCAGTACGAGTTAACGACTATAAGCATCTGAAACATGGAGGAAACATTTACATCGTCGCAGACAATTCATCTAACTTTCAGGGCCCTATGTTACCGATCTGAGGTCACGGCGTGAAGCGCCTGGTGCAGGTGCGTTTAGGGCGTGTCCGAATCCACTTTTGCTAGTTTGACGTCAGAAAAAAAGGGTCTGTGCACCAGGCGCATGGTTCTAAAGGGTTGGACTTAGTGTCTTCATTAATCAGAGGTGTGTTCTGGGCGTAACATGCAATCAACCAATCAGAGATCATCTCCCATTCCCTTTAAAAGCCAGGCGCGTTTGGACCTTGGAGCATTGCTGTTATGATGGAGGATTTGCACCGTAATATTTTTATTTTTAATCTTCTGCATGTGTGTGTGCTGCTGTGCGTCCCTGTGTGTGTAACAAGCATAGTGTGCACGTGCTGTGCACGAGCCTAGGAGCATTTTACTAATGCTCTGTTAAAATAACAATGAAATGCTGCGTTATTGACTTTAGACCAGGTTTTTGTTGGTCAATGGTGCCATCACTTCCCGCTGCCTCAAGATAGCAATACTCCCAGAATGCACCTGAACACACCTCCCTGTAAGACCAGCACGCCCAGAATGCACCTGAACACACCTCCCTGTAAGACCAGCAGGCCCAGAATGCACCTGAACACACCTCCCTGTAAGACCAGCATGCCCAGAATGCACCTGAACACACCTCCCTGTAAGACCAGCACGCCCAGAATGCACCTGAACACACCTCCCTGTAAGACCAGCACGCCCAGAATGCACCTGAACACACCTCCCTGTAAGACCAGCACGCCCAGAATGCACCTGAACACACCTCCCTGTAAGACCAGCACGCCCAGAATGCACCTGAACACACCTCCCTGTAAGACCAGCACGCCCAGAATGCACCTGAACACACCTCCCTGTAAGACCAGCACGCCCAGAATGCACCTGAACACACCTCCCTGTAAGACCAGCACGCCCAGAATGCACCTGAACACACCTCCCTGTAAGACCAGCACGCCCAGAATGCACCTGAACACACCTCCCTGTAAGACCAGCACGCCCAGAATGCACCTGAACACACCTCCCTGTAAGACCAGCACGCCCATGGGGCCACAGATGGGTGCAGGTGCATCTGCTGTTTAAACGACGTGGGCGCTGGACGGGAAACTGACAACTGGGTCGGTCTTAAACTAGCAAAGACACTTGCGTCGGGCTTTGCGCTGCGCCGGGTGCAGGATGGGACTTGTATTGGACTTTTCAAATGTAAAGGGTTAAAAAGTGCTAAACATTTTTTTTTTTAGAAAGATAGAGGACTGCTGAGAGGTAGAAACAGACGTTTTGACTCGTCACGTGTCTTGAAATAGTTCAGATTTGGAAAACGTATCTGTGGAAACAGGACATAAAATAAGAACGTGTGTATAATCCGAATCATGAAAACTAAAAACGTTGTCTACTTTTCCTTCATCAGCCGAAAAGCAAAGACTTCTTTTCATCGGGGTGTCACGATAACTAATTGAATTGTCCCAGAAATTATTACGATAAACAATAATATTGTCGTTCTGAGACCATTTTCATCCAATATAAAAAAGGTAAATGATATAATAATGCAGGTACAAAGATCAATACACTTAGATTTCTAAAGAATATTTAACACTGGAACTGGAAGACATTTTAAATATCCACAATACACGAACAAAACAACCAAAAACAAGAAATAAAATGGAATTTTTCCCAGCTGCAATAATTTCCATTTAAAAATGATCAAGCTCATTTTTATTTATCATGCGATTAATTGATATATTGCGACAGGCCTATTCTCGCATATATTGGCTCGTTTCAGGCCAAATATCGTATACAGCTGTGTGTTTGTGATTAGCCCGTAGGTCCATGAAGGCTCTCAGTCATCCAACGAAGGTTACAAACAGTCTAAAAGTAGACCTTTGTGGTACAGGACCTGTATAACAGGCTGTGGGACTGAAAGTCTGACTGTTGGCCATGAAAGTGTTTCCCTAGAGATGCACCGATTACATCTTTCTAGGCTGATTCCGATTTTCTTTGAGTTAGACCAGCCGATACCGATTTCAGCCGATTCCGATTTCATTTTTTCTAACCACTTTACAGCACACACACATATTTATTTTCTATCTTTTCTTTAATAGAACATGTTGAACAGATAATGGATCACTATGAAATAGAACTATATCAATGGCTCCTGGTGTGGGACATTCACACACATCTAAAGGTCAATGTTAGAACCATTTCCTTCTCTTCACGTCCAATATCAACTAAAGAAATGTGATTTGGGTTGTTGGTGTGGTCCCTCCACGCCCTACTCTTTCCTTGCAGCTGTTGCATATTGCAGACTTGTTATCTTCTGCACACACGCTGAAGAACCCCAAACAGCTGACATGTTGCAGGTTAATTCACCAGGTTCCTACATGTGGGAGAATAGCGCCGACACGCCATCACACCGCGAGCGGGTACACGCCACACACGGCGGAGAAGTTGAGAGAAAGGAAGAAGAGAGCGTGCTGTGGCGTCCGTGTGTGCGTGCGTCCTTGAGAACTGTAACTGGTAGAACTTATGTTGGCAGTTAATTGGAGCGTTGACCGGCATGAAATCAGCATATGTCAGACTGACCTGCCGGTCGCCGGTCATGGCCAAGCACGTGAAAACCGGCCGATTCCGGTCACCGGCCGCTCTATCGGTGCATGTCTAGTTTCTACTATCTCAGAAACCTGAGACTCAATGCTAGATCGCCAGTCAGAGTTTCTCCCCCCCCCCCCCCCCCCCCCTAACTCAAATCCTCTCTAAACGTGTTTAAGAGCAATATACCAAACAACAGAACTTAAACTTGAATATAATCGCTAATCTCAGTTTAAGCTCCAGAGTCGGGCTGTACCGGACTCTCCCGGTGATTTATTTAAATGTTATCATTTTATAGTTTTGTTGATTAGGGTTGTATTTACTCAAGCAAATAAAAAATATACATTTTGTTTATCAAATTGTCAGAAATAACAGGAAAATGCATAGATTTGTCAAACAATGTAACACAGACTTGTTGCCTTTACTGTACGCGGGGCGATCCTGCTGTGTGTAGGACAGAGTACACAGGACAGAGTACACAGGACAGAGTACACAGGACAGAGTACACAGGACAGAGTACACAGGACAGAGTACACAGGACAGAGTACACAGTAACGGCTTTCTGTAGGACAGTACACTGTAACTGCTTTCTGTAGGACAGAGTACACTGTAACTGCTTTCTGTAGGACAGAGTACACTGTAACTGCTTTCTGTAGGACCTAGTACACTGTAACGGCTTTCTGTAGGACAGAGTACACAGTAACAGCTTTCTGTAGGACAGTACACTGTAACGGCTTTCTGTAGGACAGAGTACACTGTAACGGCTTTCTGTAGGACCTAGTACACTGTAACGGCTTTCTGTAGGACAGAGTACACAGGAACGGCTTTCTGTAGGACAGAGTACACAGGAACGGCTTTCTGTAGGACAGAGTACACAGGAACGGCTTTCTGTAGGACCTAGTACACTGTAACGCTTTCTGTAGGACAGTACACTGTAACGGCTTTCTGTAGGACAGAGTACACAGTAACGGCTTTCTGTAGGACAGAGTACACTGTAACGGCTTTCTGTAGGACAGAGTACACAGGAACGGCTTTCTGTAGGACAGAGTACACTGTAACGGCTTTCTGTAGGACCTAGTACACTGTAACGGCTTTCTGTAGGACAGAGTACACAGTAACTGCTTTCTGTAGGACAGAGTACACAGTACAGAGTACACAGTAACTGCTTTCTGTAGCTGTTGTGTAACCTCACGACTTGAGAGTGGAATCCGCCCTGCTCAGTAAGTTGTGTACGTGCCTGTTTATTTTTAACAGCTAGACACTCACACCCTCTTTACGTAGGACCTGTAGTAACTGAACGAGGCAGTCACCCATCAGTGTTGAACCCTGTGTCTTCATGATCTCCTAAACTGCCCTAACAGAGGCGGGGGAGGGCCGTTTTATGCTTCTGCGTTGAATCGACGGGGTATTCCCGCAGACCCCTCTGCACCGACGCCGGAGCCGACACCGTAGCCTGACGTGCACCTCTTGAAAAATGTAAAATGTCGCTCGGGTGTGGCTTGGTAGCGTTGCATCCCCCCCGACTCATTTCCTGGTTCTCCTTCTCCATAAACATGAAATCAAGGAGAGGGTTAACTTCTCCTGGTTCTCCTCCTCTATAACACCATGAGATCAAGGAGAGGGTTAACTTCTCCTGGTTCTCCTTCTCTATAACACCATGAGATCAAGGAGAGGGTTAACTTCTCCTGGTTCTCCTTCTCTATAACACCATGAGATCAAGGAGAGGGTTAACTTCTCCTGGTTCTCCTTCTCTATAACACCATGAGATCAAGGAGAGGGTTAACTTCTCCTGGTTCTCCTCCTCTATAACACCATGAGATCAAGGAGAGGGTTAACTTCTCCTGGTTCTCCTTCTCTATAACACCATGAGATCAAGGAGAGGGTTAACTTCTCCTGGTTCTCCTTCTCTATAACACCATGAGATCAAGGAGAGGGTTAACTTCTCCTGGTTCTCCTTCTCTATAACACCATGAGATCAAGGAGAGGGTTAACTTCTCCTGGTTCTCCTTCTCTATAACACCATGAGATCAAGGAGAGGGTTAACTTCTCCTGGTTCTCCTTCTCTATAACACCATGAGATCAAGGAGAGGGTTAACTTCTCCTGCTCCAGATCTCTCCGTGGTCAGAAAGAACAGAGGAGACTCTTTGTTTCTCTCACTGACTCTAGAGTCGCTACTCGCTTCGAAGCTAAACGCCGTCATTTGAGCGGCGTCCGTTGGTGACGCCCCATTTGGAAATGAGCTGTGGAAGAAGCTTCCAGAGACCCCTCTCAGTTACAGCTGAGAAGGGTCTGGTGTCAACCCGGCTAGTAAAACTGGGTCAAAGTTGAAATAATCATATGTAGGCAACGTTCATGAATATCAAAAAGTTACACACTAAAGCATTAAGACAGACTGAGTACGGATAGAGAAGTACAAAATAAGAATAAAATAAAAAAGGTATGTACACAACAAGTTAGATAAAGAGACATTATAGTCTCAGGAAGGGACTTGTTTTGGTGGAACATGTGGACGTTCAAAAGCAGTTTTAGTCGTGCATTTACATTACATTTACATTTCATTAAGCTGCACTTTTAGTATATAGCTTTATATAGTCGGTGTGTGAGTCCAGACAGTTATCTACTACCATGCCTGCCTGCGGGACTCACTGTGCATGGAAGTCGACGAGCACGGGCAGCTCGTTTTTGATGACCCGGTCTGTGAAGTCCTCGTGGTCCTGGACGTTAAAGGAGACCTCGCGGCGGAAGGTGTGAGGCAGAGTGCGGGAGGGAGAGAGGAAGGAGACCCGCGTCGGGGCGGACTGCAGTGAGGTGGAAAAGGAAGACGAGGAGGAGGCAGCGGCCGGGCCGGTGGACGCTGGGAGGCAGCGGATATCGTTCGCAGAGAGTGTCCAAAGTCTACGTACCAGCAGCCTGTGAGCCATCTGCGAGACAGACATGAGACAAAAGAACAGAAGACGAATGTTGATTAAATAGACTTCTTAGAGATTAGGGCGGCAACTAACGATTATTTTAATTGTGAATAGGTGCTTTCCGACCGGATAGTACTTGTACTTTTTAGAGGAAAAGTACACTTCTAAGCAGTTCTAAGAACTACTCTTCCCCCAAAATCTTTTTTTACGTTTGCATTCCCACCGGCCAAGTGGCCATAGGGACTGGTAGGAGGAACAGACCCCGCCTCTGCCTGCTGCGCTGTGGACGTGTGTGTGTGTGTGTGTGTGTGTGTGTGTGTGTGTGTGTGTGTGTGTGTGTGTGTGTGTGTGTGTGGAGTTTAACTCTGAAAAGACAGTTAACCACAGGTTCCCGTTAATCTTATGATGGACATGTGTTGTGATATTTAAACAAACCGTCAGCGGTGAAATAAAAGCTTCTTATTTACGAGAGTGGTCTGAGAGACCTCCAGCTCACAGCGAGGTGTGTGTGTGTGTGTGTGTGTGTGTGTGTGTGAGTGGTCTGAGAGACCTCCAGCTCAAAGTGAGGTAGGTGTGTGTGTGTGTGTGTGTGTGTCTGAGAGACCTCCAGCTCACAGCGAGGTGTGTGTGTGTGTGTGTGTGTGTGTGTGTCTGAGAGACCTCCAGATCACAGCGAGGTGTGTGTGTGTGTGTGTGTGTGTGTGTGTGTCTGAGAGACCTCCAGCTCACAGCGAGGTGTCTGAGCAGGACTGGCCCAGTGACGAGCTAGCGTCCGGGGCAGGCGCCTGCTGGCTGTCGCCTCACTTCATGGAGCTCCTCAACTCCGAAAACTTTGAAGCAAATTGTCAATTCGGCATCAATTTTCATAAGACTGCCGATATTCAAAATCTAAACAGTTAATTTCTCGCCTAAAACGTTGTCAGAAGTGAATTTAATGATGAATAAGATGGTGAAAATTGTTAAAAATGTCCCGTTGTTGGTTGTTGCTCTGTCTGCAAGTTCAGAGTTGGCAGTGGGCGGGACTTATAAGTTCGACCAATCAAGTCCACCTAGGAAAAGAGAAAAGAGAAAGACCCTGCTCTAAGTACCCTACTGCGGCCGGAGGAACTTAAAAATCCCCAAATTCTTCCTGTCGTAACACGACGGAGAAAGTGTTCTAGGAACGTTTAGTTCTAAGAACTGCAGAAATGAATCTATCGATTATTTTTCTGGATTAATCAATTAATTGGTCTCTAAAATGTCTTTCCCAAAGAGCCCAAGATGACGTCCTGAAATGTTTTGTCTTTTTCACAAATTAAAAAGTCTTAACATTACATTAGATTCCACTTTATTGTCATTGTGCAGCGTACAAAGACAACAAAATGCAGTTTGCGTCCAACCAGAAGTGCAAAAACAGCAGAAAAGTGCAATGTGACAAGTGGCCAGGTTGGCTCAGTGGGTAGAGAGGGCGCACGTATACATAGAGGTCCAGGGTTCGAGTCCGACCTGTGACGGCTTTATCCATCACTTAAATAGTTAATTTGCACTCTAAAGCGAGCATTAATGTGGTTGTTGGACATTAATTCCCTGCTTAATTGAAGAATGTGGACATATAGCAGGAAGTGACATCTTCTGTACATCAACAGTCTAACTTATTAGGTAGATTACCTTTATTATTATTATTATTATTATTATTATTATTATTATTATTATTATTATTATCATCATCAATAGAGCTGGGCAATATATCGATATTAAATCGATATCGTGATATGAGACTAGATATCGTCTTAGATTTTGGATATCGTCATATCGTGATATGAGATGGGATATCGTCTTAGATTTTGGATATCGTCATATCGTGATATGAGACTAGATATCGTCTTAGATTTTGGATATCGTAATATCGTGATATGAGACTAGATATCGTCTTAGATTTTGGATATCGTCATATCGTGATATGACATAAGTGTCTTTTCCCGGTTTTAAAGGCTGCATTACAGTAGAGTGATGTCATTCTCTGAACTTACAGACTGTTGTAACTGTTCTGTTATTCACCTTTACCCACTTAGACATTATATCCACATTACTGATGATTATTGATCTGAAATCTCATTGTGTAAATATTTTGTGAAAGCACCAACACTACAACATCGTTACGGTATTGATATCGAGGTATTTGGTCAACAATATCGCGATATTTGATTTTCTCGTATCGCCAGCCCTAGTTATCAACCACTTGGGAAGCAGCAGGTGTTAGCAGGGCAGTAAGGACCGGGCAGGGCAGCTGACCCTGCCCGGTCCTTACTAGTTAATTGGGGTTAACATCATTAGTCGTGTGTCTCCTGACAGCCATGTTGCTCTGCTGTTAACACACTCACACACAGAGCTTAAATCATTACACATTCCGAAATAACAACTGAGCCCCTCCCCACCAGCTCGGTGCGTAATTAACCCACGTTACGCGTGACTTCGCCCTCTTCGCCCTCTTCGTCCTCCTCCTCCCTCCTCCTCCTCCTCCTCCTTCCCCCCCCCGTCGCCTCCTCTCACTAACAGACACACAGACACTCAATCCGTACAGTTGCACAACTACACAATCCCAAATGTCACGCACAGCACTGCTAGATTACAACAATACCATGCATTTTCCGTGTTTACCTTTCTGCGTCTCTAGCGTTGATCTTGGCCTTCGCGGACCAACGAAGTACTTCCGCTTTGGTGCAGCAGATAAAAGGGACCGAGTAGCTCTTTATCGCCTCTCACACATTACTGCGCCCAGGAGGCGAAGGAATGTCCCGCCCTACTTTCCCTTACTCTGCTTCTGATTGGCTTACCCCAAGGTAACGACTACTAGCCAATCAGAGGCAGAGCAGGGCGGGACATTCGTGAAATTCGCTTCCTGGCCCATCTGGCCCATCTGTCCCGTCTGTCCATGCAATTCTGCACTATTTTATAATGCCTGGAAAGCACTGCTGTGTAATAAACTGCTCCAGTTCCTCACACGACTGTCGTGGAAACCGTAAGAATCCCGTGTTACAGTTTTTTCGTATCCCTACATGGAAAAAGCATGAAGGAGAGCATGTCTCGGATGTGACAAGGAGACGTCGGGTTTCTTGGGTGGCTGCAATTAGGAGAAAGGACCTTACTTTCGAGCGCATCCCGCAGTCGATGAGAGTGTGTTCTCTGCATTTCCATTCGGGTAAGTGCTCTAAAAACGTCTTTAAATGTGTTTATATTT
Organism: Zingel zingel; assembly: GCA_023566125.1. Lineage (NCBI taxonomy): Eukaryota > Metazoa > Chordata > Actinopteri > Perciformes > Percidae > Zingel > Zingel zingel. The sequence continues at coordinate 1,777,048 of CM042325.1, read as the reverse complement.
AGATATAGCAGACAGCAGATAGATATAGCTAACTATCTATCTACTCTACTTGATGGCCAACCATTACTGCTGTTGTTCTTAACCCTTGTGTTGTCCTCGGGTCACATTTTGACCCGTTTTCAAAGTTTTTTTCTATCAGAAATCTGGGTTTCTTTCAACCAAATTGCCCAAAAGTAACATGGATGCATGCATGTCTTAGCAGGTAAAATGAATGATTACTTTCATTGGATTTTGGGTGTTTTATTCAATGTTTATAGCATTTTAATTTAAAAAGAAAATGGTTTCAGAACAGTATCCTGACTGAACTTTAACATACACCAGTCTGTGATCCTCTCAACAGCCTCTGATCTTAACTAGTAGTCAAAATAATTCATCATTTCTGCATTTTTTTACAAAAAAAATAAGTATAATGTCATAGAAGTTAGGTTTATTAACCATGAATACATTTTATTTTTTAAAAACGTTGAAAAAATTGACAAAAATGTTTTTAAAAATGTCAAAAGCGTCGAAAAAAAAAGCAAAGAAGTTCATTTTCAATTTTGACCTGTTCATGGTGGACGGGAAGACAACACAAGGGACAAGTAACTGAACTAGTTGAGATTCTGTCCGTGCCGTGATGCTAGCTCGTCTGTGAAATGTGCTCGCTGTAATGTTCTCTACGCTAACTTTCCCCGCTGACTTTGGAGGACATCACAGAGACGCATGTCCCCTCGTGTCCTTAGCCGTTGTCCTGCGAGATCTTTTAATGTAACAGGGTTGCCAGCTTAAAGCATTGATTACATTATTCTGTTCTAGGTAAACCATCATATGAGATGTTGGAGAACCACCCTGACTGGAAACCATCTTTGCGGTTAGGCCACGGTGATGTTAAGACAACAGACGAAGCGAGATTTCAGCGGCTAGTAAAGCGCAGGACCCAGCACCAGGAGCAGCTACCGTCACCGGCACAGCACCAGGAGCAGCTACCGTCTCCAGCACAGCACCAGGAGCAGCTACCGTCACCGGCACAGCACCAGGAGCAGCTACCGTCTCCGGCACAGCACCAGGAGCAGCTACCGTCACCGGCACAGCACCAGGAGCAGCTACCGTCTCCGGCACAGCACCAGGAGCAGCTACCGTCACCGGCACAGCACCAGGAGCAGCTACCGTCTCCAGCACAGCACCAGGAGCAGCTACCGTCTCCAGCACAGCACCAGGAGCAGCTACCGTCACCGGCACAGCACCAGGAGCAGCTACCGTCTCCGGCACAGCACCAGGAGCAGCTACCGTCTCCAGCACAGCACCAGGAGCAGCTACCGTCACCGGCACAGCACCAGGAGCAGCTACCGTCACCGGCACAGCACCAGGAGCAGCTACCGTCTCCAGCACAGCACCAGGAGCAGCTACCGTCTCCAGCACAGCACCAGGAGCAGCTACCGTCACCGGCACAGCACCAGGAGCAGCTACCGTCACCGGCACAGCACCAGGAGCAGCTACCGTCACTGGCACAGCACCAGGAGCAGCTACCGTCACCGGCACAGCACCAGGAACAGCTACCGTCTCCAGCACAGCACCAGGAGCAGCTACCATCACCGGCACAGCACCAGGAGCAGCTACCGTCACCGGCACAGCACCAGGAGCAGCTACCGTCACCGGCACAGCACCAGGAGCAGCTACCGTCTCCAGCACAGCACCAGGAGCAGCTACCGTCTCCGGCACAGCACCAGGAGCAGCTACCGTCACAGCACCAGGAGAAGCTACCGTCACCGGCACAGCACCAGGAGAAGCTACCGTCACCGGCACAGCACCAGGTTCAGCTACCATCACCGGCACAGCACCAGGAGTGGCCATCTCCGGCACAGCACCAGGAGTGGCCATCTCCGGCACAGGAATGTGTCCTCTGCACGTGTAGACGAGATGTAATCAACTGTCTTTTGGAGGAAAACCGAAAGCTGAAGGAGGAGCTTAAACGTTTAAACTCCGTGATGATAATTCCTGGAGCCGTCTTTCCTGCTCCGGGCTCAGACACCTCCCAAATCGTCACGTGACGGCAAGCTACCATGACGTATGTCCTCATTAGGCTCCGTCGAGATGAGCCAGGTCTGCACAGAATCGTTCACCGGCGTTTGCCGCCCGATGCATGCTGGGTAGATTTGTGTCCGACTTGATCCCGACTTGCTCTGACGTCATGCACACGTGGTCAACGGTAACCTCACAAGATCAAGGCGGCCACTTGTTTCAGAACCAGGCAGCGCAGTTGCTCTCCACAGACTGCAAGAACCAGGCGGACCCAGGGGCATGCTGGGAAACGCCGGCCTCTCAGCTGATCTAACAGCTGATTGGTTCACAATCGACTAACTTATTTTATTTTGAATTGGGAGGGATTTTAACTGCTATTTGTCTGATTTAAAGGCTCATTCTGAACAGAACACATGTTGTGTTGGCAGTGACGTTTAGAAGTCAGAGAGACTACATCTGTTCAGATTACAGATCATCTTCAGACCTAACAGGATGTGAGTGATTCTGTCACTTCCTGTTCAGCCTGAAGGCGGCTGGTATCGGCTGGAAACTGTCCGACTTGACAGCAGATTTTTGTCTCCGCCCCCGGCTGCTGCCGCCTGCTTTCGTCCGCTTTACAGGCGAGGCGGAGCTCATCTCCAACGAGCCTATCCTCAATAGGTCCAGCTGCAGCCTGTAGCCGCTCACGCCCCTTGTTTGCTTCGCCTTCAAAATAAAAGCCTGTTTTTAGGGCTGTCAATCGATTAAAAAATGTAATCTAATTAATTACATACTCTGTAATTAATTAATCGAAATTAATCGCATATATAATTAACGGTGCCTGAACCGATAAAAAAGAAAAGAAAAAAAAAGAAGAATATTAAACAACAGTCGTGACATTAAAGAACGGCTTGTTTGTTGCTAATATGGTCAAAATTAAATGAGTTAATAATAATGTATAACAATAACAATAACTTATTTCACTAGTAAGTTGCTGTTGAACGACAAAGACAACCACCAGATGGGAAACGGACATTTACAATAACTTCAAATGCACCATGAGGCTGTAGTTTACCAGTTTCATTGAACGCACCGTCTGTGTTGTTTTTCCGACGGCTAAAACGCAGTCAAACTTTACACCGTTTAGCGTTAGCTGTCAGCATTATAACCGTTTTTAATCCAGCTACTAGCTAGCGGTAGGCTAACGTTAGCTGCTGTTGAGTATAGTGTTAACTAGCTAGCGGTAGGCTGACGTCAGCTGCTGTCGAGTATAGTGTTAACTAGCTAGCAGCAGGCTGACGTTAGCTGCTGTTGAGTATAGTGTTAACTAGCTAGCGGTAGACTAACGTTAGCTGCTGTTGAGTATAGTGTTAACTAGCTAGCGGTAGCCTAGCGTTAGCTGCTGTTGAGTATAGTGTTAACTAGCTAGCGGTAGCCTAGCGTTAGCTGCTGTTGAGTATAGTGTTAACTAGCTAGCGGTAGGCTAACGTTAGCTGCTGTTGAGTATAGTGTTAACTAGCTAGCGGTAGGCTGACGTCAGCTGCTGTCGAGTATAGTGTTAACTAGCTAGCGGTGGGCTAACGTTAGCTGCTGTAGAGTATAGTGTTAACTAGCTAGCGGTAGGCTAATGTCAGCTGCTGTTGAGTATAGTGTTAACTAGCTAGCGGTAGTCTAACGTTAGCTGCTGTTGAGTATAGTGTTAACTAGCTAGCGGTAGACTAACGTCAGCTGCTGTCGAGTATAGTGTTAACTAGCTAGCGGTAGGCTGACGTTAGCTGCTGTCGAGTATAGTGTTAACTAGCTAGCGGTAGGCTAACGTTAGCTGCTGTTGAGTATAGTGTTAACTAGCTAGCGGTAGGCTAACGTTAGCTGCTGTTGAGTATAGTGTTAACTAGCTAGTGGTAGACTAACGTCAGCTGCTGTTGAGTATAGTGTTAACTAGCTAGCGGTAGGCTAACGTTAGCTGCTGTTGAGTATAGTGTTAACTAGCGTCCCGTGTAGCGGTGTGTGTGTAGCCTGTATCGTCTGTCTCAGAGCATCAGAGAGAAGAGCAGACATATCAGTGGCTCCAGATTTCGGTAGCCAGGGTTGGCAGGAAGAAGATCTTTATAAGTAAATGTTCCAATCAATGATCCAGCAGCACGTTCTCGTCTCCCTCCTTCATCTTACAGTCCAACGGAGGCTAGAACGGCTCCGGGTCAAACGGCAACATGGAATGGATTAATCTGCCTTATTTTTTTTAAAGCGTTATTTTTTTCTCAGATTAATTAATCAAAATGAGCTACTGAAATGTAGGCAGAGAGCTTCACAAATCAAATGAAAACATTTAACTTAGGGTTGCACGATATTGACAAAATGTGATATTGCAATATCGATTATGAATATTGCGATATAGATATTAATTTCAATATTTTTAAACATGTAAAATTACAAAAGTTACGGGAAAACGCATCAAAATAGATTCATAACAAATAAAACAAGGTTTTTTTTACAGCAACACACACACAAATACACACAGACACACACACACACAAATACACATACACATACACATACACACACACACACACACACACACACACACACACACACACACACACACACACACACACACACATACACAAATATACACACACACATACAAATACACACACACAGACACACATACAAATACACACACACAGACACACACAAATACACACACACACACACACACACACACACACAGACACACACAAATACACAGACACCGACACACACAAATACACACACACAGACACACATACAAATACACACACACAGACACACACACACACACACAGACACACACACACAAATACACACACACACAGACACACATACAAATACACACACACACACAGACACACACACACAGACACACACAAATACACACACACAGACACACATACAAATACACACACACACACACACACAGACACACACAAATACACACACACACACAGACATACACACACACAAACACACAAATACACACAAACACACACACACACACACACAAAGACACACAGGCACACAGACACACACACACACACACACACACACACAAATACACAGACACACACACACACACACACACAAATACACACAGACACACACACACACACACACACACACACACCCTTCTAGAGAGGTATCAATCTTCTCTCAGGAAAATGTAAATGTATAATAACTGAATTTCTATTTTGGGAACTGCCTTGCAGTGCGGGCAGACAATATAACGTTAGACGTTGCAGTTGTAAGACCACCTGAATAAAAAAATATGGGTTTTACATTTTTTTTGTAATCAAAATATATATATAATATATATTGTGTGTGGATCCATTTTTCTTCTGTAAATAAATACCACTCCCTGTTTGCTGCTCACGATTACTTTATAATTTATGGAGATGGAATAGTCGATAGACTGCGCCTTTCATGTCCAAGAGGGCAGCAGGATGAAAGAGAGAAAGGTGAGTGGGCTGTTTGGAAAAGAGATGGAGATGGATCAGTGAAGCCAGACTCAAACAGACTAGACAACTAACTGGACAGGGAGGAACAGAGAGGAACCGTCAGACGGGGCAGATATTTCATTTCGGGAGAGGATTACGAAAGCATGAAGTCATTGTTGATGAAGACAGGAGGACAGAGGAAAAGCCTTGGTTCTTTGGGTCCTTTCTTCTAAAGAGGCATTTGCCGTGACAACCACGAGCATCCTTTTTGTCAGGATGAAGAGTCAGACTTCCTCTGTGTTGTATGGCTACTCCATCACTACACCTGCTTGCTTTTTCTTTTTCTTTGTGCCACATTTCGTCACTGCAAAAACTACCTCCATTTGGGAAAGTTAAGCTATAAAGAAGTTTGCTTTTATAAAGTCAGTGAGATCTATATTTGGACTGTGGTTGGTCAGTATTTCAATCAGGAGAGACTTCATTGCAGATATGCAAAGATCTATTGTACATATGCATGATTTGAAATGTACAGTCTTTGGAGATTAGACTCCATAGTTATTTAAAAAATATAAATTTCATAAAGGGGTAGAAAGCAGAAAGATAATCCCCCGATGGAGTCTAGACGCTGATGGTGGCGCGAGGAGCCTGGAAACCAAAACCGAAGAGCCGTCGGTAGTGGCCTGCCAGATGAGGACCCAGGAGCCGTGTGTGATGAAGACCGGAGGAGCAAGAGGAGGAGGAGGGTTGAAATGACACCTGAGCAGCAGAGAGAGACAGGTTTAAAACAGGCTTGTGATTTCCATGGCTACTTCTGATTGGTTAAGATAAAGTGAACACGTCTACAGCTGATCCGTTTAGAGGAGAGAGAGTGATTCTGTTTTAGAAGTCTTCCTGAAAGAATTGGCGCTGAGCTCCATTTGAACACCTTTTGAACAGGATGGATAGAAACATTGAGAGGGAAGTTGGAATTTCAAGAATCTCTTTTGTCCTTCGACCTCCTCCGCTGTTTCGCAGCATCGGGCCGCCCGCGCTCTCTGCCAGCTTGCCTCCACACAGACGACTCCGCTCTATATTTTGCAGGTCCAGAGCTGTGCTGCCTGCGAACACACACCCCATTGGAGCTTTGGATACGCACACATTTACGGACATACAGACAGGCAACCGTGCTCGTACAATTGTGTGTCCACTTGGGTGCAATGATGCACTTTCAGAAGATATTCAGTGCAGCACTGTGTTGAGTGCACTTCAGCCTGAAGTGGACTCAGATCTACACAGGACAGCTGTGTTTAGGTCAGGGGTTTTTGCAGACACACGGCCTATGGTGACAGGTAGCACTCAGATGCAAAGTGTGAAGCAGGACGGACAGCTGTTTTCTCACCTCTGTTCATCTGCAGCAGCCGATGGCAGAAACAGAGGCACGCAGGGCACATGGGTGACTCCACTTCAGACATCAGAGGATCCTGCTGCGATCACACAAAAGCAGCAGCAAACGAGGAGGAAGAGGAAGGTGGACTGTGCAGGGAAACAGAAATATGTAGTGCCATCACTCACTGAAAAGGAGGAAGATGCCAGGCTCTGTGAGTGGCTACAAAGTCTGGGCATCGCTGATAGCAGTGAGAAGGATTCTGTCACTGCAAACAACCAGCGGCGGCTATTTGTCTCAAGGTTATTATAAGAGTTGAGAATTTATAAAGGAGGTTGGTTGGGGGGTGGATGGGTCAAACAACACAGGACTTACACCCAGGAGACCAGGGATCACGTCTGGCGGTCCTAGAAGTCTGATCGGGCCGCGTCCGACACAGTTAAAATCTCATTTTTTTCTCATACTAATGATACGTGTCCGTGTGTCTGTGTGAAAGCTTTTATTAAGCCGCTGTAGGAAGGCATTCAGAAATGTCAACAGATGAGGTCATCATCGCACACGGGGCAACAAGCGCACGTTAATAAGCGGTTTAATTTAAAATGTTCAACGTGTTAACCTTTCCTGATCGCTTCTTTTCCGACCGTGATCAGAACACCAGGAGACTGGTGACCTCCAGGGCCCACGTTACATAACGTTAGGGTTATATCCTGTTTCTGGTGAGACGATGAGTGAACTTGGCTTTCAGTCTGGAG
>CM042325.1:1761986-1766986 GCA_023566125.1 Zingel zingel | reverse complement strand
TCTTGGTCACCGGTGGAGTTAAGGTGTAGAGCCCCTGGTTATAGTATATATCTTGGTCACCGGTGGAGTTAAGGTGTAGAGCCCCTGGTTATAGTATATATCTTGGTCACCGGTGGAGTTAAGGCGTAGAGCCCCTGGTTATAGTATATATCTTGGTCACCGGTGGAGTTAAGGTGTAGAGCCCCTGGTTATAGTATATATCTTGGTCACCGGTGGAGTTAAGGTGTAGAGTCCCTGGTTATAGTATATATCTTGGTCACCGGTGGAGTTAAGGTGTAGAGCCCCTGGTTATAGTATATATCTTGGTCACCGGTGGAATTAAGGTGTAGAGCCCCTGGTTATAGTATATATCTTGGTCACCGGTGGAGTTAAGATGTAGAGCCCCTGGTTATAGTATATATCTTGGTCACCGGTGGAGTTAAGGTGTAGAGCCCCTGGTTATAGTATATATCTTGGTCACCGGTGGAGTTAAGGCGTAGAGCCCCTGGTTATAGTATATATCTTGGTCACCGGTGGAGTTAAGGTGTAGAGCCCCTGGTTATAGTATATATCTTGGTCACCGGTGGAGTTAAGGTGTAGAGCCCCTGGTTATAGTATATATCTTGATCACCGGTGGAGTTAAGGTGTAGAGCCCCTGGTTATAGTATATATCTTGGTCACCGGTGGAGTTAAGGCGTAGAGCCCCTGGTTATAGTATATATCTTGGTCACCGGTGGAGTTAAGGTGTAGAGCCCCTGGTGATAGTATATATCTTGGTCACCGGTGGAGTTAAGGTGTAGAGCCCCTGGTTATAGTATATATCTTGGTCACCGGTGGAGTTAAGGCGTAGAGCCCCTGGTTATAGTATATATCGTGGTCACCGGTGGAGTTAAGGTGTAGAGCCCCTGGTTATAGTATATATCTTGGTCACCGGTGGAGTTAAGGTGTAGAGCCCCTGGTGATACTTGGAGCAAAGTCTCATGTTGTGTCGAGCCTTCTTAGTGTTTAAAAATAGCTATTTTGAGGCTAGCATCAAAATGCTGCTAGCTCTCCCATTCAAAAGGCCATTTGACCCGAAAACGAGAATACGGTCAATCTTAAAAGTGTAGCTACCGTCCTAAATATGCTTTTAAACGAAAGTTTTACTCGAGTACATTCACAAAAAGACCCTAGGTTGCATTTTGGCGAGAGTTACGCTTTAAAACAGCTGAAATTTGTTGAAAACAGTTGAAGAAGTTAACAAAATGTAATGGATACACATTTACATTTAAAATGTTACGGATCAACAGTTGAGAATAAATAGTTAGCTAGCTTAAAAGTAATGTAAATTGCAAAAAGGCAAAAAGTAATTGATGAATAGCTAACGTTAGCTAAATAGTTGGCCAGCCTAAAAGTAATGGTAAGTGTCACTACCCGATGTGAGTCGAGTGCAGATGTGAGTTGCGCATGCGTCACATGCGTCACGTTTTGCTGTTAGCCACAGAATAATGAGATTATAATAATGAGACATTACGCAGCAGTAATTATTATTTAGCGTAAGGCATCACATTTTCACGGCACGATCCCTGATGTCAGTTCTAGATTAGAGGCTGAAGTAGCCTCCAACAACCTGCTAATAAGACTTCTGTAATGTCTGAAGTAGCCTCCAAGATGCTAACGAGAGACTTCTGTAATGTCTGAAGTAGCCTCCAAGATGCTAACGAGAGACTTCTGTAATGTCTGAAGTAGCCTCCAAGATGCTAACGAGAGACTTCTGTAATGTCTGAAGTAGCCTACAAGATGCTAACGAGAGACTCCTGTAATGTCTGAAGTAGCCTCCAAGATGCTAACGAGAGACTTCTGTAATGTCTGAAGTAGCTACAAGATGCTAACGAGAGACTTCTGTAATGTCTGAAGTAGCCTCCAAGATGCTAACGAGAGACTTCTGTAATGTCTGAAGTAGCCTCCAAGATACTAACGAGAGACTTCTGTAATGTCTGAAGTAGCCTACAAGATGCTAATGAGAGACTTCTGTAATGTCTGAAGTAACCTACAAGATGCCAACGAGAGCTTTCGTATTTGTGTTGTAGCTTTTGCATTCGTGTTGTAGCTTTTGCATTCGTGTTGTAGCTTTAATATTTGTGTTGTAGCTTTCGTATTTGTGTTGTAGCTTTTGCATTCGTGTTGTAGCTTTAATATTTGTGTTGTAGCTTTCGTATTTGTGTTGTAGCTTTAATATTTGTGTTGTAGCTTTCGTATTTGTGTTGTAGCTTTCGTATTTGTGTTGTAGCTTTAATATTTGTCTTGTAGCTTTCATATTCGTGTTGTAGCTTTTGCATTCGTGTTGTATCTTTCGTTTTTGTGTTGTAGCTTTAATATTCGTGTTGTAGCTTTTGCATTCGTGTTGTAGCTTTAATATTTGTGTTGTAGCTTTAATATTTGTCTTGTAGCTTTCATATTCGTGTTGTAGCTTTTGCATTCGTGTTGTAGCTTTAATATTTGTGTTGTAGCTTTAATATTTGTGTTGTAGCTTTAATATTTGTGTTGTAGCTTTCATATTTGTGTTGTAGCTTTAATATTTGTGTTGTAGCTTTAATATTTGTGTTGTAGCTTTTGCATTCGTGTTGTGGCTTTCGTTTTTGTGTTGTAGCTTTCGTATTCGTGTTGTAGCTTTCGTATTTGTCTTGTAGCTTTAATATTTGTGTTGTAGCTTTCGTATTTGTGTTGTAGCTTTCGTATTTGTCTTGTAGCTTTCGTATTTGTGTTGTAGCTTTCGTATTCTCGTTGTAGCTTTAATATTTGTGTTGTAGCTTTAATATTTGTGTTGTAGCTTTAATATTTGTGTTGTAGCTTTCGTATTTGTGTTGTAGCTTTAATATTTGTGTTGTAGCTTTAATATTTGTGTTGTAGCTTTTGCATTCGTGTTGTGGCTTTCGTTTTTGTGTTGTCGCTTTTGCATTTGTGTTGAACTGTCTCGGCCACCGTAGTTTTGACTGGGATGCATGTAATTACTTAACAAGTGGGACTTGTAAGGTAACAACAGCGTTGAGAGAGATGTTTATTTAAGGCTCTTGGTGTTTGTTTTACCCAGTTTTTTTCTGTGTCATGTCCTCATGTCTCCAGCAGAGGTCGTTGTCCGTTGACCAGACAGGAGGCTGGGGGGATGTTTATTAGACTGTGGTCGTTGGGGCCTAACAGAGCCGGGCTCTGTGTCCCTGCTGAGGTGGGATCTGTGTGTCAGGACCAGAACACACCGGCCTCAGTCCTTCTTACCGCTCGCCTCGCATTCCCCTCCTGCACATGTTTACCCTCGAACGCAGCCCAAACAGTTTGTGAGTGAGGCTCTTTTTTCAAGGCAGCTCGCCCCCCAGCCCTCTTTCCGCCAAATAAACATTGCACCGGAAATTGCAGGGATATCTGGGATTTTTGAGGGGTCCCGGTGGAAAGGAGGAGAAAGCTAGAACAAGGGTGCTCTCTGTGACACCTTGGAGGTGAGGGGGAGGGAGGGGATCCAGAGGGGAGGGCGTGACCTTGCTTTGGGTGGTTAATGGGGTGGGCAACATCACCATATTCACCGACGAACAGGTACAGGTGACCCAGTTTCCTTTGACTCCATCGGGAGAGCCAGAACCCTGCGTGCTACGGCCAACTTCAGTCATCATAAAGAGGCTAAAGGTCGAGAGGGAATGATACTCTGTGACGCAGAGCAAACTCCTAACAGTTAACGACTTCCTGGGATCGTTGGAACTGCTGCACCTGACCGCTCTCCTCTTGTGGCTTCTTATTTGCACTCCTATCCTGGCTGCACAAGCCTGCAGTTTGGAACACAACAGGCATCGAATTGGTCCAAAAAAAGGTGCCAGTGATCTGATTCAGCAGTCCCATGAAATGATCATTGCATGTGTTTTGGATATTTTTATATTCATACGTATATCTTGTAGGGGGTGACCTACAAGATATACGTATTAACCTATGGCCAATCTCTCAGTCGAATCTTGCAGTGTCTAAAAAAGTGGTTATGAAACAAAAGATTATTTCATTGGGTCTATATGGGGGTGCTGAACATAAGATTTTACAGAGAATTGCTTGGTTTTTCCTAATAAATCACGAAATGTAGCCTATTTTGTTATAAATATAATTATATTAATAATACCATTGGTAACAATTAGAAGTAAGGGAATTCATTCAATTCTGCATTTCTTGGGGATGTATAAAATATAAAATTGTATTTCAATCACTGCTATATTAACGCATACCTAACGAGTGATATAGCCTAGTATCATCATTTCATTTCTGCTGTTACGGCTTTGCATGGTTGAGTGGGGTTAGAAGATGGGTTAGGTCCATGTTACCTGGCTGTGTTCTGATGTTTGTATGGTTGAGCGGTGATAGAAGATGGGTTAGGTCTATGTTACCTGGCTGTGTTCTGATGTTTGCATGGTTGAGTGGTGATAGAAGATGGGTTAGGTCTATGTTACCTGGCTGTGTTCTGATGTTTGCATGGTTGAGCGGTGATAGAAGATGGGTTAGGTCTATGTTACCTTGCTGTGTTCTGATGTTTGCATGGTTGAGTGGGGTTAGAAGATGGGTTAGGGCTATGTTACCTGGCTGTGTTCTGATGTTTGCATGGTTGAGTGGTGATAGAAGATTGGTTAGGTCTATGTTACCTGGCTGTGTTCTGATGTTTGCATGGTTGAGTGGGGTTAGAAGATGGGTTAGGGCTATGTTACCTGGCTGTGTTCTGATGTTTGCATGGTTGAGCGGTGTTAGAAGATGGGTTAGGTCTATGTTACCTGGCTGTGTTCTGATGTTTGCATGGTTGAGTGGTGTTAGAAGATGGGTTAGGTCTATGTTACCTGGATGTGTTCTGATGTTTGCATGGTTGAGTGGGGTTAGAAGATGGGTTAGGTCTATGTTACCTGGCTGTGTTCTGATGTTTGCATGGTTGAGTGGGGTTAGAAGATGGGTTAGGTCTATGTTACCTGGCTGTGTTCTGATGTTTGCATGGTTGAGCGGTGATAGAAGATGGGTTAGGTCTATGT
>CM042325.1:1744486-1756986 GCA_023566125.1 Zingel zingel | reverse complement strand
AAGGCTCCATTACCTTGTAGCTCACGTTATGGCTCCGTAGCAGACGTTGTTATAAAAATAGGCTAACGATTGGGTCATAACCACGAGACTTACTGTCTCATAGTAGAGGAATTACCGTATAGTCCAGGAGAAGCTCTCAGGCAGTTTGGACTTCCATTAGCTGTTTAAGTGTAATTACTAATGTTAACTATCATGTTAGTGATCAGTAATTAGCCTGTGCCTATGTTATCTCCTTACATATACCTACGCTCTCCGTCTCTGCTAGATTGGGAATGATTGAGATTTCTCTTGGCACAGCTACCAGAAGACTTCCAACTTTCAGACAGGTTGCTCACGTCACATCTACGTCTTCAAGCTCAGTTGGAGGCTGCTCAGTAACGCTCAGCCATCACCGGAAAAGAGCTTCAAATATCCTTCACTGGTCTCCGCCCAGAGACACGGGACCTGCTGGTCCATTATATATATGTCAATGGTCTCAGACAACACGTGCATGCTAGAAATAGAACCGACGCCTATTTTTCACGCGACACGCAAGCGTGTTGGAAGCGTTTCCAGACAACATAGAACACGAAAAGATGTTTATATGTCATTTAGACATGAATACATTTAATAAATGACATGTTGATGTTTGAAAGTCTCGAGGTTTTGATATAATTGCAGATATAAATGTCAATTATAAATAATCATCGATTTTCAAATATTGCACCTGTCAATACAGGAGCAAATATTCTGGAGCCTATTCTGCCGTCAATCCTGCCGACGTTGTCTTTGCTGTAATCAGATCAGAATATATTTATGTTTATGTTTATGGGAAACATCCATGCGTCCAGACGAGGCTAGCAGCAGTCCTGTGTGTATGTGTATGTGCGTGTGTGTGTGTGTGTGTGTGTGTGTGTGTGTGTGTGTGTAGTCCTCTTTTGCTACTAGTAACTGTGTGTGTGTGCGTGCGTACATGTGTGTGTGTAGTCCTGTGTGTGTATGTGTATGTGTGTATACGTGTGTGTGTGTGTGTGTATGTGTATGTGTGTGTGCATGTGTGTATATGTGTGTGTGTGTGTGTGTTTGTGTGTGTGTGTGTGTAGTCCTCCTTGGCTACTAGTAACTGTGTGTGTGTGTGTGTGTGTGTAGTCCTCCTTGGCTACTAGTAACTGTGTGTGTGTGTGTGTGCGTGTGTACGTGTGTGTGTAGTCCTGTGTCTGTGTGTGTATGTGTGTCTGTGTGTGTGTGTGTGTGCATGTGTGTGTGTAGTCCTGTGTGTGTGTGTGTGTGTGTGTGTGTGTGTGTGTGTGTGTGAGCATGTGTGTCTGTGTGTGCATGTGTGCATGTGTGTGTGTGTGTGTGTTGTCTGATGTCTGGTTTCCTGTGTGTGTGTGTGTGTGTGTGTGTGTGTGTGTGTGTGTGTGTGTGTGTGTGTGTGTGTGTGTGGGGATGACAGGAAGATTATCCTCACCTCCGCTCTGCACTCTTTAATGAAAACCTTAAAGTAAATGAACTAAATTATGTTTACGTGTGTGTGTGTGTGTGTGTGTGTGTGTGTGTGTGTGTGTGTGTGTGTGTGTGCAGAGAGAGAGAGAGAGAGAGAGAGAGAGAGAGAGAGAGAGAGAGAGAGAGAGAGGCGGCCTGGGAACCTCTGAGTAGGTAAAAAGGATGTGGGGGCTAAAGACAGGATATGGAGGGAGGGAACGAGAGCGATGAACTACGGGAGATTATCATAATCATTTCCAACATCACTGTCACTCCATCGTGTCGTTACACGCAGCTCTCCTCGTGTGTATGTACTATATCTTGTCTAAAAGTATTTTTTAATATCGGGGCAGTGGCCCTGCCCCGATATTAATGTAGTGCACATAGCAGCTGAGCATATTTATTTTACTTTTTACAAAGCAGCAGCTGCACAGAGGTATGCGTGTGAAAAGAAACTTTAAAACATTGAAAATATTATTTCAAACATAAATAAATAAACCAACCAGAAGCCTCAGGTCCTCTTTGGAATGTAGTAATTCGGAGTTTTTATGAATGACTGCATTCATGCTTGGCCACGCCCCTCTCTCCCTCAAACCTCCTGCTCTCTTTCCGTGTTGGAGCTGCCAAGCCCCGCCCCCCTCCTCCCACCCCCTGCCTCCTGATTGGTCAAATGAGTTGAGCGGTGGGCGTGGCCTGCACCAGACGCACCGGGCTGATATAAAAACAACTTTGATCGATGGAGTTTCTACAAGTGATGGAAGAGATGAGAGGAGCATCGTGCATTTGGGATATAACCTTTGTGGACAACAGCTTTTGTGTCTGAGCCTGTGGAGGACTTATTTTTCTGTGACAAACTGTATTTTTTGGGGGTTTTTTTGTACTTTTTCCTCTCTCATCTTCTGCGGGAATCAGCTGACAGACAGCATGGGGATACTGCTTGTAATTGCTGTCTTTCAAGTGCTGACAGTCGGTGTGGTAAGTTCATTTTCAGCTGTGGTATCTGACGATTTGCAATTGTAATCTAAGGAGATGCATGAACTTTACCCCACTTTTACTATTCATACAACTTCACAGCATCGATACTAAAGACTCCACACAGTCTGTTTGGCTTCATGTAAACACAGAGGGGGAAAAGTA
The DNA here is from genome assembly GCA_023566125.1 of Zingel zingel. Taxonomy (NCBI): domain Eukaryota; kingdom Metazoa; phylum Chordata; class Actinopteri; order Perciformes; family Percidae; genus Zingel; species Zingel zingel. The sequence continues at coordinate 1,754,385 of CM042325.1, read as the reverse complement.
GACTCATGTGTCTGTACTCTACTGTAACTGCCGTCTGTTTTCATTGCCATATAACCTACCTTCCCCTCCCATTTTCTGTTGCATTTCAAAATAAAGGTACAAAGAAATATTTCCTATTTGTTTAGCTGCACACAAGTGATTCATAATGTGCATGCTTAATTTCTCCTTCCATGACTCTATGTCTGACTGTAATCTTTGGGCAATCTGTGGCTAATATTTGCTTGTTTCCAAACTGGGGTTCGGGGGACCAACTGAGGTCTTTAAGGGGAGTTTGAGGGGGTCCTTGAGCAAAATGAGCATCAGGATAGTTAAAGCTTATAAGAATGCCTTTGAAAATGTCACTCAAGGAAAAGTATGTAAGGATTATTTGCAAAATACGAATATAAAGAACTCGCAACGATTCAAAAAGGACTGTTCTACTATTTTATATATGTTGTTGGTCAACGTGGAGCCAATGTGAACTGTTAAGTGTACAGTTGGGTAGTTAAATCTGTAATAATGCATCATGTTTTATAAGATCATCACATGCTCCGTATGTGAAATTTTTATCTGTAAAGTAACTAGTGAAGTTAAAACTGTCAAATTCAATCAAGTGGAGTGAAAAAGTACAATATTTCCCACAAATATGAGGTATATAAGTAGTATTTAAGTGAGAAAATGTACTTAGTTACATTCCACCATGCCTATTTCTACCTCCGTATCCACAGTTTAGACACTCGTTTGAATCTAAATGAGTTGATGGAACTTGGTCTTTTAGGTTTGTTGTTGTTTGGAGTCTTTCTTGACCTGAAAAAAACCCAAACCTGTCACCCTTTTACAAAGTAAACCGCGTGTACACGAGCTTCTATCTCTCTGTAGGCCCAAAATTACACTACTGTAATATTATCCAACAGATAAAAATAAACGTAAGTAAAGCTGATATGGACTCACTGCACTCTGTAAGGGACTTTTGGTTAGGGGATGTTTCGAGTACCAAGCTCTTACCCAATGATAATGCTAAAAATGGAAAGTGATTGTGTATTGCATTGTGTAACGCTGTATCCTTCAAACTCACACGAGACCCACAAGAGTGAGTTGAACCAGTGACAGGGGCACACTGGGACCTGGCCTGGGTTTAGACAGGGGCACACTGGGACCTGGCCTGGGTTTAGACAGGGGCACACTGGGACCTGGCCTGGGTTTAGACAGGGGCACACTGGGACCTGGCCTGGGTTTAGACAGGGGCACACTGGGACCTGGCCTGGGTTTAGACAGGGACACACTGGGACCTGGCCTGGGTTTAGACAGGGGCACACTGGGACCTGGTAGTAACCTGGCCTGGGTTTAGATAGGGACACACTGGGACCTGGCCTGGGTTTAGACAGGGGCACACTGGGACCTGGTAGTAACCTGGCCTGGGTTTAGACAGGGACACACTGGGACCTGGCCTGGGTTTAGATAGGGACACACTGGGACCTGGCCTGGGTTTAGACAGGGACACACTGGGACCTGGCCTGGGTTTAGACAGGGACACACTGGGACCTGGTAGTAACCTGGCCTGGGTTTAGACAGGGACACACTGGGACCTGGCCTGGGTTTAGACAGGGACACACTGGGACCTGGCCTGGGTTTAGACAGGGACACACTGGGACCTGGCCTGGGTTTAGACAGCAGTAGAGTCAGGAAGGAATCCCTTAATTTGACTGTGGACAGCCAGTGAGAGTAACTTATGAGTGCAGCTGGGAGGGAAAAGAAATGGCAAAGACTATGTAAAGTGAACAATAAAATCCTGCCGCTTCCTGAGCACAGTCTGGGAGCAAGAAACAGGAAAGATGCAACATGTAAGCCTACCTAACGGAGGATAAGACTGACTGACCTGCATCGTTGTTTCCAAAGGTCTCTCCGTATGTGGCCGTCCGGACTACAACACAACCCCGGAGACCTCAAACCAAAACGGGGATCAGAAGTGTTTTCAAATTTGTGCGTTTTTAGGGGCTCGGAAACGCCAGAACGGTGTGAAAGCGAGGCGTAACGTTGCAAAAGATGTTCGCTTTCAAACCAAAACGTAGGAGTGTAAATGTATTCTCAGACTGGCAGCTCGCTGTGATCTCAATACCTGCTGGGACTTTCAAGAAAAAAATCCAGATTCTCCCAGATTCCAACTAGAATAATGTTTAAAAAAATCATGTTTTTAATGTTATTCTAGTTAGAATATGCCAGATGTAATAAATACATTTTACATTTGTTCTAAAGATGTGTGCCTTGGATTATTACGCTCCTACCAATGATGACAGACGGCCGTCTTATTTGCACAAAGACCAGTTCCAAGAAGCTCCCCCAATTCTTCGTTTTTTCACCTGCTTGGATTTGTTGGAGCGTTTGGTGTGTGTGAGTGTGTGTGGCGATAGGAGGGAGAAACAAAAGATGTAGAGGGTGGAGGGTGGAGGGTGGAGGGTGAAGGTTGGTGGGGGATTTTGGGTCAGAGAGCGTTCCTTTCATCCCCGCATGCCCGGCGAATGCCAAGCGGAAGGCGACAGAGGGTTACAGATATCCCTGTGGGGCTCAGGGGACAGTGCTGGGTATTCAGCAAAATGTTTAAGCCTCACACACTTTGAGGAATTTCTGTGATCTGTGTAACATGAGTCAAACTATTGTCCCGCTGGGTTCCAGTGTGTCTCCTCCTTATGAAGTGTGTTTACCGGTATCCAGGTTAACTAAAGTGCACACTGTACCCCCCTTCCCGTAGGTGACTGCTGGCTGTCCAGTGGTGTGCGAGTGTCCGGCGGGGCCTCCGTCTTGTCCCCCTGGGGTCAGCTCGGTGCCGGACGGCTGCGGCTGCTGCAAGGTGTGTGCCGCTCAGCTCAACCAGGACTGCCACGAAGGACGGCCCTGCGACCATCACAAAGGCCTGGAGTGCAACTATGGCAACGATGTGGGCCGTACCCATGGCATCTGCAGGGGTACGTACCCAGGGGGTTGATGCACAGAGTGTACACGTGAAGCCAAAACATTGGGATCGCCCTCTGGCGGCCGGGTGCATTAGAGCTCATAAGCCCTGCCTCCCTCCATGTTAGCGGATAGGACACGTCAAATAATTTCTCCCCAAAGATGGTTTCGGTCATTTTAGGTAGTTCTGATCACTCTGATGTTTGCTCAAGTGTTTGTTTGTCAGACGGGTGTATGGGCGAGACCACCACGGCTCCATCGCTCCGATCAATTCAATCCATTTGGTCCAATAACATTTGGAAAGTCTAGAAGAGCCGCACGATGAAATCCTCTAATCTCCATTCAAGTTAGCAGAGTGCTAAACCGGAAGTAGCCGGTCTGGCCGATGGAAGCAGCGGCAATCATCCGGGTCATTTTTTACGAGGAAGTTGATCTTTTTTGGGCTTCATGTGCCACTGAGCAACTCTCAAACAGGGCTCCGCCTCGAATGCTGTATCCAGGGATATTTTGGCTTCACTTTTGTACAGCGGGAGGAAGTGGTGACGCGTAGGGTTGGGTATCGTTTGGATTTTTCCGATTCCGATTCCTAAACCAATTCTTGAAAAACTGAAAAATGACATGCCATGTTTACTAGCAATCCTGTGCAGTGAATAGTTAATATGCTTTTACGTCCGTTTCGCAGCGACAAAGAGCAAATATTTCAGTCGGCACATTAAAGGTGCTCAAAGTGATGTCACGTGTTTTTTAGGCTACAATATTTTTTGTCACATACAGCAAATATCTCCTCACTATCTGCTAGCTGCCTGTCCCCTGAACACACTGTAAAAAATATCTCCTCACTATCTGCTAGCTGCCTGTCCCCTGAACACACTGTAAAAGATATCTCACTATCTGCTAGCTGCCTGTCCCCTGAACACACTGTAAAAAATATCTCACTTTCTGCTAGCTGCCTGTCCCCTGAACACACTGTAAAAAATATCTCCTCACTATCTGCTAGCTGCCTGTCCCCTGAACACACTGTAAAAAACGCGGTCTCTGTAGACAGCCCAGGCTCCACAAACGGCAACAAAAACAAACTGGCCAACCTGCACCACCAAACATAAGTCTTCCAGCCAATAACTGACAAGAAGGATTTGGGGGTGGGGGTTGGGGGGTTAGTGCGCGGAAGGGAGGGGGGAGGGGACGGGATGAGGAGGAGGGAGGGGCGAGCTAGCCTCGCTTTGTTTGAAAATACTTTGAACGTCAACAAGAAGTGACGTCCCCCAACATCTCTTAGAGCAGTGGTTATCAACCACCGTGCCGTGAGAGATCGTCCTGTGTGCCGTGGGAAATTATCCGATTTTACTTAATTGATCCAACAATTTTTTTTTTTTTTTACTGAGTTACTGCAAATAATTTGCCATTGTTGCACATCTGTGCCTGCAATGTGATGACTGGCAGAGAAATGAAATAATATTCTGTGTCAGTACGTGGCAGTATAGCGCAATAATGACCTTGTTGATCTAAGACAATAGAATCACTGCCACCTTTCGCGCACATCGCGGGATGTAAGCTGTAAGGCCGAGATCATCGACGTAAGCCTGCAACAGCGATGGATACATTTTTAAAAAGGAAAAATGCAGATTCTGATCATATTAGGCTACAATATGTCATTTTATATTTTAATATTTTTGGTTGGTGGTGTGCCGTGGGATTTTTTTAATGTAAAAAATGTGCCGTGGCTCAAAAAAGGTTGAAAAACACTGGCTTAGAGCACCTTTTTAAGTGGAACCGAAATGAGGAACCGACATTTGCGTTCTAAACCGGTCCGATTCCTACCGGTTGCGTAGGAATCGGTTCCGTAGTGGAACCAGGTTTCGGTACCCAACCCTAGTGACGCGTCGTCCATCTTTATACACACACACAGAGAGAGAGAGAGAGAGAGAGAGAGAGAGAGAGAGAGAGAGAGAGAGAGAGAGAGAGAGAGAGAGAGAGAGAGAGAGAGAGAGAGAGAGAGAGAGAGAGAGAGAGAGAGAGAGAGAGAGAGAGAGAGAGAGAGAGAGAGAGAGAGAGAGAGAGAGAGAGAGAGAGAGAGAGAGAGAGAGAGACTTCAGATTGGGTTTTAATTTATTTCAGGACAATGCACATTTGATGAACATGTACAGAAGTACACGTTAAAAAGTGCCAGATTGTAGCCCGAGGGCTAATTTCCATCTGTGGTCCATTACAATAAAAATAACAATAGATACACAGCAGCAACATTTGCGATGTAAAACAGGACGAAAGAGGGAAAAAAACAGGATAATACATTAGTAAATGTTAAAACAGAGACACAATTCATTAGTAAGCTCCAGTGAGCTAACACTGCAATGCATCCAGTTCGTTTGGGGTTGAGCTTGGCGTCGATGAGGGAATGTGTAACTTCAGGGTGGGGAATCTGGCTTCCTCGCCAAGCGGCTGCAGTTCCTCTTTGATAGGGTCTCGGGTTTGAAGCCCGTGCCACGTTTCAAAAAACAGAGCACCTTCATGAGCTGGGCCTGAAACCTGGCCAACTCCGGCATTTATATAAGTAGCTCAGTGTGTACACAAACAGCCCCATGAAACACATGCATGTACAGAGGTATTTTTATGTGTGTGTTTATTTGGGGTGTTTCTATATAAAGGGGGGGGTATCCGGGGTGTTGCATGGGGAGTCCCACTCAGGGACGGACATTGTAAACAAGTCAAAATGCCTTTCTGATCTAAGAATAGAGCTGGCTTCATAAATCTGGAGATGGTGTGTGTGTGTCTGTCTCTCCTCTGATCTCCATGAGCACCTTCCTATTTATTTCCTGTCACTCAAGTTATCATCAGCTTCAGAGCAGTTATTATAGTACTAACTAAAACTAAAAATAAGCAGTGAAAACTGACTCTAAATTAAAAACTAAAACCTTTTAAGAACAACTGAAACTAGCCAGGTTGAGAATCAATCATTTCAGTTTTAGTTTTTTAGCTAGAGAGATAGAGATAGAGATATACTTTATTTAAGGTGTCCAAAAGCTTATACACAACATACATACACATAGGCACACAGACAATATGACCTCACGCACACATACTACAACAATACAAAGAAAGATATATTAATAGTGTGCCCTTACAGTAAAGTTTGGTTGCTGTTTAAAGGAGCGGTGTGGAAAAAATGCAGAAAGGTGCAATGATATCATAGTGCAAGAGAGCGTCAGAGCAAATAACATATCTATTCAAGTACAACAGGCTACACAATATATACAAAATAGAATAATCATTACTTAACTATACATAGACACTAGTAAAGACTTGTAGAAAAGTTTTTTATATATATATATATATATATATATATATATATATATATATATATATATATATATATATATATATATATATATTGGGGCATTTTTAGGCCTTTATTTGACAGGACAGCTGAAGACATGAAAGAGGAGAGAGGGGGAATGACATGCAGCAAAGGGCCGCAGGTCGGAGTCCAACCCAGGCCTGTTGCGTCGAGGAGTTAACCCTCCATATATGGGCGCCTGCTCTACCACCTGAGCTATCCGGGCGCCCAATGAAAAGTTTAGGTTAAAGTTGAAAACTGTCCATACAGACAAAAAGACAGCGTGGTGTATTGACCATACAGGCAAGCTAGCAAAATGGGCAGATAAGGGAGTCAAACAGTGCCAATCAGTCCAGTCCAGCGTACTTTCATGTACGTATAAAGGCACCCGGATGAAGGCAGGTACAAAGCTATAAGATCAACTCTCATTGTGACATTGAACCACAGAAACTGGACAGACGTGACATGGGATGGCGCTGTGCTTTACCTGCTTCACATCGGACACTTAAGTAGCTCAAAGATGAAATATTTAACCCTCGTGTTGTCTTCCCGTCCAATGTGCAACTTTTTGTTTTTCTGGGTCAACATTTAATTACAACTTTTTTCACTTTTCCACCAATGCTTTTGAAGCTTTCCCGGCTCTTCTTTGTCACTTCTCGATGTCTTTGTGCGATTCTTTCGTGCTTTTTTACGTTTTTTTGTTTTTTTTCAAATGCTATAAAATTGAATAAAACCCCCAAATTCAATTAACCTCTCGCCGGCCCCTCCACCCAAAACGCCCATTGTCCAATCACACATCATAGCAACCATTACTATGTGAGCAGGTCCGACAAACATTGACTCCAAGCAAGATGGTGAAGCGGTGCGCCCACGGCGTTTGTAAATCGGACACTAGATACCCCGAGAGATCGTCTGGAGGAGTCTTTCCGTTCCCAAAGCCGAAAACACAACGTGAGCGGTGCCTACAACGGCTAAAACGGCGTGGACGGCCCCACGCCCCGTTAAACGGGTCCAACATCACGAAGCGTAGGTTGTCTAGATCTACTAACTAGAAGCAAGAACACAAATTGGACCAAAGTTATGATTACCATGGATATCATTGCCAGGATGGTAACCTACTCTCTAAGCTAAGTTCAACGAGCCCATTAGCTTCAGCCAACGTTAGTTAACATGTTAGCTAACGCTAGCTACATTAGCTGCTGTTGTGTTGGGTCTTTGAGCTCCCCAACAAAGTCGAACATAGCGCCCCAACAAGCAACTTTAAATCATTTTGTTTTTATCTTTCATGTAGCATTTTATGAACGGAAAGCCTACCCCTGACTTCCCCAATCCCACATTTGAGGTACAGGTCATGGGGCTTCTCAGATTTCGCTGGAGGCCGGTAGCTTAGTATTAGCTTAGCATTAGCTTAGCATTAGCCTCGATAGTAGTCGTGTCTCCTTCATTGCGTATTTTTATATTTTGAATATATCCCTCCTCTGCATACTGTAACCCCTTTTGCCTCGATCTGGAGGATATCACGGAGGTATTGCTCCAAAAAAGGTCACCGACACGCACGGGTATACCTCTTCCCGTCATGGCAATCTGTCGCGCTGGTCGTGTTTGACCATTTGTTTGTCGGACGTAGCAACAGTAACTAAGGGGGGCGGGGCTCGGCGAAAGGCTAATTAAGTAGTCAACTGATCATATATTTTACTTGTGAAGAGCGTTGTATGGAACCATCCACGTTATTTGGTTGACAGAAACCCACATTTCGGATTTGGAAACTTTTTGAAAATGGATCAGATTTGACCCAAAGACAACAGGAGGTTTCAACATCACAGCTGTTCTCCGTGCAGGTATTCTGGATGTATACGTAGCTGCAAACTTCTGAGACATTATACCTGGCCCTGACAGAAACCAACCAAAACTAAATATATACAAACTCAAACTAAACCTTAACTAGCAAACGCACTCTGAAAACCAACTCAAACTAAACTGAAATGAAATTGAAAAGTCAAAACTAAAACTAAGGAACTAAGGGTGTCCCGATCAGCATTTTTGGGCCCCCGATCCTGATCCAATTTCTTTTTTTAAATATTGAATATCTGCCGATACGGAGTCCCGATCAGATACTTGTAATTGCTTAGATAATAGAGCTGCACACCGGTCGGATAATAGAGTAAACAAAGTAACTGAAAGATGTCTTTAATACATTTAAAGTGTGTGTGTGTGTGTGTGTGTGTGTGTGTGTGTGTGTGTGTGTGTGTGTGTGTGTGTGTGTGTGTGTGTGTGTGTGTGTGTGTGTGTGTGTGTGTGTGTGTGTGTGTGTGTGTGTGTGTGTGTGTTCATTAAGCAGCTGGAGGAAGACATTCAGAAATGTCAACAGATGAGGTCATCAGCTCACGCTGAGCAACAAGCTCACGTTAACACAGACACACACCTACATAATCAGCTGTTTTAAATAAAATCAAACGCCTTATCGCGCTGATGTGACCGAGCCCGACCAGAACCCCAACATCATTTCTAAATACCTGTCCCAACCCGGCCCGGCCCGTCGGGTACTGTAATAATAACTTGCTTCATAAAGAGTTTTCTTCAGATCCAGAATATTTGATATCTGAACACTTTTTGCTTTAACCAAACCTGTCTACTTCCTTTCCCCTCAGCGAAGGCAGAGGGCCGCTCGTGCGAATACAACGGGCGGATTTACCAAAACGGCGAGAACTTCAACGCTGGTTGCAAGCACCAGTGCACCTGCATCGACGGAGCGGTGGGCTGCGTGCCCCTTTGCCCCAGCCACGTGCCGCTGGCGTCCCCTTCCTGTCCGGCTCCACAGCTGGTCAAAGTGCCGGGCCAGTGCTGCCTCACCATCGACTGCCACAAGGGAACCTCCCTCGTGCCCCCCGTGCACCGTCGACCCCAACCTCCAGCTTACCCGCCTTACCCATTCATCCCCTACCCGGCCTACCCCTTCCCGAAGCCTTATCCGAAACCTTACCGGAAGCTGTACCCCTACAAACCCAAAAAGGAGAAGGACACCCTGGGGAACGAGCTGGTGGAGGTGGGAGGCGGGCGCAAGTGGGACAAGCCACGTGGAAACAAGCACCTGGCGGGTAAGAGAGGGTGCCGCCACGTCGCCTCAGAGTGGCGTCTGTTTCCTCCACGCAGTAAAGCATCATGTTTATGTTTTAGCCCTTTTAGCTCCTCACAAACGGCCTCACTGTGAGCCTTTTCCTCTGCATCTACGCATGTGTGTGTCAGCATTTATGTGAGGCTTGTTTTCCACTGGCTCCTTGCACACCAGAGGTGCTCTCACACACACACACACACACACACACACACACACACACACACACACACACACACACACACACACACACACACACACACACACACAGCACATACCTCTGTCACCCAGCTTTCCCCTCTCTGTAATCACCCACTCTATGCGTCAGTGTTGCCTGTTCACTGAATGAAGCTAGTGTGCTTTGCATCTCTGGACCTCTCCTTTCCCCTCTCTCTCCCACCGGACCTGTTTCACCCCTCCAGCTTTACTTTTGCCCGATCTCGCTCCTCTTTTCTCTGACTCTCCATATGTCACATCGCCCATTGTCCTCTCACACGTCCTCTTGTTTCATCTCTCCTAGCCTGGAAACAGGTG
>CM042325.1:1629486-1739486 GCA_023566125.1 Zingel zingel | reverse complement strand
TGAGTGTGTGTGTGTGTGTGTGTCTCTCTCTGTGTGTGTGTCTCTCTCTGTGTGTGTGTGTGTGTGTGTGTGTGTGTGTGTGTGTGTGTGTGTGTGTGTGTGTGTGTGTGTGTGTGTGTGTGTGTGTGTGTGTGTGTGTGTGTGTGTGTGTGTGTGTGTGTGTGTGTGTGTGTGTGTGTGTGTGTGTGTGTGTGTGTGTGTGTGTGTGTGTGTGTGTGTGTGTGTGTGTAGCTCTCCCACACTGACCCTGTGACCCTGTGGCTGTCCGCTGCACTCAGCCACCCTTTGCTAGGAGATTTAAGAGCACTTGAGTCACCCACGCCGTTTCTCTCTCACATTTCAAACGCAGCCCCCTCAAACATTCTGCCTCTCCGTGAGCCACTCGTCAGTCTGATGGCTTGTTATGCACCTGTTTCCCTGCACTCTCCACATGTTTGCAGAGCTGCTGTGTGGGTGTTAATGTGCATCAGTGTCAATCCTTAACTATCGCTGGCATGTCCCCGTCTCTCTCCGGCACTCATCGGTTGTTCTGACCTTTATTTTGTTTTCCCCTGTCTCTGTGCTTAACTGCATTAAGTCTGTTTTTCATATCTCGAGGCTTGTGTAATGAGTTATTTCATTTTGCTGTGTGGTATGGCAGCTAAGCACTTACTTCTTCCTACTCCTTTTTGCATGTGTAAATAGAGGTCTTTAAGTACTGGTGATTATGGAGTTTTATTTTGTAACTTTTCTTATTACTATTGTTTTCTGAGGTTTTATTTTATTTACATGTTCAAAATAAAATCAATCAATCAATCAATCAATCAATCAATCAAGGCAAATGGTTCTGTGATCCTATAAAGCTTTCGGTGGAAAGCAGTGAAAGCATCGCAGCTGAACTAAAACTAAAGACGCTAGCGGCATATGGCTCTGGGCACGGGTTAAAGTGGGATCTGGTAGGAGGGGGAACCCTAAAGGCGTTCAGAATCCGATCTCATATTGTCCTAAAATAGTTCACCGTAACGTGTTCCTGAGAACATGTTAAGAGAGAAATAGGCCGTGCAGTCGCTGAATCTGTCTTCATTTCAGATCAACAAAGGTCAGGTTAAGAGAGGAGACACACCAGCCCGATTATCGGCCGTTGGACCGTCTGGCGAGGTCGGTGACTCGAGTCTGGTCGGTGTGTCCCGTGCCGTCGTCCGTTGGAGGAGCCGTCGGCCTTCATTTGGGCCGACCCGACATGTTCAGTCAGAGACAGGGCAGTCGGGACTCACCCGGAAATGGGGAGGGGATGAGCCTCTCACAATCTGATGAAGATCTGTTAACCTGACCTTTGTTGATCTGAAATGAAGACAGATTCAGCGACTGCACGGCCTATTTCTCTCTTAACATGTTCTCAGGAACACGTTTCGGTGAACTATTTTAGTCCAATATGAGATCGGATTCTGAACGAACCGCCATGACAGTCTGGCTGTGGATTTCCGGAGAAACCAGACCCACGTGACACGTTCGTCCAATCAGCTGCCGGTTTTCATTTTCTGGGAAATAATCAGACTGTTAATGGAAACAATACAGAGCAGCGCCGCCTGCTGCTATGGAGACGTATTACGTCTCGTGCACGTGCAGAACGTACGCTCAAGTCGGCCTCTCTTCGGTGAGTTCTGAGGCACTCGGACGGCCAGACTGTCAGACGGCCGATTATCAGGTTGGTGTGTAGCTGCCTTAAGATCTGTGGATGGGGTTGTTGTCAACACCAAACCAAACTCCATTCTCAAATTCTACACTTTTAAATCTAGTTCACCTGGTGCTCTTGTTATTTCCTTCTAAACTAATCTAATTGGCAAGTTAAATAAATCTGCGTTACGCCAAATATCCATTCCAGTGTTTCCGTTTCATTCTCAGCAGCGCGTCGTTGTGAGTCAACGAACGAGGCATCTGTCTGGTTATAGTTCACAGGTCTGTAATAATAGCAAGACAGACATGTACTGTTACAGTCAGTTGAACAGGTGAAGAGCAGGTTGACATTGTATTCAGTTTTATAGCATTTGAAGAAAAGATTGATAAAAGAACGTTGAAGAAAAAGCTTCAAAAACGTAAAAAAAATCAACGAAAAATAACTCAAAGTTGCATGGTCGACGGGAAGACAACACAAGGTCCAGGAACTCCGTCCCGTTTCCCCGTCCAGATCTGACCTACCTGAACCTGAACCCAAACTACGGAAGGGGGGCTAATTCCGTGATTGCTCCAGTTCCGCCGGTAATTCCCGCCGGATTTCACTCTTTTCGGCCGGATGTCCGTCCCCTTCCTCTGTCTCTGTGTTGGCGTTCTAACCTCCGGCTGATGTGTGAGGACTATGGTTAACTGCTCCTCAGATCTCTGCAGGGTAAATCCAGACAGCTAGCTAGACTATCTGTCCAATCTGAGCTTTCTGTTGCACGACTAGAACTACTTCTGAACGTCCACATGTTCCACCAAAACAAGTTCCTTCCTGAGGCTATTTAGCAGAGGCACCGTGGCTCCGTCTGGAGCTTAGCCCCGCCCACGATGATTGTGATTGGTTTAAAGAAATGCTGATAACCCAGAGCACGTTTTTCTCCCTTCCCAGAATGCTGTGTGGACTGGTCAGACCCTCCTCTGCAGCGCTGTGCAGGAAGGTCTGGCGATGCGAGACTATAGAGCTGCTAGCATGGCTGAGCTGACTGAATTCTCTCTTTCTCCCTCCACAGAAAGGAAGGAAGTGCTCCCGTACCCACAAGGCCCCTGAGCCTCACCGCCTGTCCTACGCCGGCTGCCGGAGCACTCGCCTGTACAGGCCCAACTACTGTGGCGTGTGCCGGGACGGCCGCTGCTGCTCGCCCCGCCGCACGCGCACCGCCAGCGTGAGCTTCGCCTGTCCCGACGGCGAGCGCTTCAGCCGCTCCGTGATGTTCATCCAGTCCTGCAAGTGCAGCGACGAGTGCAACCACCTGAACGAGGCCGCCATGCCTCCTCAGCGATGGCTCTACGGAGACACACACAAGTTCATCGACTAGTGGTATCATCCTCCCCCCCCCCCCCCCAAAAACCTTACATTCCCTCACAACAAAAGCCCCTCCCATAGTGATCCCTATTATACAATAGCTGTCCTTAGTGTATCTATACGAGTAGACGCAAGCGAGGTGAACACGTCAAAACGTCTTTTCTGAATTTGGGGAGGAATGGGGAAAGGAATGCGCCTTGGAAAGAGCAACGTGACAGCCCCCCCCCCCCCCCCTTTTTTTTGTTTTTTAGTGTAGATAAAGAGTTGTTTGTGGCCGTGGCCAGACTGCAACAGAACCTTTAAGGACAAACATGGATGCAACCAGCTGCCATGTTGCTGCCAAATGTCCCCTGAACTCTGAGACTTTTTGCTGGGGACACAGGAGCTAAAGCACACACACACACACACACACACACACACACACACACACACACACACACACACACACACACGTACCACAGATGTCAATCAGCTGTATAGCCAACTCTGGTGCAGGGCTTGAACTGTGCATGGTCCCTGACAAACTAACACACACACACACACACAGACTTCTTGTGTTGATGGTGTGGACTCACATCACAGTTAACTGACCAGCCGATAGTGAAGCTGGTCTGACTTTCTTTCCTTTGGAGCCAAATATGAAACCTGCTGGACGTCTGTGCACTCCAATAACGTAGTTTTGATAAACCAAATGAAGACTCAAGGAGAAGCAAAAAAAAACTGTGATTGTGTTCAGCAGAAGACGGAGCAGCATCTCGGATGTTCTCACGGGGGAGTGTGTCGGGCTTGTGTCTTTTTACGGTATTTATTCACTGGTATTTATTGTGGAGACAGACGGGATGACGCAGTGGCCTGCCACCAGGGAAGGCGGCCGGGGCGGCTGTGTTTTGGGCGCCTCGGCGTGGCTGAACTGAACGGGGGATCTGAGAGAGGGACAAAACAGCTGAGAGCTGTCAGCCATGAGAGGGAGAGGACTCCCCTCCCACAGATCCAGGGCTTGACCCCGGGGGGTGAAAGCCCTTTCTAATGATGGATGATGAAAGCTACAGGATAAGAGAGTCCACCCTGATGGGTTGAGGCTTTGTACGCATTAGTAGGGAGGGAGAAGGAGGGGGGAGGGATATGTCCGAAGGTTGTTTACCCAGCTGGACTCGTCCCCTGCCTTGCCTCGGCGAGAAACTGAGACATTTAGCAAGCACCAGAAGAACAAACCTGGGATTCTGGCGCCAAGACGTGGACCGCCTAATTCTGGGCAAATTAACAATCCTGACTCTGAAGTGGCAGCGAGAGAAATATCAGCCACTCTGGGTTTTTTTTTTTGCTTTAAAGATAAAGATTTTAAACTGTGTGTAACGGGGATAAACGTCATTTGTGACTTGCGGCGGTTGGAACCGCTCTCGGTGAACAATCTGGCCTGTAATCGAGCAGCTCGCTGAAAACAAAATAACTTTTTATTTCACGTTTAAGTGTATGCTGTAGAAGGCTGCGTCGTCAGATGGCATCACGGTCATGGCCTGAAAACCCAATCCTGAGGACATTTCGGAGAGGGGGGGAAATCTGTATTATTTAATCTTTTCTGTGGCCAAAATCCTTCACGACTGAAGAACCCTTGGGTTCAAGTTCACGCACCTTAGCTTAGATTCAAGACCCTTTATCTCATGCAAAAGGTAACAGAAGTATTCATTTGTATCTTTACTGAATACACATTTTAAATGGGTGATTCTTAATTATTTGAAGCACCATTCTATTATTTCAAAAATGTCTTTTTCCCCTCTTGTGCCATAAGATAGAGGCTCTCTTGGCTACAGTAGGCTTTTTTTGTTGGTTTATTTGAGTTGCCTCGAAGCCTGATAACCTCGTTAGGGGCTACATGTGATTAAAAAATAAATGTTTTGGTAATTGTACACCATTGCTATTGTAGATGCTGTGGTGTTGGTACTGTATGTCTAGTTTTGTTACAGGACACTTTAGAGCAGCTATGTACAGATGCATCGTTACCTTCTCTGTAGTTCTATCTGCTGTATAAGGGCCAATCCTTTGACAGAGTTATACTGAAGTAGTAAATGTGTAGTCTAGCACTGAACAACGCACGGTTCAGATCCTTTACGAGCATTAAGTGCCAATTTGAAAGCGTGATTGTATGTCTACAAGTGTACATTAAAACAAGTCATGCTTTCTGAGATTACATATAAATATTAAATAACTTGTTCACGTTCGTAACTACTTCTGTTGGAAAGTTGCCTAACCCATTGGATTTTAGAGTTGGAATGAGTTCACCATTTTGCATTTTTAATAAAGACATTTTCACTCCTACACTTGGTCTTGTACATCGTACAACAGTCATGATTTTCTCATCAACTGGCCGACTGCTTGGCCTCATATTGCTGCTTGTAGCCCAAAATAACTTACAGAAGGACCCCAAAGTACTTAATATGCAACTGCAGTGTTTACTGACTCACTTCAGAGGAAAACATTTTACATTTACCTGGCAGAGAAATGTTAATGGTTACGTCGCAGATTCAGAATTCACACACAATGCAACAACTAAAAACAAATGCATCATCCATTTAACTGCACCTAAACGGATACAGTTGTCATACAACCGCCAAATGTTTGGAGATCGGATGATTGAGAGATATCGGAAAGACACACACACAGATTCCTCAATTTAAAAGTTAGATGTGACTAAATGGGTTTAAAGAGAATAGCTAATGTCTGCATGCTCACACTTAGATGCTAATAGCACATGCTTAATTAGCATTAACCTAAACAAAGTACAGTACAAGTTATAGCATTTTGTGATGGTAGTTGTGTAAAATATTTCCCTCAAAATACAGATACACAAGCATCAGTTACTTCCATTTTACGGTGTGCTAACTTTCATAGACCCCAGGGACATGGGGATCTTTTTGTGTGGTGTGCACAAGAAACCAATCCAAGGCTAGAGAAATGATGCTAATGAGGTACTGCTAAGTGCTAACGTTATGAGACTAAAGTTAATATTTCAGATTCCCAGCATTCAAATCGGTTAACAGTTGCCTTATCTTTAAGTTTGTTGACACTATCTGGTACTCTTTCGTTGCTTATTTAAGAAGATGATTATAATTCTAACTGGTACTTGGACTGTTTTTTAGAGCATGAGATAAGTAAATATCTTGTGCACACGAGAAAAATTAAAAATCCCCATGTCCCTTATACTTCTAGGGCTCCGTACCGATGTCACTTCTAATCACAATTCACCACCAGGACTCCACTTGGTGACTGCATTTATTTGAGGCATTCAATTGGAAAGTCAAAGAAAAGAGCTGCCATGTGAGCCAAAATCTACTCAACTGTCACTTACATGACTTTTTAAAGACCGATGTTGCAGTGGGAAGGAAAACAAACACAAATGTCCTAGACAAACTAGTTTGAACATTTAAAAAAAAGGGGCTAAAATTCACTTTTACATACTCCTCAGAACTACTTCCGTTTCCCTGAAGCTCTGCTGGGGATTTAAATGATGAAGATGGGGGCAGAGACTAGAACAGCCTCACAAGAGACCACGACAGTAAAAATGGCATTTTATAAAAAGTTTTAATTTCATTGAGCAAAGAAAAACAAACAGTAAAAGACAAATTAAAACCGACCATACCCCCTTGTCCCCAAAAAGAAACCGACAATAGAAAAAAAAAAGTTTGGTGAACGTAGGGAACGAGCAGAGCTTTCAAATCAGCAGTGAAATACGTCTACTTCCAAATACAATACACAAGATCCATGAAGGGGAGACATCTTCTTTGCTGGAGGACTCATCTGGACTGCTCGACTAAAAAGGGACAGAAGAGAAGAGACACTTTAGAACGCCGTACATAACAGGAAAGCTAGTTCAACAACAAGTTGCTGCTGGAGGAACTGTGGAGAAAGACTCAAACGTCGTCCACATCTTTTGGTCCTGTGGGAAACTTAATATTGGGATGATATCTATTCGGCATTGGCCGATATTTTAACAGAAGTCAATAGGGACCCGTTGGTTGCTTCGTTGGGAGCCACCCCTTATGGTTGTGATCGAAGTGATGATATATACCTATGATCCTTCTTGCTGCAGCCATTAAGGGCATCACTGTATATTGGCTTAAGCCCACTGGACCATCATTTCAGAGGTGGAACGAGCAGGTGTGGGAGCTTTACAGAATGGAAGAAATAACTCACAATCTGAGGCTCCAGAGGGACACGTTTGAGGAGATGGACCCCTGTTGTGCTTAAAATGTTTTGAAGAGAGCGTCCACCCCCTTTTCTTTAATACATTTCTTTATTTTTTATGTTTTCACTTTATTTTATTCTATTTATTTACTTATTTATTTCAAAATTGTGTCTGATCCGATACCTCTTTATGTTACTATGCATGTCTAAGCTGACTGTTTACAATAAATAAATGGAAAGAAAAGAAGAGACATGAGTTGAGCAAAAGATCAGCACGATGAGCAACAGCTGAGCATACCAACTTATCAACAACCGGTTATACGTGCAGGCCGTTCCCATGTGATGAGAGCGCCAGTTACACGGCAGCACCAACTGCTGTCTCTCGGCTGATTATCTGCAGGGTAGGGCTGTGCAATTCATTTATTTATTATTTTTAGGACAATGCACATTTGAAGAACATGTACGACAGTACACGTAAAAGTGCCAGATTGTAGCCCAAGGGCTAATTACCATCTGTAGTCCATTAGGCAGGTTGAAATTACAATCAAAAAAAGGACAAAAAAGATATACAGTAGTAACATTTGCTATATAAAAACAGGACGATAGAAAAGAAAAACAGGACAATTCATTAGTATGCTCTACTGGGCTAATGTCAGTCCCTCCAGAACAACATGATTATGCGATTGCATAATCAGCCAAAGTCCGCATATTCATTTCGGGGGCCGCATTATTTCAAATACGCCGCAAATATTGCCGATTTCCGCGCAAAATATGCGGGGCTTGCATGATTTCATAATCCCCGCATTGTCGTTGCAAAAAAGTCACAGAGCAGCCGTTTTCCCCTGCTGCCATGGGAACGTTATGAAGTGACGCAATTACGCAACGTGAACATCGGAAAGCTGCAGACCTCGCGATGAAGCCACGATGGAACGATATTCCATCGCATTTTTTAAGAAAAAGTGCCGCATAATCAAGGATTTTAGCCCAAAACAATCACAAAAACTTTTTCTGGAAGGACCGTAATACGGTACAGCGTACAGGTAGAGGTGATTGAATGTTTGGTTAGCTCTAAGCCAAGATATACAGTAGTAACATTTGCTTAGGGCTGAAAGGATTCCTCAAATAATTCAATTACAAAAAATCCTGGATGCAAAATGCCTTGCCTGGAAGCTCGGTTACATCAGTGATTTTGGCTTCCAACGATCACAACAAAATATAATCGAGAAAAACGATTATTTTGCACGTTACGTTTTGCAAGTTAACTCTTATTTTAAACTCGTGTTCTGAATGAAAAGAGAAAAGTCTTACGGTTGATTTGTTTAACGGTTTCAATGTTTTTAAAATAAAAAAAAAAAAAGCAATATCTTTCCAACAGTCAACGAGTAATCGCGTTATATATCCGTGCTTCAATATTGATCAAAATAATCTTAACTATGATTTGTTCCCATGACTGAGCAGCCCTAGTGTGGCGCAATCTCCAGCTGACTCACTGCAGAGCTGCACAGATTAATCGATTAGTTGTCAGCTATTAAATGAATCTCCTACTTATTGATGATCGAATGATCGGTTTGAGTAATTCTAATTGTAGAAAACTTAACGATTCCAGCTTGTTAAATGGGAATGTTCTAGTGCAGGCGTATACCTCATAATACATAATATGTCTACACACAGTCCTATTTGAATTAATCCGCACCTCTTAATAGACCTGCTAGCACTACAACTATAATTGGTCATCGCATCAGTACAACCGGCTCGTTAAAAGGAAAGCTTAATCAGGTTCATTTGAACAGGCTTTCATCATTAATCTTCAGAATTTGGACTTGAACGTCACGGCCGAGCGCCACTAGCCTTTTAGTAATCATACAATAACTTGTCAGTTTAATTTAAAGTACAATTGTATATTAATATACATAGTCTTAATGGGAATTGCCTGGTAAAATGAAGGTTAAACTATTTAATATTTTATTTTGCTTCTCCACGGACCCCCTGCAGTACCCTCACCGACCACTAGGGGGTCTGCAGACCATTTTGGGAATGACTGGTCTAGTGTCTTCTCTCCTCTGTGACAGTAAGCTGAATCTGTGTTGTGGACAAAAGGTCAGTGTATCTTTTTTTTTTCCCTTTTCATGATCAAAAGGGGATGAGATATACTTAAAAACGTGCTTTGATATTCATTTTCTATTTCATATAACAAAAAATAAAATCACTCAAATAGAAAACAAAAAAAAAAAGGCCCGTTTCTTCATATTCTGAGACGGGATGATGTCATTTCCAGGGCAACAGCGCCAGTGTAGCCGACCAGCGTTGCTTTCAGCCCAGGCTCAAATTACTTCTGAAACTTATACTCTGATAATGCTGGGGGGGGGGGGGGGGGGGGGGACTTCTTTCATAATGTCATGTATTTATTACCCTCTCTCCCCCTGACTGTCTCTACCCCCCGGAGACAACTTCGCCCAAAAAGAAACTGCTCAGGAAGTGGACTCAGTTCACGGCTGTAACGGTACCGTTACATTGCCATGGCCCGCTGATCCGTCGTTAAAGGAACACACCGACTTATTGGGACTTTGTCTTATTCCCCGTATCCCCCAGAGTTAGATAAGTCCAGACATACTCTTCTCATCTCCGTGCATGTTGTAATTCTGTCTGACGGCTCCACCGCTAGCCTAGCTTAGCACAGATCCTGGAGGTAACCGGCTCCATCTAGCCTAGCTTATCACAGACCCTGGAGGTAACCGGCTCCATCTAGCCTAGCCTAGCACAGATCCTGGAGGTAACAGGCTCCATCTAGCCTAGCCTAGCACAGATCCTGGAGGTAACAGGCTCCATCTAGCCTAGCCTAGCACAGATCCTGGAGGTAACCGGCTCCATCTAGCCTAGCACAGATCCTGGAGGTAACCGGCTCCATCTAGCCTAGCTTATCACAGACCCTGGAGGTAACCGGCTCCATCTAGCCTAGCACAGATCCTGGAGGTAACCGGCTCCATCTAGCCTAGCTTAGCACAGATCCTGGAGGTAACTGGCTCCATCTAGCCTAGCTTAGCACAGATCCTGGAGGTAACTGGCTCCATCTAGCCTAGCTTAGCACAGATCCTGGAGGTAACTGACTCCATCTAGCCTAGCTTATCACAGACCCTGGAGGTAACTGACTCCATCTAGCCTAGCTTAGCACAGATCCTGGAGGTAACCGGCTCCATCTGGCCTAGCACAGATCCTGGAGGTAACTGGCTCCATCTAGCCTAGCTTAGCACAGATCCTGGAGGTAACCGGCTCCATCTAGCCTAGCACAGATCCTGGAGGTAACCGGCTCCATCTAGCCTAGCACAGATCCTGGAGGTAACCGGCTCCATCTAGTCTAGCCTAGCACAGATCCTGGAGGTAACCGGCTCCATCTAGCCTAGCCTAGCACAGATCCTGGAGGTAACTGGCTCCATCTAGCCTAGCTTAGCACAGATCCTGGAGGTAACTGGCTTTAAGTTTGCTGATCTGGCAGTCACCGACGGTTTGGGATCAGATCATGGGGATCAGACCTCCGGGGCTGGGTCTAATGTTCTAACGTTAGCTGCTGCAGCTAGCTAGCAGCTAGCCACCAGCCCTGTGACCTGGGCTCCCGGTGCTGACTGACTCTGGTCCATCTGCAGAGCAAGCGTTACCTGCTCTAGCTGCTGCGCTCGTGTATTTCCTTCTGCAGATCGTGATATGCTGTGACGCACTGATGCCAGGCAGGCTCGCTAGTTGCTTTCAGTCTGAGTGATAACTACAACTTCCTTCGAATATAACGTGCAAATAAAGAGACTGAAATAAAGACAAGTCCACTGAAAATAAATGTACAACATGTATTTAGGCTATTGAGCTATAATGACTATTGCATAAGTTTATATGTATTGCCTCATTTATGCATTTCATGATGCAGTTCATAGCCATATTTATTTAAAGAGGTTAAAAAACGGATGATCGCTCAGGAAGTTGGGCTACAGTTTCTCTCAACTGGTCGGCTACACCAGTCGATTGGGTGGGAAATACAACAGCAGGTCTCAGAATATCTTCATTTCTGTCTTCTAGTGAAGATATTTCTTGTTATATGAAATAGAAAACGAAAATCAAAGCATGTTTGAAATTTTCACATTATATTTTCACAACGAAAAAGAAAGAAAAACCTCGTTTTTCAATTTCAAATTGAAACTCAAATAACCATTCGTTTTGTTTTAATACCCGTTTATGAAATGAAAATCAAATGACCAAAAGACAAGACATGTGAGGACGTCATCTCTGGCTTTTTGGGAAACATTGATCCACATTTTCACCATTTAAATTGATCCAACAACTAATCCATTAGTCGAAAATATGACAGATTAATCAACAATGAAAATAATTGTTAGTTGCAGCCATAACTCACTGGATTAACCCTTGTGTTGACTTGGGGTCACACATACATCTTTTTTCATATCAGAAAATATTGGACGTAGAAATAAGCGCTGCAAATGTGTAGAAGAATCGTTTAAAACGTTGGAAAAAGCAAAAACAAATTGTGAAAAAAGGTGTAACAAATGTCAGAAAAAAAGATTTTTCGTCAAGGTTGAAACGAAGACAACACACGGGTTATATGCCTGGCGAAACCAAACCAAAACCCAACAAACAGCAGTACAGTAGGGCTTTAACAGTTGGTATTGCGAGCAGATACACCGTACGTATATTGATACGTATAATAGGAAAACGTCCGGCACAGTTACTTATGGCTGGGCGATATGGAGACAATCAGATATCGTGATATTGTTGTCCTAATACCTCGATGTCGATATTGTGTCGATATTCTAGGGTTGACAATTGGTGCTTTAACAAAATATCTTCACACTGAGATTTTAGATTAATAATCTTCAGCAATGTGGATATAATGACATAATATAATATATGAATAATAGAACAGCTACAACAGTCTAGTAACAGAAAATGACATTACTTTACTGTAATGCAGCCTTTAAAACCAGGAAAAGACACCACTTGAGCCATTTACGATATTACAATATCCAAAATCTAAGACGATATCTAGTTTCATATCACGATATCAATATATTGCCCAGCTCTACTGTTACTGCACAGTTCACACAATGTTTAAATATAGCCACGGGGAACTAAATGCACAAGCTTTATTTTGCATTATTCTACGCATTTTGTAACCTGTTGCCTTTTGGGAAAGTGTTTGTTCCGTGTAATACAGAAATGTTCCTTTTTCTTAAATCAAAGTTGCTGCTTGGAGAAATGTAACCCCGATCCTCCAACAAGAGGATTTTGTTGTCTAGACACTTGCACTACGGTCTGTTCAACAATAATTGTAACTTGTCGGTTTTTTTTTTTAACTTGCATTGAACCGTGACTCCTAAAGCGGGGGATGACCGAACCGTGACTTCTGCGTATCGTTGCACCCCTAAGTGATTTGATAGTAAAGCCCTTTGGTTACTACTTGACTATTAATCCACAGATTACAATCATTCCAACAGGCCTAACTTCCCTGAAGACAAAGCATCACAGGCATTCAGAAATGGAGAGGCTTACTGTAAGAGGAGATGTCGATCTCGTCTGGCAGCTCGGCCACGTTGACTTCAAAACGGTCCTGAACATCGTTCAGAGTCTTGGCATCGGTCTCGTCAGACACAAAGGTTATAGCCAGGCCTTTGGTTCCAAACCTGCCAGCACGGGCAACCTGACGGGTGCAGAGAAGAGGCCCAGAGTGAGTGAAATCCCAAAAATGTAACACTTAAGGTATTCAAAAACTTCTTTAAAAGAACTTCCAAGAATGAAAAGAAGCAACATAACAGAAACATTAAAATAGGAAAAACAGCTGCAGGTATTTCTCACCCTGTGCAAATAGGTGTCAGAATCTTCTGGCATGTCGTAGTTGAAGACGATATTGACCCGCTCAATGTCCATCCCTCGGCCAAAGAGGTTAGTGGCCACCAGGATCCGCCTTTGGAAGTCCTTAAATTGCTGATAGCGAGACAGCCTGCGGATTAAGAAGGGGCAGGAGGGAGAATTATCAACACAGCTGCTGTAGGCATTAGTGAACTGTATCCTCTCTTTGAAGGCAATGATGTGTTGAGTTAACTGATGAGGCCTCATGCTCCATAAACATACTTAGCATTCGGACCTCAATAGAGCATATGTTTGAGAGGAGCTATGTAAGAGGGGGTGTGTGTGTGTGTGTCAAGTCTCACCTCTCCTCCTGAGCCATTCCCCTGTGGATGGCAATGGCAGGGAAATTTTGTTCCACCAGAAGCTGGGCCAGAGCAATGCAGCGCTGCACTGACTTGACAAAGATCACCACCTAGAGGCAAAGCAAAGGCATTGGCATACAGCTGCTAAGGCAATTATTAGTGAACAATGTTATAATTTCATCTCTACAATCTATGAATAATTTAAACTAGGTCCTGTGTTGTGTTAAATGTTATGTCTTGTTATTTTTTTCCGTTGTTTTTCCTTTCAGTGATGTATTGAATGTTGTTTTTAATGTAATGATGCACGGCAATGTATAGCTGCACAAGTTGTGAGTGGACTCCAGGAAGAATAGCTGTGGCTACGGCCCCAGCTAATAGAGATCCCTATACAATCAAATCAACTTAAAAGCAGGGGACTTCAACGTTTTTAGGCCGAGGATCCCTTAGCTGAAAGAGAGAGAGAGTAGGGACCCCCTACTACATATGTTGTGTACAATTAACTTGCATCAAACTGGGCCGGATGGATTAAAAACGATTGACAGAGTGTCCTTCAACTTCACTGTATGGCCATCATAGCAGCTACCTTACCTAGACCTATATTTAGGTCTAGATAAGGTATAATGTACAAACCTGTCACTCTAACGGTGCCCTTTATGTTCAATTCAATGTTGAATTTGTGCTATAAAATTAGTTTGTTTTAAATTCAACGAGCAATTTGTTGTATTTTAGCAGAATATGTGAAAGCAGTACACTTCAATATGTTTATTTATCGCAAGTAATATCGTTACTTGCGATATTCAACAACGTTAACGCATATTTTCCTCATATCGTGCAGCCCTACTTATACTCAATATGTACTTTTTTCCCCACAAATGCATCTTTGCTATTGAAATATTGGATTCATAGTATGTGAAAAAGAAACAATTTGGCAGCCCCCCCCCTCACCAACTCTGAGGACCGCCTAGGGGGGGTCACCGTGTTAAATATCTGACCTAAAGCACTGGTACTTTGGATTCCTTCAGACCCTGAAGGAGGGAGTTATGAGGAACGTGGAATTTATCGCAGGGACTCGAATAGCTCTAAACGAATAGTTGACACTTTCTTGCCAAGAGTTAAGCTTGATTTACGGTTCTGCGGAAGCTGTACGTTGAGTTATCACCGTAGCCTACCTAAGTTTAAACTTGTGCGTTGGTGTGTGCGTCGACCTCTTTAAGAGAATAGCAGGGCTGGCGTGTGTGTGTGTGTGTGTGTGTGTGTGTCAAAATCATATTTGAAGTTAGTTTGTTTATTATTAGAATATATTCGAATATTTATTAATAACATTTTGACCAGTAAATGCCTTTAGTAAGGCTTATATTGGTATCAAACGTCATATGTTCTGTCCACCAGAGGGCAGTGTATCCGTCAATAGGCAGGCAATGAGGTTTTCAGAAGAAAAACTGCTACAACAATTATTAAAAGTCAGACCCTGGATTAAATATCAACTATATGCTTTCAACAGGAAGTTCGGATATTTCACAGTAGCCTACGTAAGTGGTCTGATGTTTATACTTTTGCGCCGGTGTGTGTGTGGAGTGAGAGAATAGCTTCAGAGCGAGTAGCAACTCTAGAGTCAGTGAGAGAAACAAAGAGTCTCCCCTGTTCTTTCTGACCACGGTGAGATCTGGAGCAGGAGAAGTTAACCCTCTCCTTGATCTCATGGTGTTATAGAGGAGGAGAACCAGGAGAAGTTAACCCTCTCCTTGATCTCATGGTGTTATAGAGAAGGAGAACCAGGAGAAGTTAACCCTCTCCTTGATCTCATGGTGTTATAGAGAAGGAGAACCAGGAGAAGTTAACCCTCTCCTTGATCTCATGGTGTTATAGAGAAGGAGAACCAGGAGAAGTTAACCCTCTCCTTGATCTCATGGTGTTATAGAGGAGGAGAACCAGGAGAAGTTAACCCTCTCCTTGATCTCATGGTGTTATAGAGAAGGAGAACCAGGAGAAGTTAACCCTCTCCTTGATCTCATGGTGTTCTAGAGAAGGAGAACCAGGAGAAGTTAACCCTCTCCTTGATCTCATGGTGTTATAGAGGAGGAGAACCAGGAGAAGTTAACCCTCTCCTTGATCTCATGGTGTTATAGAGAAGGAGAACCAGGAGAAGTTAACCCTCTCCTTGATTTCATGATTATGGAGAAGGAGAACCAGGAAATAAGACGCTACCGAGCCACGGCCGAGCAACGTGCGTCTCCGCGATGTGTGGTTACATTTTCCGAGAGGTGCACGTCAGGCTACGGCGTAGGGTCGGTGTCACAGCCACAGCGTAGATGTTACATCACGCTTTAGATAGGAAGATTGATACAACTAGCTAATATTCAAGTAATACAACATGCCAAACGCTACTGGGATAGACATGCACCGTGCAATGACTCCATCACGTTACCTGGTTGAACTCCAACACGTCGAGCAGGTCAAAGAGCTTGCGGTTCTTCTCGCTGTCCTTCAGCTTGCAGTAGTACTGCTGCAGGCCGTGGAGTGTCAGTTTGGTCTCGTCGTCCACAAATACTTCCATGGGCTGGACACGAGGAGATGACAGGAGACAGTTAGGGAAACTTATTGAGCTTCTAGTTAAGAGTCAAAAATTAAAATGTGCAGCAGCTACGATGCACAACTTTCTAAACAAACTGTTCAGGTGAATTCGGAAGTAACGGTAGGTTTCCACACAGCGAAATTTGGCTTTGCTCTCATTGAGGGTGAATGGAGACGAAAATCGCCCTGATTGGGCAGGATGAGAAACAAAGTTGACGAAAGTTTAACTTCATTCAAATGAGGACCACTCCAGAACCAATCAGGTCCGTGCGTTTGTGTTTGGAGGCGGGACTTACAAACAAAGTCTGAACAAGATAGCGGAGGTTATCAGTGCTGTATCATGACAATTTGTAGGTGTTAAAAATGTTTCTACATGAACATTGGTACTAGTAACGCATTGTGCTTTATATGACACAGGAACTCAGTCAGGGCTCATACACCACTCAATAGACCACTGTATGTTAGGTTAAACACTCAAACTTTTCAGCTAGCCGACAGGCTAATCGCTAGCATGTTCGGACATTGACTTTCATTGTTAGCCTAGCCAGGCAGCTAGCTAGGCTACTTGTGCATTTGTTTGATTACATGTTTTGTTGGCGAACATTGACGCCTGTATCAACACTGATTTCACAAGATACAATAGCAACTAGGGCTGCAGCTATCGATTCATTTTGTAATCTATTAATCTAGCACTGAATCGATCGATTAATCGGATATTTAAAAAATAAAAATTGTTTACGTTTTTAAACCAAAACTAGACCTATATGTAAATATTAGTTATACTTAACCTATTTTCATTTATATATTTGATTATAATGTCACACAGCTCTGTTACACTTATGCTATTAGATGGTTGATCAGCTGTTTCTCCGTGGAGAGAGAGAGAGAGAGAGAGAGAGAGAGAGAGACAGAGAGAGAGAGAGACAGAGAGAGAGAGAGACAGAGAGAGAGAGAGAGAGAGACAGAGAGAGAGAGAGAGAGAGAGGGGGGAGAGAGAGAGAGAGGGGGGAGAGACAGAGAGAGGGACAGAGAGGGGGGGAGACAGAGAGAGAGAGAGAGAGAGAGAGAGCGAGAGAGACAGAGAGCGAGAGAGACAGAGAGCGAGAGAGATGAGCATCAATCAGCTGTTCTGAAGGATAGTCAGCGTCAGCTCAGATCGTGGTCACCACTACGTATTTCCTTGTCTCTGATTCTGGTAGTTGTTGTGTCTGATGTGATGTCATCGTCCATACGACTCTGTGATTGGCTGTTGTCGGTCCTCTTCGTGGAACGGATGATGAAGTCAGACTCCATGTTCTCTGTTGAGATGCTAAAGCTCTGACGTCGTGCTATTATTGTGCTAAGCTAGTTTGATGTTGCAGTAGACCCACTGTCCAGAGTTTGAGTTGTAATTGCGTCTGAACTGACTCCAACCTTTGGACCCTTCCTGTGGTCTCCTCCAGCCGGTCTCTCCTCTCAGCCCTCACTAGTTACCTCTGGCATGTGTCTGAACTGACTCCAACCTTTGGACCCTTCCTGTGGTCTCCTCCAGCCGGTCTCTTCTCTCAGCCCTCACTAGTTACCTCTGGCATGTGTCTGAACTGACTCCAACCTTTGGACCCTTCCTGTGGTCTCCTCCAGCCGGTCTCTTCTCTCAGCCAATCACTAGTTACCTCTGGCATGTGTCTGAACTGACTCCAACCTTTGGACCCTTCCTGTGGTCTCCTCCAGCCGGTCTCTCCTCTCAGCCAATCACTAGTTACCTCTGGCATGTGTCTCCAGCAGCAGACGGAGCCGTCTGGTGAGCGACAGTAGCGGGAACGCCGTCCGTCAGCGATACGTTAGTAACACTGATGTAACCGAGCTTCCAGGCAAGTCATTTTGCATCGAGGATTTTATGTAATCGAATTATTCGAGGAATCCTTTCAGCCCTAATAGCAACGATAGCTTTCTAGCCAACCAACTGCTAGCTACCTATGCTACCTAGCTTCAACCCTCTCTGCTAGCTGCCTAGCAGCCGCTGTTCTGGCGTGTCGTTTTCGCGACCACGCCCCCGAGGAAATATCTCACTGGCTGAAATTTGCTTGGCGTTTCGCGGCGTGGAACCCTACCGTAACAATGCTTCATCGATCACTTACATCCTGCATGAATTTGCGGCAGACTGGTCGGATCTCTTTGCTCAGCGTGGCGCTGAACATCATGACCTGCTTCTCATGGGGTGTAATCTTGAAGATCTCCTGTACGTCACGCCTCATGTCTGTTACACAAAAGAGAGGTCGAATTAAAAAAAAAAATGTATCAAAAGGTATTTAAAAAAAATAGAAAAAGGGGGGTAGGACTAGACTTCTTTCTGCTCCTTTTTGCACATAGAAATCCTTATTTGAAATCAGTTACTGGCATGTTGAAAGATACGTTTGCTTATTTAGTTCGTCCTGGTTTTCTCCTCCCCTCCCCCCTCCTCCCCTCTCCTCTCCTCTCCTCCCCTCCCCTCTCCACCCCTCTCCTCCCCTCTCCTCCCCTCTCTGACAGTCGTCTTGGGCTTCAGGGACACTCTGATCCATGTTTCACCATTTCATACACTTGATGTACTCAAATGAATTACTCATCTTTTGCCTTTAAAAAAGGAACACGCCGACTTATTGGCACGTTCGCTTATTCACCGTATCCCCCAGAGTTAGATAAGTCCATACATGCCCTTCTCACCGGCTCCATCTAGCCTACTGCTTCCAATAAGTGACAAAATAACGCCAACATTTTTCTATTTACATGTGATTTGTATAGTCACAGTGTGCACAAATAAGGTCACATGAGAAGGGTATGTATGGACTTGTCTAACTCTGGGGGATACGGTGAATAAGCTAAAGTCCCAATAAGTCGACGTGTTCCTTTAAAACACAAAAAAAAGGTCGAAGAAATACAAATGAATACAGAATTAAATAGTGTTGGAGGGGGCAGACAGGATGCCCTCCCTGAAGAGGAATATTCAAACAAAAAAAATAATAATAACACACCTAGCTGCTCCAACATTTTGTCGCACTCATCCAGGACGAAGTGCTTGACGTTCTTCAGATTGAGCGTCTTGTTGCGGATGAGAGCGAGGATGCGGCCGGGGGTTCCCACCACGATATGGGGACAGTTCTTCTTCAGGACTTCCTCGTCCTTCCTGATGACCATGCCCCCAAAGAACACGGCTGCCTTTACCGAGGACATGTACTTGGAGAAACGCTCGTACTCTTTACTGATCTGGAAGGCCAGCTCTCGCGTGTGGCACATGACCAACACAGACACCTGAGGAGTAGACCGACAAACAGATTCAGACACGGTGCCTCTTGACAACTTAATGTGTCAGTACTAGGGTTGCACGATATTGACAAAATGTGATAGATTATGAATATTGCGATAGATATTAATTTCAATATTTTTAAAACACAAAATTACAAAAGTTAAGGGAAGACTCATCAAAATAGATTCATAACAAATAAAAACAAGTTCATTTTGAATATGAATAAATATATAAATAAGGACCATGTCTACAGAACAGGACATGTTCTACTGGTTGGACAGTATAAATATATAAATAAGGACCATGTCTACAGAACACGACATGTTCTACTGGTTGGACAGTATAAAATATATAAATAAGGACCATGTCTACAGAACACGACATGTTCTACTGGTTGGACAGTATAAAATATATAAATAAGGACCACGTCTACAGAACAGGACATGTTCTACTGGTTGGACATGTTCTACTGGTTGGACAGTATAACATAAATAAGGACCATGTCTACAGAACATGTTCTACTGGTTGGACAGTAGAACATAAATAAGGACCATGTCTACAGAACAGGACATGTTCTACTGGTTGGACATGTTCTACTGGTTGGACAGTATAACATAAATAAGGACCATGTCTACAGAACAGGACATGTTCTACTGGTTGGGCAGTATAAATATATAAATAAGGACCACGTCTACAGAACAGGACATGTTCTACTGGTTGGACATGTTCTACTGGTTGGACAGTATAACATAAATAAGGACCATGTCTACAGAACATGTTCTACTGGTTGGACAGTAGAACATAAATAAGTACCATGTCTACAGAACAGGACATGTTCTACTGGTTGGGCAGTATAAATATATAAATAAGGACCATGTCTACAGAACAGGACATGTTCTACTGGTTGGGCAGTATAAATATATAAATAAGGACCACGTCTACAGAACAGGACATGTTCTACTGGTTGGACATGTTCTACTGGTTGGACAGTATAACATAAATAAGGACCATGTCTACAGAACATGTTCTACTGGTTGGACAGTAGAACATAAATAAGGACCATGTCTACAGAACAGGACATGTTCTACTGGTTGGACATGTTCTACTGGTTGGACATGTTCTACTGGTTGGACATGTTCTACTGGTTGGACAGTATAACATAAATAAGGACCATGTCTACAGAACATGTTCTACTGGTTGGACAGTAGAACATAAATAAGGACCATGTCTACAGAACAGGACATGCTCTACTGGTTGGGCAGTATAAAATATCTAAAGAGAACAGGACACTACTTTTCATTCGTTCCGTTTTGTTGTCTCTATACATTTCTTCACTTACACCGTCTGTTGAAATACGCACACACACGGTACGCTCCATAGGGTCTGTCACGTAGTGGAACATGTGCAAGAGGCACGGTAACTGGCCAATGAAACATGATCATTTTAGCGTTTCAAGCGGTCCTAAATCAAACACAACTAAGCCACACAGCCGATGGACGGGACACAGCGCTCCGCAAAAGAAACTAAATATTGCATACTTATTGCGACACTTTCGATACATTGCGATAACGATATTGAGTAGATATATCTTGCACCACTAGTCGGTACATTATCAAGAAGCAACAAATTTTGATCTGGACATGACATGTGGACTCTTAATGCAAGCCTCAAGCTTAAAGTAAAAAAAAATAAACATCTATGCTAGAATAAACTTAAAAATGGACTACAAATGTAGATATAAAAAGCTCCATGTAATAAATAATGTGGTTATGAGGTATAATTAACAGAAATTCTGACATAATAAAGCAACAGCCATGTACATAACATCACCATTTGTAAGATCTAGGTGCAGTTAGACACGAGGTTACGCTTTTGGCCAAAACTTTCCATCAGGAAGCCAGTAAGACCAAATGTAGCCTTGTGTGTACTCGATCAAATATCAGGTTGAGACTAGATTTGGGGATGTAAACAAATCTCAAAACAAATGCTAGATACTGATCGTAGTGGCCAATTCCCTGAGCTCCATTTACACAGTCTGAAAAACAGCGGCGTTCCCTACCATTATAAAAAAAGAAAAGGCACACAAGCCATTTTGTGCACCACCTAAGCCGAATGAATGTAAAGTCAATGCGAGCAACGTTAAAATGACCAAAATCTATTGGTTGTTGTTGGTCCCAAATGGACTTCCATAGCTAGATAGTTGGTCTAAACTTTGAGTGTTATTAATTTATTATATGCTCCCTTTTCCATCGTTTTAGACACAGATATGGTAATAATAATGGTACAACCTTTTTTGTTTTTACTTAAAAATTTACTTGAGGGAGGACCACTAACCCCCCCCACCAAATACGTGCACCTATCGGCGCTTTTCCATTACATAGTACCTGCTCAACTCGCCTTTTTTGGTTTTCCATTACGAAAAAAAAGTACCCGGTACCTGCTAACAGGAACTTTATGTAGCACCATCTCCGTCGAGGTCCCAGCCAGCTGAGGAGATACCAAAAGGTGAGGTGAAAGCGACAGACGGGGGTCCTGAACTAACCCTATCTTTAACTAGTTCAGCCAGCTGTGTGTTTGCTGCCTCCAGCTTCATTAGAAACTAAATGTGTCTTCTGGCATCAACACACCTTCCACGTTCTGTGTGTGTGACGTTAGGTCACGCCAGGTTACTGGGGCGCCGCTTGTTTCCAGTCCTGCGGAGGCTCCAGGCAGAGCTTTCTCCGTAGCCTACGTACACACACACACGGCCGGCTCCACGCACACACCAGCGCACAAGTATAACCATCAGGCCACTTCCATCGGCTACGGAGAAAGCTCTGCTGGAGCCTCCACAGAACTGGAGAACAAGCTCAAGGGGCCTGATGGTTATACTTGTGCGCTGGTGTGTGTGTGTGGAGCCGGCGTATAACGACCAGCCACGCTGAGGCGGGACTACAATCTGCAACGGAGAACGGACGCACAGTGTGGCGAGCAGGTACCATGTAATGGAAAAACGCCATAAGTCTTCCAAAATCCAGGGCAAAACACTGCGTAGACCCAGTGTGTGGAACGTGTGTACTAACCTGTCCATCAACAGGTTCAATCTGCTGCAGTGTGGCCAGCACAAACACCGCCGTCTTCCCCATACCAGATTTGGCTTGGCACAGGATGTCCATGCCCAGGATAGCCTGTGGGATGCATTCATGCTGGACTAAAATAAAAAAAACAAACAAACAAAAAGATTTAAGCCAACGTTTGCATTACAACATCAGTTATTTCAAGCTATTGTACAGAGGACCCAGACTCTGCAGCCATTTTAGTATCGTTTTAAGTGCTCATATAATGCTTGTTGGCTTTCCCCCTCCTTTCTATTGTGTCATATATCTTTTTTGTGCATGTTATAGGTTTACAAAGTGAAAAAGCCCAAAGTCCACCCCAAAGGGACTTACCATCTCCAACAGAGAACACTGTTCACAAACTGCTCCAAACAGCTCTATTGTAGTCCAGCCTTTACTTCAGAGACAAACGTGGTCACTTTGGAACACACGTTATAATGCTCGCCTAGCTGCTAGCATGGCACGCCCTCATACTCTGCTTCTGACTGGCTAGTAGTCCTTACCTAGCTACTGTCAGGGCACGCCCTCATACTCTGCTCCTGACTGGCTAGTAGTCCTTACCTAGGTACTGTCAGGGCCCTCATACTCTGCTTCTGACTGGCTAGTAGTCCTTACCTAGCTACTGTCAGGGCCCTCATACTCTGCTTCTGACTGGCTAGTAGTCCTTACCTAGGTACTGTCAGGGCCCTCATACTCTGCTTCTGACTGGCTAGTAGTCCTTACCTAGGTACTGTCAGGGCCCTCATACTCTGCTTCTGACTGGCTAGTAGTCCTTACCTAGCTACTGAGCATGTGATCTTACCTAGCTACTGAGCATGTGCGACTGCCAACAAAGATGTTACAGCAGTGAGAGGTCTCACTCTGGAGCTAAAACTGAGACCTGAACACAGGGTGAAAAGAGGAGCTGCAGCAATGAGCAGTACAACTAAAATATTATGTTAACCATGTAAACCTATTCTGATATAACCTCTAAACACAATTATGAACCTGAAAATGAGCATAATATGAGCACTTTAATTTTGGATTTATGGGAAACAAATTTGATTTATGTTTTGCTTTAACAAAAAAGTACACACAACCAAACAAGTCAAGGAAAGAACAATGGCGTCTCTCTTGCCCTGGTACAACAACCGTGAGCCCTTCAGGTGTCTACCTGGTACTATCCCCGCTCACCTATTCATTTAAACGTACCAGTGAAGACAACCAAATGTGCCTCACCTTCAGACGGATGCTCAAAACCACAATCGATGATGGCACGGAGCAGCTCTGGTTTGAGCAGAAAGTCTCTGAAGCCAGAGCTGTGGATGGAAACGTAGGAACCCTTGACCTCCTTCTTGCCAGCGGGGACTGCACTCTCGGGCGCTCCTTGAGGCTCTTCATCTTCTTCATAGTCGAGCAGCTCGTTATCAACATCATTCTCTGCCATTGTGTCTGTCTAAAAGAGGGGGAAACAGAAAAAAAGTTGGGTTTATAATAGGGTGGAACGGTACATGTATTCGCATTGAACCAAAACTGTACGGGCGTCTCGGTTCATGAATTTACACGGAGAACACACGGTATAAAAATAAAACTTGCGTGCGAATGAATTAATGTAATGTGGAACTACTGTTAGACATGCGGTTCTTTAGAGACACCTAATCTGTAGCCCCGCCTTAGCTCTGAAGCTCCAAGCTCCGCCTACATGTCGAGTTGGTCCAGTGAGTCCACACGAAGCAAACTAGTCCCTTCTATACAAGCAAACACGGACGTACTGTAGCTGGATCCCTTCTTGCCTCGACCACAAATGGCTTCCAGGCCCATTTGCTTCACTGTTTGCTGCTAGCTCCGCCGTTAGCGTGTGAAGCTAACGCCACAATTC
This sequence comes from Zingel zingel, assembly GCA_023566125.1. Taxonomy (NCBI): domain Eukaryota; kingdom Metazoa; phylum Chordata; class Actinopteri; order Perciformes; family Percidae; genus Zingel; species Zingel zingel. The sequence goes on along the minus strand of CM042325.1, from coordinate 1,715,317 downwards.
GCCAACTGCTCTGTGTAACCGAAGCTGCTCTTTTAACAGCCCTGCTCTGTGCATTCACATGTGAGAGCAGCGCTTGTCTCCCATATCACACTACTAGCTGATCGTCTTATTTTGTTTACAAGTTCCAGGTGGAGTCTAGAGATGATGTGGAGTAGACTACTTACTGTTTACTGTTTACATCTTACTTTATACACGTCAGGCTGTTGCAGCTAGCTCAGGGGACAGACTGGAGGACACTAGGTGGTACAGCCTGAGACAGCTAGCTCAGGGGAGAGACTGGAGGACACTAGGTGGTACAGCCTGAGACAGCTAGCTCAGGGGACAGACTGGAGGACACTAGGTGGTACAGCCTGAGACAGCTAGCTCAGGGGAGAGACTGGAGGACACTAGGTGGTACAGCCTGAGACAGCTAGCTCAGGGGACAGACTGGAGGACACTAGGTGGTACAGCCTGAGACAGCTAGCTCAGGGGACAGACTGGAGGACACTAGGTGGTACAGCCTGAGACAGCTAGCTCAGGGGACAGACTGGAGGACACTAGGTGGTACAGCCTGAGACAGCTAGCTCAGGGGACAGACTGGAGGACACTAGGTGGTACAGCCTGAGACAGCTAGCTCAGGGGACAGACTGGAGGACACTAGGTGGTACAGGTGCCTTCTGCATTTTTGTTATGCTTTTCCCTCCATTGTACTGAACCGTGATGTCTGAACCGAACCGTGACTTCAGTGTACCGTTCCACCCCTAGATTATAATCTGTTCATTTATCATCTGCCGTGGCTGAGCCAGTCTGGGTTTACATGGGAGGCTGTTAAATAAAACCAGCTGCTAGGTTTGACGTTTAAGTTCATTTAGGGAACACGTTTGCTGGTCTCCATGCTTTGTTAAGATACATTTGGTTGTGTAAAACGGGGTAGTACTGATGAAAGGCTTTACAGAACACCAGCATTGTTGTGTGAACAGATTAATATTTCGCATACAAACCTGCATTCGTTCTTTATAAAAAATATTTTAAATATGTTACATACTAATTGTTATATACAAACAGCATATTTAAACAAAACAAAGAGCTTCTACCTCAGGTCGAGCATAGAAACAAAAAACTAGGAGCATAGTTATTACAATTTAAAAATAATGATAAAGGAAAATAAGGACTATCTCAGATTAACTTAAATGTCTCAAATAAATATAAATATTAAGGGGTTCCTTGTCTTTAACTAACGTTAGTTCAGCTCATTCTTGACTGTTCATTGGTCCTAAAATATCTACATTTAAGTAAGAGATCTTCAGAAAAAGTTCAAATAACCCAAACGTACTTTGCACTATTGTTGATTATTAATTCCAAGCCAAGACTAACTCCATGCAAAGGACAACTATTTGGTAATTAGCTAATCTGCTCCTGTAAACGCATTGTAATCTAAACGCCATTGAGAGAGCTAGGCTAACGTTAGCCCGAGAGGGCGCACATACACCCGGGCTAACTAACGTTAGGCTGCAATAGCAGCGCCGTATGTAATGTTACACACAACCTGTCATATATACACACACATATACACAATACAATGAACAACAACCTCTTCCTCAGACGTAGACACGGGAGTGTAACCGGTCGGATTAACCGAATCGGTTAGCTTCTGAGCCGTTCACAACACTGGAAGCTATTGTGTCGCATATCCATTGCTATCGCGGCAAGCTAACATGCTACACGACAACAACTAGCTACGTTGCTAACGGTATGGATTAGCCTACACTATGAACGTAATATAAAGATACAACATGTATGCAAGTACAAAGAACGCATTACACGGAATATAAAAAGGCTACGTACTTCATAATTCAAAAAATATGAGCGCTGGCGAAGCTAACTAATGCTAATGCTAATACACGCTAGCTGTTAGCTCAGTAACGTTAGCATCCTACAGCAAACAATGAAGGAAGCTAGCTAACTCATTCCAGCTACTTTTTAACCTGCGAAATATATTAATCTACGCCAGTCAATGTTTTAAAAACACTCTAGTTATAACAGTGAAGTCGATATTGGACACTTCTTACCTTGTATGTGTTAGTTGCGCGTTCACTAAAGATCAAAACCGCATGGAGGAGAGGCCGCAGTTGGGTTATACGAGTAACCGGAAGTCCCGCCCCCGCTGAAGCGCCCTTGTCATTTTCATTGGTGGATTTGGACGACGACCGGCAAAAGTAGCCAGCGATTGGACAAAATGTGTGCCGCAGTCATACGCAGTATGAAAAAGCGGGATACAGCAATTAGACTGTGTATGGAAGCCTAAAAGGGACACTGAGTTAAAAAAAATAATATCATATTATATAATATTACGACAGTTTTATCTAACCTGCACTAACGTTATAAACAAGTAATTTCAGAAAACATTAATTCAGGAATATAAGTTACAATTTTAACTTATTCACCTGCAGTTTCTCCCCTTTATTAAATAAGTGTGCACAATACAAAATAATGTGCATTAAGATTACGCTAAAGAAATAAAATAATTAGGAACAGTAATAAAATTACATTTAAGGATTTCTCTTCAGCTCTGAAGGACAATCAGAATCAGAAATACTTTAATAATCCCAGGGGGAAATTATTTTTGTTACCACTCCAGGTATACAAACAACATATATTATCTCAACTATTTATGTATATAATAAAAACAAAAATATAGTAATAATATATCAAATATGAAATATGAAATGTACAGTGAATACAATATGAATGTACAGTGTTAATGTGCAAATAGTGCAATAAAAAGAGAGATGATTGTATGTTGAGATGATTATAGTGCAATAAAAAGAGAGATGATTGTATGTTGAGATGATTATAGTGCAATAAAAAGAGAGATGATTGTATATTGAGATGATTATAGTGCAATAAAAAGAGAGATGATTGTATGTTGAGATGATTATAGTGCAATAAAAAGAGAGATGATTGTATGTTGAGATGATTATAGTGCAATAAAAAGAGAGATGATTGTATGTTGAGATGATTATAGTGCAATAAAAAGAGAGATGATTGTATGTTGAGATGATTATAGTGCAATAAAAAGAGAGATGATTGTATATTGAGATGATTATAGTGCAATAAAAAGAGAGATGATTGTATATTGAGATGATTATAGTGCAATAAAAAAGAGAGGTGATTGTATATTGAGATGATTATAGTGCAATAAAAAGAGAGATGATTGTATGTTGAGATGATTATAGTGCAATAAAAAGAGAGATGATTGTATGTTGAGATGATTATAGTGCAATAAAAAGAGAGATGATTGTATTTTGAGATGATTATAGTGCAATAAAAAGAGAGATGATTGTATGTTGAGATGATTATAGTGCAATAAAAAGAGAGATGATTGTATGTTGAGATGATTATAGTGCAATAAAAAGAGAGATGATTGTATATTGAGATGATTATAGTGCAATAAAAAGAGAGATGATTGTATGTTGAGATGATTATAGTGCAATAAAAAGAGAGATGATTGTATGTTGAGATGATTATAGTGCAATAAAAAGAGAGATGATTGTATGTTGAGATGATTATAGTGCAATAAAAAGAGAGATGATTGTATATTGAGATGATTATAGTGCAATAAAAAGAGAGATGATTGTATGTTGAGATGATTATAGTGCAATAAAAAGAGAGATGATTGTATGTTGAGATGATTATAGTGCAATAAAAAGATAGATGATTGTATATTGAGATGATTATAGTGCAATAAAAAGAGAGATGATTGTATATTGAGATGATTATAGTGCAATAAAAAGAGAGATGATTGTATGTTGAGATGATTATAGTGCAATAAAAAGAGAGATGATTGTATATTGAGATGATTATAGTGCAATAAAAAGAGAGATGATTGTATGTTGAGATGATTATAGTGCAATAAAAAGAGAGATGATTGTATATTGAGATGATTATAGTGCAATAAAAAGAGAGATGATTGTATGTTGAGATGATTATAGTGCAATAAAAAGAGAGATGATTGTATGTTGAGATGATTATAGTGCAATAAAAAGAGAGATGATTGTATGTTGAGATGATTATAGTGCAATAAAAAGAGAGATGATTGTATGTTGAGATGATTATAGTGCAATAAAAAGAGAGATGATTGTATATTGAGATGATTATAGTGCAATAAAAAGAGAGATGATTGTATGTTGAGATGATTATAGTGCAATAAAAAGAGAGATGATTGTATGTTGAGATGATTATAGTGCAATAAAAAGAGAGATGATTGTATGTTGAGATGATTATAGTGCAATAAAAAGAGAGATGATTGTATGTTGAGATGATTATAGTGCAATAAAAAGAGAGATGATTGTATGTTGAGATGATTATAGTGCAATAAAAAGAGAGATGATTGTATATTGAGATGATTATAGTGCAATAAAAAGAGAGATGATTGTATATTGAGATGATTATAGTGCAATAAAAAGAGAGATGATTGTATGTTGAGATGATTATAGTGCAATAAAAAGAGAGATGATTGTATGTTGAGATGATTATAGTGCAATAAAAAGAGAGATGATTGTATGTTGAGATGATTATAGTGCAATAAAAAGAGAGATGATTGTATGTTGAGATGATTATAGTGCAATAAAAAGAGAGATGATTGTATGTTGAGATGATTATAGTGCAATAAAAAGAGAGATGATTGTATGTTGAGATGATTATAGTGCAATAAAAAGAGAGATGATTGTATGTTGAGATGATTATAGTGCAATAAAAAGATAGATGATTGTATATTGAGATGATTATAGTGCAATAAAAAGAGAGATGATTGTATGTTGAGATGATTATAGTGCAATAAAAAGAGAGATGATTGTATGTTGAGATGATTATAGTGCAATAAAAAGAGAGATGATTGTATATTGAGATGATTATAGTGCAATAAAAAGAGAGATGATTGTATGTTGAGATGATTATAGTGCAATAAAAAGAGAGATGATTGTATGTTGAGATGATTATAGTGCAATAAAAAGAGAGATGATTGTATGTTGAGATGATTATAGTGCAATAAAAAAGAGAGGTGATTGTCTATATGATTGTTTGAGATGAGATGATTCCAGAGAGGGGGTGTGTGACTCTCTGAGGGAGGCGTTGTAAAGTTTAAAGACCACAGGCAGGAAGGACTTCCTGTGGCGCTCTGTGGTGCATCTGGGTGAGAGGAGTCTTCTGCTGAAGGTGCTCCTCTGATTGACAATTTGCTTCAAAGTTTTTGGAGTTGAGGAGCTCCATGAAGTGAGGCGACAGCCAGCAGGCGCCTGCCCCGGCCGCTAGCTCGTCGCTGGGCCAGTCCTGCTCAGACACCTCGCTGTGAGCTGGAGGTCTCTCAGACACACACATACACACACACACACACACACACACACACATACACACACAGCGGGGGAGAGAGATATGTTTCTCTTCGGGAGACTTGTAGACTTTAGTATTTAGTTCATACTTTTTTGGTGTAGGCCTATTTGTTTTCTGATTTTAACGCTATAAAGACCGTTGTCGGGCTTGCATCACGCCCTTACCCCTCCTATGGTCCCTGTGGCGCCAATGCAATTGGAAAAAAACGGTTTTGGGGGAGAGTAGTTAGTAGATCTGCTTAGAAGTGGATTTCCTATAATTATAGTATACTACGTTCCTGTAACTACTTGGTCGAAAAGCGGCTATATTTGATGAAATCTGGGACCTGTAGGCTACTTGGACTACATGGGCATATGTTTCAATTTGGATCAGAATCTGTTTTCTTTTCTGATCTAACTGTGGGAACCAACCTTGAACCAATCCTCCAGTCTTATCTTTCTACTCCCACGTCATCAAAGTGAACGGAGCGATTGTATGAAAAAAGCCTTTTGAACATTGTGTTATGACTCTGGTCATATTGTTTTCTTTTTGGTTTGCTCTGTGTAGATATTGTTTAGGTTTGTTTGGTAAGGGTGGACCGCCAGGTGTGTTAATCTTGTCTGCTCCTGTATTGTTAGTTAGGGAGCTATGTCTTTTGTTATTGCTTTTGCCCTTTTGTTTGTTAGGTTAGTGTATCTCCTAGTAAGAATTGCTTTGAATTTGGCCTAGGTTGACCCCCATTTTGATTTAAAATGACTGGACTACTAGGGTTGGGCATCGTTTGGATTGTAACGATTCTGATTTCAATCCCGATTCTTCTTTTCGATTCCGGTTCTTATCGATTATGATTCTTTGAGGGGTGCAGCTGAAATGGGTCACATGCCTTTTTTCACCAATAAGAGGAACGTTTTGTATTGTATTTTGATTCAGTGGTGGTTGGCAGTGTTACCATGCATTGCTTTTTCAACGTATCCAATTCAAAGTCCTCCTGTTTATAATCAAGGCATCCACAACCTCGCCGCCCCCATATTTGTCTGATCTCCTCCAGCCTCCCACTCCCTCAGATGCTCTTCCTCCATACACCTGTCTGTCCCCTCGGCCCGTCTCACCACCACGGGTCTGAAACTCATTACCACCCCAACTCAGAAACATTGATTCGTTCCCCCATTTCAAATTGCAACTCAAAACACATCTGTTTAAAACTGCCTATTCCACTAGTCAAACTTAACTTTTAGACTTCCAGACTGGAAAATAAGAGTCACATCGTCAGATAGTCAGTGGTGTAGTTTATTATATACTTTTATTTAAGAGAAAAGTCAAATATCTTTGTACGGAGACCCCTGGTCCCACTTTGTCAAAGATATTTGTAATTATAACTATCTCGTGGCCTCAAGATACGAGTTACTATCTTGAGGCCACGAGATAGTTATAATTAATTTTTTTTGACAAAGTGCGACCAAGGGGCTCTGTATCTTTGACTGTATTGTTGCATGTCTTATAAAGTCTTTTCACTCACAGTTTGGTCGACATAAAGCCCTAAAAAAGTTGGCAAAAAAAAGTTCCTTAGCCATCATAGATAAAAAGAGCCAAAGAAAGTGTTAAAAAGTGACAAAAACATAAAAAAAAAATGTCAAAAAAAGCACAAAGAACTTCAGAAAAAGAGACGAAATAAAAAAAAAAGTGCTGGAAAAGTGGTAATATCGTCGAAAAAGCCTCAAAAACTTCTGAAAAAGAGACAAAACATTGACATTTTTTTGGCAACCTAAATTGATATGGGGGCATGTTTGGCCCACGGGCCTTGAGTTTGACACATGCAGATGATTTTTGGGGTTGGGCTGAATCCTGAATCCACTGGTTGAGATTCTGCTGAGTCCTCCTCCCATCCTCAGTCCATGAACTCAGTCAACACATTAATGAAGTCAGCAGGGACTGTCCTTCCTTTGCCGTACCTGAAGTTACTGCATTCTGGCTGCTGTCTGTAGATTCCTTCATCACAACTCGTATTCTTCCAGATGTTTGATACCAGATGTTGTAACAGCGGTGATGTTGTGTATTGTTTAGGGTCCTCGCCACCACCAGACTAATCAGCATTGCAGATTGAACATGTAGCTGGACTTGAACGGCCTTCTTTTGACTGAAAGTGCTGCCAAACATCACTTTTTCTGCTCACCAGTTCCATTTCCACTTCCTCACAGCCGGCTGCATTGAACGCTCCACCTACGTTAACACCTTCCTGTAATCAACGGCGCCGGCATTACGGCGACCAGCGTAGCGCGTGGAGTGCAAGCGTAGAGTTCAGCAGAAACCTAACCCCGTCAAAAAGCCCAATATTCAGCCGAATCCTGTTACTGAAAGGTATGTAGTGTTGTGATGTTACGAAGTACAAATACTTCGTTACTGTACTTAAGTAGAATTTTCAGGTACACTGTACTTTACTTCGTTGTGTGTATACTTTTACTCCACTACTAAGCATCTTAGTTACTCGTTACTACAAAATGAAATCAGAAGAAATTTGTTACACTGGAATAAAGCAGGTTAGGAGAATCATTGCTCCTAGATTAACGAGATGATGCTCGCTCCATCCCAGTTGGTGACGTAATGCCTGTTTGTTGCCAAGCGGGGGTGGTGATGAAGATAACGTTACACACCTTTGGCCATGAAGATCATAATCAAAGATTTTTTATTAACTTTCTCTTTTAATTCTTATAATTAAGCACATTAAATATTAGAGAATTACTTTTGCTACTTAAGTTCATTAAATATCCGATTCTTTGAGACTTTTACTCAAGAAATATTCTAAAAGGAGACTTTAACTTCTACCAAAGTCATTTTCTGGTAAGATACTTGTACTTTTACTCAAGTATTGCTTTCAAGTACTTAATGCAAGACTGAAGGTATGTAAGCTACCTAACCGTTAAGACTGACAGACGTGTGTCCTCGTCTCCAAATGTCTCCGTTCGTGTCCGTCCAGACTACAAAGCAACCTCGGCGTTTTTACACCAAAATGGGGGCAGCAGAGTTTCCAAATGTTAAAGTTTTAGGGGCAGCAGTAGTGTGGACGCGAGGCGTAAACGTAGCAAAAGACCAAAACGTAGTAGTGTAAATGTAGCCTTAGGGTACTTAAATCCAACACATTCTCACTCCCATTGTGTCAAATACAGACGCTTGGGCAGGTGCCTTTGGCGTTCGTTATTGGCGCTTAAAAGTGTCCTTTAGCGTCATATCTAAACGCGCTTGGTTGGGATTCTTGGCGTCACTTTTGACGCTCTGGGTCAGGACGTAGGTTTAACGGACACGTGGCACAAGAACGGGACAGTTAGGTTTAGGAAAAGGTCGTGGGTGGGGTTATAAAATGTACGTTTCAGTGACACGCGGGACAGGAATGGGAGATGAACTCCGGTCTCCTGGGTGAAAGTCCTGTGTTGTTTGACCCATCCACCCCCCCCCCCCAACAAACCTCCCTACGCGGCGTTTCGGGCTTTCATACTACTCACTACCATTGTCGTTCTTAATACTACATCATCTTACAGCGCCGTGGAGCTGAAGCTCTGCCCGGTGTCTTCCATACAGACGGCAGAAGGGTGCTTTTGGTGTCGTCTCTGATGCTGAGAGCCATCGCCCAAGCGTCCGTATTTGACGAGTTGCGAGTGAGAACGGTTTGTTATATCTGTGATTCCAGAGCAGAAGAGAAACTCCACTGTGTAGGAGAGAAGTATGGGAAACTGTCAGACTCTGGTCGGGAACGACTCTCTGGGTACGTACCAGAGGCGGGGCAAGAACGGCTCAGGACGTCCCTGACCTGGGGAGGCAAAGAAAGAAACAGCCAGTCCTCCACCAGGAGACCGCCTCCATGCAGCCCTGTGCAGCAGCCCAACTCAGCGGGCAGTTCCTCCAGACTGTTGCTGCGCAAGTCCAACCTGCACAGCCGACTTAAAGCTGCGATCCCCCTGGGTAATGAGCCGAGAGAGTTGTGTGCCACATTAAGGATGTGTAGCTCCAAACAGTTGCTGAAGAGCTGCGGGGGAAGGCTCTCCACCCTGTTCCCGCTGAGGTCCAGCTCTGTGAGCAGCTGCAGAGCTTTCACCTCCGCAGGCAGCATCTCCAACAGGTTACCAGCCAGCAGGAGCCTTCGTAGACGGCGGAGAGTGAAAAGCGCCGGGGGAAGGCTCTGGAGCTGGTTGTTGGATAGATCTAGGAGCTCCAGGCCCCGCAGTACACCGACACTAGCTGGCAATGCCAGAACACGGTTATAGGCGAGTCTGAGGCAAGACAGACGTCGTAGATGAGCCAGGCTGAGCAGTTCCTCCAGAGTTCTCAGGTTGTTATGCTGCAGGTCAAGTGTCCGCAGGTTGGTGAGAGCCAGCAGGGCGGAGGGCAAACGCTCCAAGCGGCAGTCCTGCAGCAGTAGCTCGGTCAGGTCGACCATCCGCTTCAAGCCTGTCAGCACAAGCAGCCTGGTGCCCTCGTTGTAGATTTCCAGCCTCACCAAGCTGCCCGTCACCTCACACAGCTCCCCTGGGATCCGCTGTAACATGCCTCTGATCACCAGCACGCGGAGGTGACGTAGTTGGCGGAGGCTGCCCAACGCCCAGCTGCGGCCCACCCCGCCTTCGCTGTTTAGGCGGCCAGAGAGGTGGAGCTCATGCAGGCTGCGGAGGGAGAGGACCCAGCTGGGGATCTCTGATGCTTGGGTGAAGTTGAGGTGGAGGATCTCAAGACGATCCTGGAGGACTCCAAGTGCACCGGGATCCACCGCTGCTGCGCAGTGATAGAGGTGGAGCTCCCTGTTTGGAGGAATAAACAATAAAAAGACACAATAAGTAGGCCTACATGTGTAGAAAACTGTATGTACAGAGTAATCCATAAGACTAACACCAAAATATCTAGGTGTCAGCTATAACATTTGATTTGATGTTAACCATGACTGCACGACTGTCATACTACGTTTTTGTTACTTAATTATAGGGTTGGGTATCGTTTGGGTTTTTTCCGATACCGGTGCTAGATCGATACTTTTAAAACGGTGCCTGGACCGGTGCCTGAACCTAAATATATATATTTATAATGTATATAATATAAAATATTAAAAAAGGAGCACAAAACGACAGTTGGTGACATTAAAGAACGGCTTATGGTCAAAATTACATGAGTGATTAATAATGTAATAACTTATAACAAGGACTTATTTCACCAGCAAATTGCTGGTAAACGACAAAAACAAGCACCAGATGGGAAAAGGGTATTTTACAATAACTTTGAATGCACCACAAGCCTGGCGAGGTTCAAGTGAACGCACCGTCTGTTGTTTTTCCGATGTTGGCAGCTGCAGTCAGACCGTTACGTCCCGCTGCTGGAATCCTCTACAGGGAAATACAGTCACACTTTACACCGCTTAATGTAAGCTGTCAGCATTTTAACCGCTGGGCTTAATCCAGCTACTAGCTAACGGTAACGTAGCGTCCCGTGCAGCGATGCTTCTAAAAAAAAAAAAAGTCAGGCACCGAAATGAGGAACCAAAATTTTCGTTCTTATTCGGTCTCGTTACTACTGTTTACGTCATAACTGGTGCCCTATTGGCACCGTGTTTCGGTACCCAACCCTACTTAGTTACGTAATTATCTATTCTATATCTACGATGTTCCACTTCTGGGATTGCTCCGGTGCCGCTGGAAATTCAGCCGGATGTCCCTCTTTTTGGACGGATGTCCGTCCCCTTCCTCTGTCTGTGTTGGCGTTCTAACCTCCGGCTGATGTCTGAGGACTATGGTTAACTGCTCCTCAGATCTCTGCAGGGTAAATCCAGACAGCTAGCTAGACTATCTAGCCTGGTTGACCCCAGACCCTTCTCAGTTGTAACTGAGAAGGGTCTGGCGAAGATTCATTCACAGCCCATTTCCAAAGAGGCGTCAAATGCCTCTGGGTGCAATTAGATAGTCCTTCAACCAATCAGAACAACGATCCGGGTGACGTAGCAGCTACAGTGGCATCAACGGCTTGCTGTGCTTCGGTGGCCTCCATGTTGAATGTAAACAAGAAGCTGCTCGCCGTCTCTGCGCTATCGTCATCATGTAAAGTCCACCTCAACGGTTGTGATTGGTGTAGAGCCCGCCTCAACGGTTGTGATTGGTGTAGAGCCCGCCTCAACGGTTGTGATTGGTGTAGAGCCCGCCTCAACGGTTGTGATTGGTGTAAAGCCCGCCTCAACGGTTGTGATTGGTGTAGAGCCCACCTCAACGGTTGGGATTGGTGTAGAGCCCACCTCAACGGTTGTGATTGGTGTAAAGCCCGCCTCAACGGTTGTGATTGGTGTAGAGCCCGCCTCAACGGTTGTGATTGGTGTAGAGCCCGCCACAACGGTTGTGATTGGTGCCTCGATTTGGAAACATTGGAAATGGGCTTGAATGGGCTCTTGGCCAGACGGACTTGCAGAGCAAATCTCAAATTTGCCGGAAGTTCGTCAGGGATTTCCCAGGCTACCGGCGCTCAGCACCGCCCAAGACAATTGTGATTGGTTTAAAGTGCACATATTATGAAATTTTTTTCACTTTTTCTGGGATTTGGGGGGTTATTTTGTGTCTCTGGTGCTTCCACACGCATACAAACTTGGAAAAAAAAAACACCATCCATGCTGTTCTGAGTGAGATCTGGTTTCTGAATGTGTCCTGCCTTCAGTCTCCGGGTGAGCTGGTCAACATCTGCAGGGCTTTCTACGTCATTGGCCGAGACATTTGGTGTGTGCTAACCACTTTAGCTAATACCACATCAGCTAGCTGTTTTTCCAACTTCGGTCAGTACAAGGCAGGATTAGCTGGGAGACATGTAAGTAGTTCTATAAAATATCTTTTGTAGATCAGGGTGAACTTGTGTGTTGTAGCAGTGTTTTGCCATTGAGAATGAGGTGGCTAACGGCTAGCAGCGGTGCGACTGCCAACAAAGATGTACCTTACCTAGGTACTGTCAGGGCACGCCCTCATACTCTGCTTCTGACTGGCTAGTAGTCCTTACCTAGGTACTGTCAGGGCACGCCCTCATACTCTGCTTCTGACTGGCTAGTAGTCCTTACCTAGGTACTGTCAGGGCCCTCATACTCTGCTTCTGACTGGCTAGTAGTCCTTACCTAGCTACTGTCAGGGCCCTCATACTCTGCTTCTGACTGGCTAGTAGTCCTTACCTAGGTACTGTCAGGGCACGCCCTCATACTCTGCTTCTGACTGGCTAGTAGTCCTTACCTAGGTACTGTCAGGGCACGCCCTCATACTCTGCTTCTAACTGGCTAGTAGTCCTTACCTAGGTACTGTCAGGGCCCTCATACTCTGCTTCTGACTGGCTAGTAGTCCTTACCTAGCTACTGTCAGGGCACGCCCTCATACTCTGCTTCTGACTGGCTAGTAGTCCTTACCTAGCTACTGTGAGGGCCCGCCCTCATACTCTGCTTCTGACTGGCTAGTAGTCCTTACCTAGCTACTGAGCATGTGCGACTGCCAACAAAGATGTTACAGCAGTGAGAGGTCTCACTCTGGAGCTAAAACAGAGAGCTCAACACACAGGGTGAAAAGAGGAGCTGCAGCAATGTGCAGTACAACAAAAATACTGACTGTTTTTATGCTTAGGGAGGAGATATGTTAACATTCTGAGTTTTAAATTTTCTTTTTTGTATTTGTTTAAAATCTGCGGAAAATATGCAGAAAATTCTGCAGAATTCTGGGTCCCCAGATTATGTGTGGCCCTGATGCTTAACACCAAATGCTTGCTCATGAGGGGAATTGTTGGGTCTGTGTAATTTATGTGAGTGTTTTCTAGGCCTAGAAGTGTCCTGAGATAACGTCTGTTATGATTTGACACTATAAATAGAATATAATTGAAATGGTATTGATTTAAAACTCACCTGAGTGATGTCATGTTGGCCACCTGTGCAGTAAACCTGGCATCTGTGATGAGCTCCAGTTTGAGGACCTGAAGCTGGCTGAGGGTGAAGAGGGCCGGAGGGAGGCGAGGCAGAGCCACCAGCTGCAGTCTGCAGCAGCCCTCTGCATCCACACTCGTCATGGCACGCAGCTTCTCCTCCCCCCAGCGCCTCTCCAAGCTTTCCTCCAGCAGCCTGCTCTCACTCACGGGGGACAGAAAAACGGACAGACGCTGGGCCAGCAAAGGGTCATACTGGTCTAACATATGTAAAAGAAATGCCAGGTCGTTTCTCAGGTCGGGAACATCTCGTAGGGAGCACAACTCCTTCAGTGAGTGGAAAGAATACTGCCGTAGAGCGCTAAGTAGGGCACAGACAAAAACAAAAAAAAAAGGTTAAAGCCACCCAAAACACAGAATTACACTCAATCCTATTATCAGGACTGTATATGCAACATATCATGGGCATTATTCTGTTTAAAGGCCCTTTGAACAATCCAATGAGTAACTTTTTAATTATTTTTTTCAGTTGATTTCAGGGACAATATAACATCTAGCCATTGTTACATCTAAAGTGCAACCAATGCAATGTATGTGGGACTTCAAGCCGTAGGCTAATTTGCAGTCCTTGTCCCTGGTTAGGCTTTTAGAAATGACACATGGTCAAAGACTATAAAATAGACATACAAACTAACAACTGAAGCAGACAAACAGACAGTCACAGATGCATAACAAAAAACAAAAAACGGTAAAGCAAACATGGACCAGCAGCCACATACAGTACATGCACAAAGACAAACGATAGAGTAGAGTGAAGCAGCAACCTAGATGGTTAAAAGCGGACTATTAAAGCAAACCAACAGTAAAACAAGCACAGACAGGCAGACGTATGTAAGAAGTAAAGTTACATTAAAGTTGCGTCCACAAAACCGAAACTATGAGCTGAAAGGCACTTAAATAGAGAGGCAGAGTAGAGAGAGAAGTCTCTGTGGCTTCATCATTACAAGCAACCCCTTCCACATTACATGTAGTCATTTTATCGTTTGTTAATGTATGAATATTGATAAGTGCAGCTTTAAAGTTTCAATCAAAATATACAGTATTTAGGATTTAAGCAACCTTCAATATATCCTTCTTTCACATTCAAAAGCCCTTCTTTAGCATACTGTTGTCCCAGTCCGACCGCAAAAAAACGACATATAAACATCGGCCACTGCCATTGGTGATTGCCATCGTATTTGCCGATACGCCTAAGCAGTCAACGAGGCGAATGTCAGCCGATATCGACGTTCTGCTGGCGCATTGGTGCATCCCTAAATACTAATCTTTGCAGGGAGGCATGTTTTTAGGTATTGTTACAGCACCAACACTCTGTATACTGTACACAAATGCACTAACCTGTGTGAAATCCAACTGAGGGTGTATAGGTTCAGCAGGCCGTACAGCCCCAGTAGGGTCAGGTAAGCCACCAGCAGTTTGCGTAGGAGGGAGGAGAGCACGTGGATACACTCAAAGGTCGTGTAGCCAACCAAGGCCTGCTCCTCAGGGTGACAGGTGTGGGTGAAGGACAGGGAGCTGAGAAGAGGGATGCTGTAGCTCAAGATCAGCGTCACCATCAGCAGTTTGAATACTGTCTGAGCCAAGTAGACCTGAATAGATAAAGGGGGGTATCATGAATACACTGCCATTGTTCGATCAAGCCTGATCAAGCATTAAAGCCTAACTCTCGCCAAAATGCAACCTAGTGTTATGGTTTGGACATTTCTGTTGCCTGGTTTTGTATATTTCGGTTGCCTGTATTATTATTTCTGCATGTTCCCTGTTTGTATATTTATTCTGTATATTTCTGTTTAGTTATCTCCTTGTCTATTGTGGTTACCCTGTCTTGACTGTGTTCTGTGTATTGTGCATTTTTTGGTTAATTCCTGTGTTCCCTGTTGTGTTGTGTCAACTTTCTGTTTAGTTGATTTCATGTTTCCTGTCGGTTGTTCCTGTTTTATTTTGATAGTCTGTTTCCTGTCTTGTCATGTCTAGTGTTACTTTCTGTGTTTCCCGCCTTTGTTGATTGTCCTGCCCCGCCCTGATGTGTCTCACCTGCTGTATCACCTGTCCCTCATTTGTTCATTACCTCGTGTATTTAACCTCTGTGTTCCCGTTGCCTCTTGTTGGATTGTTTTGTATCTGTTTGTGTCCGTTCCCCTGTCTTCGTGAGGTGGCGTTCCCAGTTCTCTAGGTTAGATTCGTTCAGTTTGTTTCAGCTGTGCGTTTTGTAGTGATGTCGATCTGAAGCTTTCAATCCAATCGTATCGAAAAAAGGTTCAATACTCGAAGCTTCAGATGAGGACATCTGGTGGTGAAGTTAAGGATAGCATTGTGTCACAATCTGTTTCACAGATATTAGCCATGAATGTCTTTGAGTCTTTGAGTATGAATTCATAGATGGATAAATAAATAACTAAGCCTATTTGGGACTTTGCATAAGAAAAAATGTAATTGACTTCTCCACAAAAAACAAACAAAGTTAGGATTTTGGTTGTGTTTGTAAACAAATACATCAATTTGGGAGGGAAATGAATGAAGAACACATTGCACACACATTTCTGTGATTATACTGAGTACGTAGCCTAGAGCAACTCTCTACTCGCTATAATAATCGCTATAATAATCTCTCTATTAACTAACTTTCCTGACTGTTGACTCCTCTACTGCAACAACCCACAAAGGCCTCAACTTTAAAGCTTTGAATTCCACTTCGAAGCAGTCACGTGGCTGTGAAACGAGGCTTCGGACGTCTCTGGTCACGTGATTATCACAAAACGAATCAAGCTCCGATACAAAGCTTAATTCCAAATTGGCTCATTTCTTCGATACATGCCTCGAAGCGGAGGCTGCACGGGTAACATCACTAGTATTTTGTTGTTTTCCCTCTGAGCTTTGCCTAGGGTTTTCCAGTCTTTGTACTGCAGCTTTTTGTTATATTTAATCCCTGAGTTCTAACCATCTCCTGCCTGCTTACCTCATCTCTGCGTTTGGACCCACTTTTCCCTACCTCCTCGTAATACCTAGGGTCTTTTTGTGAATGTATCAGAGTCAAACTTTCGTTTAAAAGCATATTTAATAATAATAATAATAATAATAATAATACATTAGATTTATAATGCCCTTTTCATCAAAAGATCTCAAAGTGCTACAGGTTAGAAACAAAAGAAGAAAAGAAAGATGAGCAGTTTAAAATTATTTTTTTATTTTTTTTTAAAAAGCATCTAAAGGGTACCAAAAGCTTGGCTAAAAAGAAATGTCTTAACCCTCGTGTTGACTTCGGGTCACATTGGCCCATTTTAAATGTTTGTTTTATATCAGAAAACATTGGACGTAGAAATAAGCGCTGAAAATGTGTAGAAGAAACATTTTAAAATGTTGGAAAATTGGGAAAAAAGGCGTCCCAAATGTCAGAAAAAGTTTTTTTTCAAGGTTGAAATGAAGACAACACAAGAGTTAAGACCTTTTTCAGTGGATTGAGGTGCCCTCAAGGTGTCGGGGAGGGCATTCCACAGACAGAAGGCCCTCCCTCCCATTGTCCTGAGTCGGGTTCTGGGTATGTGGAGGAGGAGTGAGTGGAGCGGAGGGAGCGTGTTGTGTTTGGGTTAATGAGTTCTTTGAGGTGGGGGGGGGGGGCATGTCCATGGATGCATTGGTGTGTGAGGAGGGAAACCTTGTACTCAATCCTGGTGGAGACGGGAAGCCAGTGGAGTGAGTGGAGAATGGGGGTAATGTGCTCATGTTTCCGCGCACTCATCAGGATATTTAGGACGGAATCGCCACTTTTAAGATGGACCGTATTCTGGTTTTTGGGTCAAATGGCCTTTTGAATGGGAGTGCTAGGGGCACTTTGATGCTAGCCTCAAAATAGCTATTTTTAAACACTAAGAAGGCTCGACACAACATGAGACTTTGCTCCAAGTATCACCAGGGGCTCTACACCTTAACTCCACCGGTGACCAAGATATATACTATAACCAGGGGCTATATATATATATATATATATATATATATATATATATATAGATAGATAGATAGATAGATAGATAGATAGATAGATAGATAGATAGATAGATAGATAGAGAGATGGATGGATAGATAGATATAATACAGAGTAGGTAGATAGATAGATAGATAGATAGATAGATATATAGATGTCCTCTTGACTAGAGGATCTCTCACCTTATAAATGACATCTGAGCTTTCGCTGTGGGACCGAAATTTCCTGACCCTTTCGAACAGCGCCCTGGTCTGTTCCCCATCACTTTTATCCAGACTGATTACCTGCCTGGGACTGTCAACCACGGCTGAGGGCTTGGTAGGAGGAAAGTGCACCTGGGACCCAAGGGACGTAGACGACATGGTGGAGTTACAGGAGAGCGTGGAAGGGCACGGGGAGGGAGGGGTGGCAAAGGACCTCTTCAAAAGCGGGCTGTCTGTGCCCGAGTCATTGCTTGTTCGTCTTGTGCGTGTTACCGAGGGTGAAGATGAAGTTGAAGAGAGCGGAGGTTGGGGTGGTGGTCTTTTCTCCACCACCTCCATCTCCTGGATGCTCTCCTGGCAGGCGGCATGAGACAGGACCTGAGATGTCCACGGTGACTCGGAGCACTTTGCCAAGATGGCCAGGAAGTGCTCTATGCGGGCGGAGGTGTGGGGGAAGTGGAGCCAGAAGGAGCCGCTGGCTACCAGCACTAGAGACTGCAGCATGGCCATGTAGGGGAAGAACCGGGAGCACAAAGGCAAGGCCTCATGGTAGCACACCTAGACACACAGATAGACACTATAACCACCATAAATACATTTTTTGTTCATTCTGGGGCAGTGAGAACAAGTTGTGAACACAACATTGTGTATTATATTATCCTTTAAGCAAACTTCTTAGCAAACAGTTTCCTATTACACATCATCTTACACAGCAAAGTCATAATTTATTTGAAGTAATGTCTCTGCAACCCGTCTCACTCCCAACTTGTCACATATGGCCACTGTTGGCGTCGCGCGTGAAAGCAAAAGAAGATGTGCATGTAACTTAAAAGCGCAGCGCAAAGCCCGACGCAAGTGTCTTTAAACAGCAAATGCACCTGCACCCATCTGTGGCCCATGGCTGGTCTTACAGGGAGGTGTGTTCAGGTGCATTCTGGGCGTGCTGGTCTTACAGGGAGGTGTGTTCAGGTGCATTCTGGGCGTGCTGGTCTTACAGGGAGGTGTGTTCAGGTGCATTCTGGGCGTGCTGGTCTTACAGGGAGGTGTGTTCAGGTGCATTCTGGGCGTGCTGGTCTTACAGGGAGGTGTGTTCAGGTGCATTCTGGGCGTATTGCTATCTTGAGGCAGCGGGAAGTGATGGCACCATTGACCAACAAAAACCTGGTCTAAAGTCAGTAACGCAGCATTTCATTGTTATTTTAACAGAGCATTAGTAAAACGCTCCTAGGCTCGTGCACAGCACGTGCACACTATGCTTGTTACACACACACACACACACACACACACACACACACACACACACACACACAGCAACACACACACATGCAGAAGATTACAAATAAAAATATTACGGTGCAAATCCTCCATCATAACAGCAATGCTCCAAGGTCCAAACGCGCCTGGCTTTTAAAGGGAATGGGAGATGATCTCTGATTGGTTGATTGCATGTTACGCCCAAAACACACCTCTGATTAATGAAGACACTAAGTCCAACCCTTTAGAACCATGACCCGGCACACGGACCCTTATTTCCACCGTCAAACTAGCAAAAGTGGATTTTGACACGCCCTAAACGCACCTGCACCAGGCGCTTCACGCCGTGCACTTAAATTGTTAAAATAGGACCCTTTGTCTATCTTATGAGTGAAATTGCAGGGGCGGGGGGGTTAGACGAAGCCCCAAAGAGCAGCTTTCAAAACTTTGGAATCTTTTCAGCATTACCAACCATGCCTTTAACAGTCAATATTTGTATTTGGTTCAACTGTTCTGTTGCATTTTCAATGACAAATGAAACTAGTATGACAGTACCTGGCTTATGTAAACGTACTGCTGGTAGACCAGATGTGTGCGTCGACCCCGGGCTGTGGAATGAAGATTTGGGCCGATGTTGCGTTGAACATGGGTTGAGGACTTTAAAGATGGATTCAATGCAGCCCTGCTAGTTGAGGTATTTGCAGTAACAAGTGGATCCAAAGGCATGCACACCACTCGGTCCCTGGACAGCTGCTCGGTACAAGCCAGGACAGATGCCATCAGCATCAGGACCACCAGGTAGTCCATGAAGACCTCCCACCAGGGCTTTAACAGTTTACTCCTACTCTGATGCTGATTCAGAGGCGCCAGCTCCGACAGGGAAAACATGCCGACCTTAGGCTCCGACAAGGATGACTGTAAAAGAAATGGTTAAAAGGTGAAGAAAGGTCTGAGCTACGCACATACACTGATGTAGTGATGTACAAAAATGAGTCTGGCCTTCATTGTCAGTGTCAACAGGTTAAAATGAACCATTGAGATAGCAAGCCAATCGCTGAAAATGTCAAGTTTTGAAGTAAATTTGGATCGTGCAACAAGGCAGGACTGCTCGGTTCTTTCTGGGAATGATCGTAAAGATTTATAAAGAATATGTTTAGGTAATTTCCTCTCTAACTGGGAGGTTTTGGGACTGATTGGTGGGATTGATGTAGAGCCCTGCACGGGTCAAAACCTCCAGCCCTAACCCGGCCCTGGCCCGTGGTGTTCAAGCCCTACCCGACCCCAGCCCAACAACGCCTGCATTTTTTTCAGCCCGAGCCCAACCCGACCCGAGACCAACATCGATCTCTTGTTAAGCTCTCTCTGATGCGCGCTCTCTGATGAGCTCTCTCTGATGCACGCTCTCTGATGAGCTCTCTCTGATGCACGCTCTCTGATGAGCTCTCTCTGATGAGCTCTCTCTGATGAGCTCTCTCTGATGAGCTCTCTCTGATGAGCTCTCTCTGATGCGCGGTCTCTGATGCACGCTCTCTGATGAGCTCTCTCTGATGCACGCTCTCTGATGAGCTCTCTCTGATGCACGCTCTCTGATGAGCTCTCTCTGATGAGCTCTCTCTGATGAGCTCTCTCTGATGAGCTCTCTCTGATGAGCTCTCTCTGATGCGCGGTCTCTGATGCACTCTCTCTGATGCGCGCTCTCTGATGCGCGCTCTCTGATGAGCTCTCTGTGATGCGCGCTCTCTGATGCGCGCTCTCTGATGAGCTCTCTCTGATGAGCTCTCTCTGATGCGCGCTCTCTGATGCGCGCTCTCTGATGAGCTCTCTCTGATGAGCTCTCTCTGATGAGCTCTCTCTGATGCGCGCTCTCTGATGAGCTCTCTCTGATGAGCTCTCTCTGATGAGCTCTCTCTGATGCACGCTCTCTGATGAGCTCTCTCTGATGCACGCTCTCTGATGAGCTCTCTCTGATGAGCTCTCTCTGATGAGCTCTCTCTGATGAGCTCTCTCTGATGAGCTCTCTCTGATGCGCGGTCTCTGATGCACGCTCTCTGATGAGCTCTCTCTGATGCGCGCTCTCTGATGAGCTCTCTGTGATGCGCGCTCTCTGATGCGCGCTCTCTGATGAGCTCTCTCTGATGAGCTCTCTCTGATGAGCTCTCTCTGATGAGCTCTCTCTGATGAGCTCTCTCTGATGCGCGGTCTCTGATGCACGCTCTCTGATGAGCTCTCTCTGATGAGCTCTCTCTGATGAGCTCTCTCTGATGAGCTCTCTCTGATGCGCGCTCTCTGATGCGCGCTCTCTGATGAGCTCTCTCTGATGAGCTCTCTCTGATGAGCTCTCTCTGATGCGCGCTCTCTGATGAGCTCTCTCTGATGAGCTCTCTCTGATGAGCTCTCTCTGATGCACGCTCTCTGATGCGCGCTCTCTGATGCACGCTGTCTCTGCTACACACGCAAACACACACACGTCACACGCTACTAAGAGGTAAACTTTGATTATAGGCCTGAAACATCAGGACCAAACATATTGGACCAACTGTCCATCACACAGAAGCATGAACATGAAGGGAGAATATAGTGCTACGGGATCAAACCGCAAAAATAAGTAAATAAACGGCCTACCTTTGCTTTTCAGTAACTGAACTGAAGAACAATGTTCAAAAATAACTCTTCGCCAACTGGCTAATGTTAAATGAAATTAATAAAATAAATAAAAATCCGTTGAACTGTGTGTGTCAGTGTCACCTGTTTGATGCACGTGAGTGACGTGCGTGCGTGTTGCGTTTGTGTTACTTTCTTAGGCGATGTATAATATTTATAATATAATCAATATAACAA
Organism: Zingel zingel; assembly: GCA_023566125.1. Lineage (NCBI taxonomy): Eukaryota > Metazoa > Chordata > Actinopteri > Perciformes > Percidae > Zingel > Zingel zingel. The sequence continues at coordinate 1,693,735 of CM042325.1, read as the reverse complement.
TATTTCATACACACTTTGTGACGTGTGCTCTGCTGCACGAATATTATGGGCACAATGAGGAGAGAAGCTAAAATAAGCCCGAGTCCGACCCGAGCCCGATCTGTCGGGTCCCGTCAGGTCCCGACGGGCTTGCAGGGCTCTAGATTGCTGTGGACCAAGTACACACGGAGACACACTGGTAAGAGCCAATGAGGTGTAACCATGTACCAGCTAATTTAAATATCTCACGTTACTGTGTTGTGTCAATAGTTAACTTCATTTAATATTGGATGTGGAGTTTTTCCACCAAAACAAGTTCCTCCCTGAGACTATTTGAGGCTAATTTAAATAGCTCACGTCAGGGGTGTTGGACTGAGTACCCAGGGCTCTGATCTGAGGAGGGCCCAAAAAGATGCTAGAATGACTGGCTGTGGATGTGGGGAGGGGCCCATAGAGAATGCCTTTCTACAGGGCCCAGCATTTTGTGCTATGTCCCTGGCTCATGTCACTGAATTGTGGGAACAGTTAACTTCATGAGGAGTCTTCTTTTGCAGGGTGCAAATGTTCCACCAGAACAAGTTCCTTCCTGAGACTATTTAGCAGAGCGTTCAGAGCTTAAAGCCGCCCCAAGACCGCTGTGATTGGTTTATAGAAATGCAAACAACCCAGAGGTTTTTTTTCTCCTATCCCACATTGCATCTGTGGTGTAGCCAGACCTTCCTCCCCAGCGCTGTGCACATAGAGCTGACAATGCAGGACTACAAAATCTGTGACCGGTCAAATTCTTTGACACTAGAGGGTCAACACATGTGATGGCAGTTATCAAAATGTGTGAACTATCTAAATACTGTACTACAGTATCTGACCACGGCCTGATCCAGGAACATGTTGATCATGTGAAAACACAAATAAGCTTCTTAATGTATACCATGTGGACCGACATGAAAACAATATTTTCTGCCAGAGTCTGAGGAGTTGAATAAGATATTTCTGTATTTGTGTGTTCTTTCCTTGCTTTTGAAAAAAAGTAATGTCACACTTTCTTCTGCAAGTCTTAATAAATAAAAGCAATAGTTAATTTTCAAAACTTTATCTTGCTTTTTCGATATTTAGTTATGAGTATGAAAGTTTCCGGGGGCTTTAAGCTCCAAGAGTTTCAAGTAGACATGTTTCAGGGAAAATGTTAAATGGAAATTCCACACAAAAGGTATTTAAATAAACATTTTAGCTTTCATATCACATCAAAATAAGGCCTACACACATCTGCCAACATTTCTATCGCAGGCAAAATCTCTAGAGTATGCTTTTTGGTAAAAACACAAATCACAACCAAACAATTAATGTTATTTTTGCAGCTTAGAAGTTAACTTTCTCCTACCTCGGTAAATAACTTGTTGTTTCTCTCTCTCTCTCTCTCTCCTCTGATCAGATCACAGCAACCTCACACAAACTTTGTTCCGGCGCTGTCTGGTTCTGCTGTGAAAAAAAGCTTACAACAAACTCCTCCTTAGCTGGCCGACAAGCAGCTTTTCAACGGCTGCCATGGCAGTGGATGAGTGGCTGAAAAATTTAATTCAGCTATAGAAGCCTGTTCAAGACCCACCGAGGGGGGGGGATGCCTTTACCCTTTAACTCCTTCAGCCCTGGCTCTGAGGGAAACAGGAATATTAGGCAAAAATCACAGTCACGAGAAAATATATACTGATTATTCGATAAATGTATTACTCACCAGCCACTCTATTAAGTGCATTTTGCTAGTTGGACCCCCGTTCGCCTTCAGAACGGCTTTTATTCTTCGCGGCATAGATTCAACACAAGGTGCTGGAAACATTCCTCCACGATTTGGGTTCTTGTTGACATGACAGCTGCAGATTTTTCGGCTTCACATCTACAATGCAAGTTTTACCGTTTCCACCAGAACCCTAAAGGTGCTCTGTTGGATTGGAAGCGTGCCTATATGTTCCCACAGCCCTATAGCCTATATGTTCCCACAGCCCTATAGCCTATATGTTCCCACAGCCCTATAGCCTATATGTTCCCACAGCCCTATATTCCCACATTTCTAGGCTTTTTTTTCCACTGAAAATTAGGCCGTATGTTCCCACAGTTCCCACATTTCTAAGATTTTTTTCCAAACTTAGGCCCTATGTTCCTAACCCCTAACCCTAACCCTTGAAGGGAAATGTAGGAACACAAGACCTCATTTTGAAAATGTCCTACAAATATGGAAACAAAGGGCTGTAGGAACATAGGGCTGTGGGACCATAGGGCTGTGGGACCATAGGGCTGTGGGAACATAGGGCTGTGGGACCATAGGGCTATGGGAACATAGGGCTGTGGGAACATAGGGCTGTGGGAACATAGGGCTGTGGGACCATAGGGCTGTGGGACCATAGGGCTGTGGGACCATAGGGCTGTAGGACCATAGGGCTGTAGGACCATTGGACTGTGGGAACATAGGGCTGTAGGAACATAGGGCTGTAGGACCATAGGGCTGTAGGAACATAGGGCTGTAGGACCATAGGGCTGTAGGAACATAGGGCTGTGGGACCATTGGACTGTGGGAACATAGGGCTGTAGGAACATAGGGCTGTAGGACCATAGGGCTGTAGGAACATAGGGCTGTGGGACCATTGGACTGTGGGAACATAGGGCTGTAGGAACATAGGGCTGTAGGACCATAGGGCTGTAGGAACATAGGGCTGTGGGACCATTGGACTGTGGGAACATAGGGCTTTAAAGCTAATGTACTTGCACCTACTACTTGTCTGGAGTTTGAACCTTCAGGGTTGAGAGCACTTCATTGGAAGTCGCTTTGGATGAAAGCGTCAGCTAAATGACATGTAATGTAATTATTTAATGTAGATTGTTTAACAGTTTCACTGTTTTTTAAGTTCAATAAATGCAACATCTTTCCAAAAGTCAATAAATAATCGTGTTAAATAATCGTGATTTCAATATTGAACAACATTAATTGTGATTATAACTGAGCAGCCCTAGTTGAACAGGTGTACCTAATAAAGTGGCCGGTGAGTGTATATACAGTATGTAAAGTAAAGCTAGCTCCTTTCAGAGTTTCAGGATTGCAGCAGGTTGAGATGGAGCCAACTTTTTGTTCTTTAAAGCTGACTATTGGGTAGTTTAATCTCTAACATTTATCCTATTTCATGAACTAATTCAAAATATATTCATGGCACCCTACAGAAAATCTTTTTCAGCATTGTACCCAGCGTTATCCAGCAGGGGCTGCTGAAGTGTGTGAGTTACACACAACAGCAGCATGAATCCACAGCTGTAATCCAGTTGCTGTTTCAGCTCCCGGTAAGCCTGCAAACCACAAAGTGCCACATGTAAGTGCAATTTTTTATTTTATGTTTTAGAACAATCATCCTCTTAGCCAAGGTGCAGTCGAAAAGGATGTATTTTTAGCCTGCGGCGGAAGACACTAATAACAATAATAATTTTTAAATCCTGCAAGGGAAAAATGTTTTCAACCTAACATGCTCAGACATGTCAGAGTGAGGGGGCTGCAGCTGTCGATGGATAGGTGCCCCGAGCAGGTGTACTGATGTCAATGGGGAGCTGGTTTCACCATTTAGGAGCCAGGACATCAAACAGTTGGGATTTCGTTGAGTGACTAGGTGTCCCTAGCAGCGAAGGAGCAGCAAGTCGATTGGCCAATGCAGAGCGGTCTCTTTATGGATGGATGTGTTCTTCTGTATCCAAAGAGGCCAAAGGTTACAGAGGTCTGATGGACCCAGAAAGTCATTACTGTGAATTGATTTTCTTGCACGAGTGTGAGTGTGTGTGTGTAAACTCACGGGAGGGCCATGTGTAACTCCAAGTGCTGTTTCCTTTGTATTTGGGCCAAGAAGAATCTGGAGCAAAGACTCAAACTGACAACAAACCACAACGGGATCTACTCTACACAGCTGGTGTGTGTATTTTCTGTGTGCGCGTACTGTATGTGCAATATGTGTGTTTGTGTGTGGTAGTTGCAGCAGTAGTGGTATATGAGTGAGTGAGATTGACATTAACTGTTGCCATGGAGAAGATAACGTGTGAAGATGTAACTTTGAGGGACAGGGACAGTTCTTTAAATAATGTATTATCACCATCTCCTGGTGCAAAGTCAAGCCCACTTTTTACTGTACGATTACTGCGTTTTTTAGACTTGTTAAAGATCAAATCAGCAACAGAGGACACCTGCTGCAACTGAGCATACTCCTCAGTATCTGTTGAACAGCATAAAGAATCACAGTGCAATGTCTCACTGACAGCCTCACATTTAATTCTGTTTTTGAAGCCTTTATATTACATGCAAGGCTCTGAATATGAACGGTTTCCACTAGAAAAGTTGTTAAGCCTGGTGGCAAATGTCATTTTTTTTCTTCATGAGGGCACGTCTGGGGCCAGTCACAGACTGATGGCAGTATTAAAGCGTAACTCTCGCCAAAATGCAACCTAGGGTCTTTTTGTGAATGTACCAGAGTCAAACTTTCATTTAAAAGCATATTTAGGACGGAATCGCCACTTTTAAGATTGACCGTATTCTGGTTTTTGGGTCAAATGGCCTTTTGAATGCTGTAGCATTCCTTTTTACTACTATTTAACTTATTTTACTATTAATTTACTTTATTTTATCGTTATTAATACATTCTGTGTGTATATGTTTATATTGTTTATATTATTTTTTATCCTTCTTATATTTGAATGTGTGACATGCACCAACAGCACCATGACAAATTCCTTGTATGTGCAACGTACTTGGCAATAAAGCCCTTTCTGATTCTGGTTCTGATTCTGAATGGGAGTGCTAGCGGCACTTTGATGCTATCCTCAAAATAGCTATTTTTAAAACACTAAGAAGGCTCAACACAACATGAGACTTTGCTCCAAGTATCACCAGGGGCTCTACACCTTAACTCCACCGGTGACCAAGATATATACTATAACCAGGGGCTCTACACCTTAACTCCACCGGTGACCAAGATATATACTATAACCAGGGGCTCTACACCTTAACTCCACCGGTGACCAAGATATATACTATAACCAGGGGCTCTACACCTTAACTCCACCGGTGACCAAGATATATACTATAACCAGGGGCTCTACACCTTAACTCCACCGGTGACCAAGATATATACTATAACCAGGGGCTCTACACCTTAACTCCACCGGTGACCAAGATATATACTATAACCAGGGGCTCTACACCTTAACTCCACCGGTGACCAAGATATATACTATCACCAGGGGCTCTACACCTTAACTCCACCGGTGACCAAGATATATACTATAACCAGGGGCTCTACACCTTAGCTCCACCGGTGACCAAGATATATACTATAACCAGGGGGCTCTACACCTTAACTCCACCGGTGACCAAGATATATACTATAACCAGGGGCTCTACACCTTAACTCCACCGGTGACCAAGATATATACTATAACCAGGGGCTCTACACCTTAACTCCACCGGTGACCAAGATATATACTATAACCAGGGGCTCTACGCCTTAACTCCACCGGTGACCAAGATATATACTATAACCAGGGGCTCTACGCCTTAACTCCACCGGTGACCAAGATATATACTATAACCAGGGGCTCTACGCCTTAACTCCACCGGTGACCAAGATATATACTATAACCAGGGGCTCTACACCTTAACTCCACCGGTGACCAAGATATATACTATAACCAGGGGCTCTACACCTTAACTCCACGGTGACCAAGATATATACTATAACCAGGGGCTCTACACCTTAACTCCACCGGTGACCAAGATATATACTATAACCAGGGGCTCTACACCTTAACTCCACCGGTGACCAAGATATATACTATAACCAGGGGCTCTACACCTTAACTCCACCGGTGACCAAGATATATACTATAACCAGGGGCTCTACACCTTAACTCCACCGGTGACCAAGATATATACTATAACCAGGGGCTCTACGCCTTAACTCCACCGGTGACCAAGATATATACTATCACCAGGGGCTCTACACCTTAACTCCACCGGTGACCAAGATATATACTATAACCAGGGGCTCTACACCTTAACTCCACCGGTGACCAAGATATATACTATCACCAGGGGCTGAACACAACCAATGTTGTCAATGCTTTCGTTAAGGCGTAGACCTTAACGAAAGCATTGACAACATTGGTTGTGTTCAGAGTTTACTAAAAAGAAAGGTTTTGAGCAACATCGTGGACCAACGCACGGACCATCGTGGCTGTGCTACCGGTACAAGTCGATACAGACATTACATAGTATACACTAATACCGTGTAACGCCGATGACCTGCTGATGGGCATTCAACCCGCGCTGGACTCGTTCATAATGACTCAGCCGTCCCTCTGTGAGGAGAGAATCCAGCCTGCAGGAGTTCAGACACGTCACTGATAACCAGAGATCGGCTTCATGGTCAAAGATAGTTTGAGTATAATTAACTCCAGTCTCTGCCAGAGACGCCTGCTTTCAAAAGTAACGTGAAAGTTGCTTTCCATAGGGGGGTAACTAAGTAAAGTAACGGATTACTTTTTTAAGAAGTAACGAGAAACGAGCAAACACTACTTTTTAAAAGTAACTTCCCCAACACTGTCCGTAATGTTGACACAGAAATGGCGGAGTGATATTTTAAGTGATGCACCAGGAGTGCTGTAAATGGCTCTGGCTGTGCTGTCATGCTGATCTGAGCACGTTCTAAATGTCTAGTTGACCAGATTGTCTGGTCGGATCTACTTGTTGTCAGGGAAATAGCGAGGCTTGAACTCAAAATGCAGAGTTGAGGAATCTATTGAAACAAACACTACAACAAAAAGTGTCCAGAGGTAGGAAGGCAAAAACTTACACGAAAATAATCCAAAAGGCATGAAAGCCAGGAAGCAAGACAAGAAGACACAACGCTAGACCCGGAACCCAAGACAAAAACATACAATTCAAGATCCGACAAGGGACAAAGACAGCACAGAGACTAATGGTGCGTTCCAGACACAATTTTTAGCCACGACTCACGACTTGGTGGCGTTCCAGGCAAAGACACAAACAGCTGGCTCATTTTTAAAGATAACAAACTGGGCTGCAAAACATGTATCAGCATCCCGTCACTTGCTGGCCAGACAGAGAGGGGACTAAAGCTGTCAAGAGAATCACACACACACACACACACACACACACACACACACACACACACACACACACACACACACACACACACACACACACATGACTTGTTTAAATAAATGCATACATTTATGTTGTTAGTAAATAACAATACATTGTTGTTGTACCAGCAATATCTCCACATTTTGTTTTTCACTGTAGAAATCTCAAATGTCATAATGATTTGCCAATGCAAGAGAGTACCGGCACATTTTCTTTCCCCACTTCAAGCACTGTACACAAGGTAACGAGGTTGAAACGAGGGACAGGTGATACAAGGGCTCAGGAACAGACACTCAGACAGGAGGGAAAACACAAGCCATGACAAGGGAGAAAACCATTGACATATATATAATGGACCAGCAGGTCCCGTGTCTCTGGACGGAGACCAGTGAAGGATGTTAGAAGCTCTTTTCCGGTGATGGCTGAGCGTTACTGAGCAGCCTCCAACTGAGCTTGAAGACGTAGATGTGACGTGAGCAACCTGTCTGAAAGTTGGAAGTCTTCTGGTAGCTGTGCCAAGAGAAATCTCAATCATTCCCAATCTAGCAGAGACGGAGAGCGTAGGTATATGTAAGGAGATAACATAGGCACAGGCTAATTACTGATCACTAACATGATAGTTAACATTAGTAATTACACTTAAACAGCTAATGGAAGTCCAAACTGCCTGAGAGCTTCTCCTGGACTATACGGTAATTCCTCTACTATGAGACAGTAAGTCTCGTGGTTATGACCCAATCGTTAGCCTATTTTTATAACAACGTCTGCTACGGAGCCATAACGTGAGCTACAAGGTAATGGAGCCTTTTATACATTGTCGTGTTTCTTTAGAAATAAACAACGGACAAATAGAGTCTTTAAACGCTTCAGATGTAAAGTTATTCTCTGTCAAAGTGACGTCAGAATGAATGGCAGTCAATGGGATGCTAACGGGAGGTGATGGCTTGGTAGCATCAGAATGAATGGCAGTCAATGGGATGCTAACGGGAGGTGATGGCTTGGTAGCATCAGAATGAATGGCAGTCAATGGGATGCTAACGGGAGGTGATGGCTTGGTAGCATCAGAATGAATGGCAGTCAATGGGATGCTAACAGGAGCTGATGGCTTGGTAGCATCAGAATGAATGGCAGTCAATGGGATGCTAACGGGAGGTGATGGCTTGGTAGCATCAGAATGAATGGCAGTCAATGGGATGCTAACGGGAGCTGATGGCTTGGTAGCATCAGAATGGCGCCATAGGAGGTTCGCAGTCCGAGGAGAAGCTAACCCCCTTGAAGAAAACAGACTGCAAAATAAAACAGGAAACTGAAGCATAAACATACAGAGAACCCAAGAGACAAACAACAAGGAATTGGGGGATAAATCAACACAATAAACAAAAAAAAACACAACAGAAACTCACAATCGTGACAGTTGTATAATATTCTTTTCAAACTCTCTGCAAGAAAGTGCACAAATGCATTTCCAAAAATTTTCTTTATACTGTATATCTTTACTGAGAAGTCTTGCGTTTTCTAAAAGTGCATTGAGGGTCAATGATCTCACTGAAAAAGTAAGTGATTGTGTGTGATTGTGTGAGCTTACGCATCTCTTTCAGGGAAACATGGCCTTATAATTAGACAGCAGGGCTGTGGTGTGGCAGGCTGAACATTAGCGGCCAGTATCCTATAAACACCCTCGGTTTCAGAGCTCTGCTGCGAAAGGGCCTGTGGCTTCACACCTCTTCATTTGCAATATGTATACACACAGACACACGCGCTGACACTGTGCGCCCGTATGCAGGGGTGTTTTGGGTGGGGTCATGTTATGTGGCAGGATTCACACGTCCATGTCATGAAACAAACATCACAAGCTTGCCACAGACCTCTGCACATCGAAAAGCTGATATCTTTAAACATGAGCAACATTACACACACATTATGTTGTTGTCTATAACTGGTTTATGCTTAACAATCTGTATGTAAGGATTTTGGACAGGGAAGCTAGTTCAAAAATGGCTTAAAGGTGAGGTTTATTGAATTAAGAAATGTATTTTTTTTAATATTTAGAACAATAGGATCAAAGGGTCAAACTCTATTCTTAATCGTCACATACACACAGTACAATGTAGTGAAATTATATTACTGCCTATAACCCATCCTAAGTATTAGGAGCAGTGGACAGCTATACATACAGCATCCGGGGAGCAACTCGGGGGACACTTTGACATGTGGCTGGAAGGAGCCTGGGATTGATCCGCTAACCACTCTACCTCCGAGCCACAGCCATCAGAACAACATGAACATGAATGAGATAATAATATAAAGACAATATATCCTCTGCTGTGATGATGTTGCATCCTTTCATCGGCAACCAAACAGAGGGAACATTTGTATTTTGTCAATTGACCATTAAAAAAAGACATCTGGGTCGAGTGAAAGATCTTAGATTGGTTATTTAAAAGTGGTGGGTTTGGGCAGGATGTCATGCGAGTGACAATTCTAGTGGCAATTCTCTCTGATCAATCATTGGTCTGCAGGGTTTTAACTCCACCTTCTAGTATCGGCTCAGCTCGCTTGGACTCTTAACCAAACTTTCGCCAATGGAAAACCGAAAAAAGAACGTTTTCCAAGCGAATTGAGCCATGCTGTTTCATTTAGTGGAAATGGGGCATTAGCTCCAGACTAAAATATCTCAACAAGTAGCCTAGCCTACTGGATATATTGCCATGAATGCCTTCTACAGACACTCATGGTTGCCAAATGGTACTGACTTGGCGATCCCCTGACGTTTCTTCTGGTTGATTCTGGTTTTTGTTATTAAATGTCTCAACAACTATTGGACAGAATGCCATTCAATTTATATCATGCATTGTTACATCCCTAAATTATAGTCATACATTTGTTTATTATTAAGGCTTGTGGTAATCTCGCATTGCCAGACCATCTGGCTAGTCCACACAGCCTTCTGGGATGGGAGAAAAAACGTGCTCTGGTTTATTGGCATTTCTTTAAACCAATCACAAGCGCCGGACGGAGCCACGGTGCCTCTGCTAAATAGCCTCCGAAGGAACTTGTTCTGGTGGAACATGTGGACGTTCAAAAGTAGTTTTAGTCGTGCAACAGAGAACTCAGATTGGACAGATAGTCTAGCTAGCTGTCTGGATTCACCCTGCAGAGATCTGAGGAGCAGTTAACCATAGTCCTCACACATCCACCAGAGGTTAGAACGCCAACACAGAGACACAGGAAGGGGATAGGCATCTGGTCGAGAAGAGGGCCAGAGCAATCCCGGAAGTGGAACATTGTGGATATACAGTAGGCTTGTGGTAATACATTTAGGCTCTCTCTCTCTCTCTCTCTCTCTCTCTCTCTCTCTCTCTCTCTCTCTCTCTCTCTCTCTCTCTCTCTCTCTCTCTCTCTCTACACCACCAATTCTGCAGACGTAGGCAGTGGCTGTCTTGGGTACCATGTCCCTTTGAGGTTCTCACACCCTCTTACCTCTCTGTAACCCTGAATCATGATGCAAATCTCAGAGAGTTGGCTGCGTGTGTGGGAGCGGGGATGCCCATCGGATGACTGAATTTAAGAAGGTTTTGTCATCAATATCACTCCTGACATGGTGTTGATAGTTGTTTAGCAAGCATGGAACATATTTATGCAAATGATTTATCTTCGTAGACACCGCTGGGGGAGCGCTACATCTGAACACAAAATGCTTTTTCTCAGTAACCTCTTAGATTCAAAGATTGAATTTTAATCTGTGAAGTTTTCAATCTGATAGCGATTGATTGAAAAGAGTAGGATGATGTGATAAGCCGTTACATAGAAAGAAGAAATACCTCAGCTGCGTAATACTTATTTCCTGTTCAGTGGGAGGAACACTTGACAGTGTTGTGACTTCACTCTTGAACATGACCTTGTGATATAGTGTGATATTGAGAGCAGGTAGAGTCCGCATTTCCCATGGCAGCCATAAATATAAATGTTGTTGTTTATACATCATGTACTGCAAAGCAATTCCTCTTTTTTCTGTTATCACCGCCTCTCAAAAACGATATATTATTTCCTTTTGTGAAGTCTAATTTTGAGTAAATTCTGACTCAACACATTTAGCACATTTAGCACTGAAATCTAACTAAGCTATCAGACATTTTTTCGTCTCCTTTCCCTCCCCTAACAAGGAAAAGAAAGTCCTGCACTGTGCGTAACCTTAGAGTGAAGGCTATGCACAGTGCAGGACTTTCTTTTCCTTTTCATAGAGCCTCTATGCCAACCAAAGTGACAGAAAGTTGAAAAGTTGTGAGGAAATGAGTGGGTGGAGGCAAACTAGTGAGATATGAGAAGCTGTTGTCCGTGGGAAAGTGGCACAGCACTTCTTTAGTCGTGTCCTCTGAGTGAAACCTCTATCAGCCACAGCAGAGACACAGATACACCAAGACTGAGACTGTGGCCTGAAATGAGGCTGCCTGACAATCTGATGCTTCTCTTTCTGTCATCATTGGCAGCAATTAATTTGATCTAAATTATGTAATTTACGTAAAGTACTTCAAAACACCCACATTATTTTCATGCGTGGCAAATTAAAAATGTACATGAATGGGTACACAAATATCAGCCTTTGTTGGTAACTTGGCATCAACAATATATCTTATTTGACAAAAATTACTTCTAACCAAATCATTACATGTTAATTTCTCTCTTCAATCTCCACTGATTGTGTGTGTGTGTGTGTGTGTGTGTGTGTGTGTGTGTGTCATTACTGGAAGAGCATTGTTGTTGCCTAAGCCGTACAATGGCAGGAAAACCCTAATATCTATTTAAAGTTCACTAACATTAGCTTACTAAGTCATAACAGGCCCCCCAAAACCACAGAGCGTATTGAATTAGTTAAGGTTGTATTTTAATGCTAATGAAAAAAACTTTGAACAGAAAAAAAGTTACATAGTCTGACTTTAATGTGTAAAATTGGCCTCTTTAAAGTCAATTTAATTCAATTGTATTCATGGTATCTCATCATCAGTTATCTCAAGACACTTTACAGATTCTACAGAGTAGGTCTAGACCACACTTTATAATTGACAAAGACCCAACAGTTCCAATAATTCTCCCAAGAGCATTTGGTGCAACTTCCTCTTAGGGAGAAACCTGGGACAGACCCAGGCTCTCTCATTTCATGGCGTAGCAGGGCGTTACAGGGTGTAGCAGGGCGCCGAGCAGGACCACGGTGGCAGCTGCAACCATGATGTAGGTGCCACACTAATCCAAGGAAAACTGCAAGGCAAGAAAACATAAGGACTCTTGGGAATAATCTCCCCAGAGCTGAGTTATTAACAAGCATTTCTGGGACATGGATGCACACAGATGGAAAGAGAGGAGAGAGGAGGTCAGTGTGTCAAAGGAAGTCCCCCGACAGTCTAAAACTATAACGGCATAATTAAGAGCTGGTCCAAGGCAAACCTGAGCCAGCTCTATAAGAGTTGGTAGGTGAATCTGACGACTATGAAGAGAAGCAGAGATGAGAATGGGTGCCGTGTCTGCTGCAAATACACCCTCCCCCGCCGGTCTAGCAAACGCTCACTCCCTAACTATAAGCTTTATCAAAGAGGAGAGTTTTAAAGCCTAACTCTCGCCAAAATGCAACCTAGGGTCTTTTTGTGAATGTACCCGAGTCAAACTTTCATTTAAAAGCATATTTTAAAATTAACACTTAAGAAAAATAATGTTTTGTTTCTTCTTTCAAAAGTTACATAGTCTTACTTTAATGGGTACAATTGGCCTCTTTAAAGAGATATGTATGTAAGACACCAGTTTACTGTTGTTTGGATTACTGATCGAAAGCAAAAGTGAAAAAAAGGAACATGCTAACCATATACGTAGTTAATATAATTAGTGTTGGAAACAGTTGTGAAAAGAGATGACATTTGGTGTAAGGCAGCTGACAGCTTTCCTCTACACTTACACTTACACACTATACATTTTTATAGGAGGATTTCCTAAATGTTATAATTTAAAACAAAAACTAAATATAGTAAATCCAAAGTAAGATTATTGATGTATTTATTCAACACATCGGGTAAGTCATATTGCACACACACCACATTCCTCCCATGCATAGTCTGTTAGTCAAGTTTGACTATGCATGGGAGGAATGTGGTACATGGTAAGGTAAGTGAACATCAGAAACAAAGCAATAGGAAAATGAACTTTCGACTGAAGTTGTTCTCCCTTCTCACCCTCCCCCTCTCCGAGTTTCAGGTTCCTAGAAAGGCAGTTTCTACCACCATCAGGGAACAAGAAGCCCCTGAACCCCCCAAAACAAATGAGGCAGAAACCCACCGAACCCACCAGCCCGTCTCAGCTCCCTGCACTACTCTCGTCTGCTCTCCCTGACAGACCCTGGGAGAAGGTTGCATGCCCCCCACCACATCAACCACAGTGCTCTAACGTGCCTCTCTTCGTGCACATCAAGGCAAACTTAGCTCCATTTTTTTTCACGCTGCTGAGACCAGAAGTCAAATGAAATGTTTGCAAAAATACAGCCAGATTGAGAAATGCTTTGGTTTCAGTTCATATGTGGCCTGTGATGATTTGATTTCAATCTGTGGTCAGATTCACATTACTTGACAACCGATATGTATATGCAAAATATTTAAGATTTTAAGAATGAATGAATGATTAATTTAATTCAAAAATAAATTAACAAAAAGCTTTAAGAAAGAGCAAGAATAAGCTAAATAAAATAAATACTCTTGTCCGAAAAGGAGTAGGAAGAAGCTAAATACTTTTCGGGTCCTATACCCTTTTTGAAATGTCCATACCCTCATCAAAGTATTTTTCAATCTATTGTTTTTCAATAAACAACCATACAACCCTATAACCCAAAACATCGTCAAAATTCAAAAAACATTTGCAGATCAATTAAGCGATCAAGTTCCTATTCCATAATTTTCTTAATTAAATAATTTCTTCAAGTACCATCCTTAAGCTACGGTCCATCAGGTATATTTATCAAGCACAATTAGCTTTTAAATAGATCATAGCAAAACTAAAACAAGTTAATATAATATTATGGAAGCCTTTATTGTCACTGAAATACAGTGAAAACCACGAAATTATTAATGCTTACAAGAAAACGATATTGCATACATCCATATATAGCATAAAAACAATTAGCATTCAATCTGTTTCCATGAGTAAAGAAAACCAATTCTTTATGATTGTTGAAGCAAGAGTATGTTGGTATTGTCTTGTCCAGAAATTGTAGCTTTATAAGATAGTTAGATTTTTTAAAATTAGGATTTTGTGTATTTGATATTATTCTACTGCAGTCCAGCGTCTGTTATTGTGTAGATCAAATATTTACCTAGAAATTCCCTCAAAGGGTTGTATTATTCAGGTTTATTAGGTTTAATCTTTCATTAGAATAGTGTCACTAGCACAACTAATGTACTGAAACATTCACACACTCGAACAGCGACGACATTCATTCATTGTATCACATTTTTATGCAGTATATTTATTTTTATGCATGCCAATCAGGAAAAGTGTAGGGTCGCCTCATATGACTCGTAGCAAAAGTGCAGAATTGAAAGAATCTAGAGTTTATATGATGTGGAATCCTTGGTACTTTTTCTGAATGAACTTGAAAGGAATAGCATGCATCTTACCATCCTAACAAAACCCATTTGTTTCTAAACTAGTGTTTCAAACAGAGAAACAGCCAAAGCTACATACTGCATTGGATCACGGCCCCGAAGTAATTGTTAAGTTAAGTAGAAGAGTCATGTCATCTGCATATAGATTGATTCTGTGTCTTTTGTTTAAGCCAGCTTTCCTGTTGATGATTGGCCCTGCAAGTGGTAAAATACTGTATCAATACGGTATATGTAGCAAAGTGGAGATTGTGAAGATTATATAATCCAGTGTTTCTCAACGGGGGCAGTACCGCCCCCCCCCCCCCCCCCCCCCCCCCCAGGGGGGCGCTGGAAGCAATATTTTGGAAAGGGGGGCGTTTGTTTGAAAGCTAATTTGAACCAAAGATTCACGATAACAATACATGTTTACACTTTGAAATACTTGCAAAAAACAGTGGTCTGCTACATTCAAACCTGCCAGTTCACGGCACTGCAACTTGACGAGACGGTGGATCATAACTCTTCTTCTCTTCTGTCAGCTTTGTTTGGCGCAACTCCGCGCTGCCTTCATGTAAACAGGATATCAGAGCATTATCTTAAATGAGCGCCGAACTTCAGCATGAAGCTGCGTTCAGATAAAAAAAAAGCAATCGCCACAGGGTGGTGCGGCTTCCTTTTGTGTTCTTTAACCCCCCAATGTAGCACAAGTAGACTTTATATTTCGCAGTAACAGTTTTTCGTCGGATCTTTTATAGAATTCAACGTTTCCTACTGCACCTGAAGGCATCTTCATTTCACAGAGAAAGAGAGAAGAAAAGAGATGAGCGAGAGACATCGACTGTGCTTTGTTGTTTGGCAAACATTTAGCTGTTCCACAAACTCCCGGGTAGTTCAGGGCTTGTGTTTGGTGTTTTAAAAGTTTCTTGGGGTAGCGATAGAGAAAGTGATGTAACTGTTTACTGTACGCGATTCTCACACCTCCACACAACGTAGCACGATATGGGGTTGCGTTTCTCCAAACTTTTTTTCTGCTATTTACTTGCAAGACAACCTATACTCTTCTAAGCATCAACAAAGGGCTCTCACTAACTTTCAAAGGTTGGGAACTTATTTCCATTTGCTTTTACCCTTTGATAAGTTCAGCTTGTTTTCCGTTGGAACAATTCGATTATAGATTTAGATATGAATGAAAAATAGATTTGAAAGTTAAATTGCTAACTGTTTCTGAATGGCTACTGTTAGTGTTTCTAATACCTAATTAAAGTTTGAACATTACATATCTAGTCGTTCTGATTGGCTGCTGTTACCTTATTTAAATTGAATGTCAAATGGTTGCACATGCACTAATAAATATGTTGTTTGTCATTCAATGATATTATTTTTGGATTATTTGTGATAACAATAGTAACAACAATAATAGGCTTAATATTAGGGCGTAATCATTAATATTCGGGGTAACTAGAATACATCTTATTTGATGGGGGGCGGTTAGGGACCTGGATACTGGATAGGGGGGCTGGCACAAAAAAGGTTGAGAACCACTGATATAATCCATCATTCGGCAACCTGGATTTATTTAATCATTTGGTTAGACCTAGACACATTCAAATCACTCATCCCAACATACATCTTTAGATTATAGCCTTCAACCTATAATAGTTTCACATTTCATCTACTGTTAGTTACTGATTTTATTGTTTACCTTACTTTTAATATGCCTGTTTTTATGTTGTTATTTTTGCTTCACTCTTCATTAGCTGCTGCTAATGCTATGTTTTGGTAAATGTGTTCAGGGGGCGATGCCTCATATGTTGTTAGGAAGGATAAGGAGGAACTTTGCAAATTGTATTGACAAACCACATGCAGCATGATGACTCATGAATGTCTCTGACAGTATGTCTCTTTAACACTTCTTTTGCCGTGATCAAACTTTACACATTGTTCTTAAATGAAGTGCAATCAGCCCTTTTCATGTATTCATTAAATAGTACAGATATTGTAATACTCATGTACAGTAAATATTTGCAATTTCTTATGTTTTTAGCACATAATTATGAATTTGTAAATTATATATTATTTTTCATGGCTTGCAAATTATGTGCCAGATAACTACTAATAACTTTGTAATTATCAGTCATTTATAACAATGATTTGTTAATGGTTAGTTTATCATTAATTAAGAGCTTATAAATTACTTATAAATGGTCATTATTGTAATATCTTACCCTGAAATTTTACTCCAGATCTGCCTTCTTCCCAAGCTGTCACTTTAAATAAAATATCTTCTCAATGTCTTTCTAACACAAAGGTTACTCAGACTATAGTTCAACTCTTGAGATAAAGTTGGTAAAGAAAGACCAAATCTAAGCTCTGTCCAATCGCATAAGGAACTGTGTGGGATGACTGGGTACCACACACACACACACACACACACACACACACACACAGTGTAATGTGTAATTGCCACTTCAATAGTAAAAGGTCCACATTTTCACATGAGAACGATGAGATATTCAAACTTTCCAAAGGATGCTCGGTGTGTTTGAGTCAACCCACTTGAACAGTCATTAAAGTGGTAAATATAACACTTGTCTTAATCTGTATTGGTCTTACAGTAAATAAGGTTTCATCTTGACTTTTGGTGTCACCACAATTTTATTCACACTGGGTCCCAAACCTGAAGTGTACAGCCGACTAAACCTTCAGCGAATACGGAGCAACATCTCTGTTTTTATAGACTTCGCTTGTCAGAATAAGGGTAGCAAAAGAGGTAACACCCCCAAAATTGATTAAAACAAGGATATTTTGAGATATTCGTTTTTAAATAATGTTTTTTTTAATTATCTTGTAATTTCAATTAATTTGGGGGCATTTTTTTCTGCCCCTCCAATGCCTAAAGACCCACAATCCTCTGCAGTGTTTCAAAATCAAATAAAATCTCTTTGTGTCATGTCATCAGTTGATGGGTGTGAGAAAGAGAAAAGAGGACGTTGCCAGCACACGAGGACACACAAGAAACACTCAACATTCAGCTGTGCAATACAGAGGTAAGTTGGAATGTTATTGTTATAATATCAATATATTTATACGGATGTATTCATTTTTTAGACATTTTCTTATGCACCTACAACATGGAAAATTCAATCTACCGGCACACTTTCAACTTCTTCTTTGCAACTTCAAGGCTGTGACTTGTGAAGGATATTATTTATAGATTTACATGAGCAGGTTACTACATTTTTTTAATCTTTATTACAGAGGCACATGTAAAATCTCGGTGGATATTTACTGGCAAAAAAAAAGTTGGGGAAAATTACTTGTCTGCTGCGTACTTGTCTTGAGTTATATCTTTTTAGTTTTTCTTTCAGGCTTTCCTTTTTCTTGTTTACCGTATGATCTGATATATAAAAAATCAACCAATGCAGTTTTGAGATATTATTTGCCACATCATGATATGTGTCATGTCATGATAAATTAATAAATTTGCTAATTGCAAATACACTTTATTTATATGTTTAATTTAGGTAATGTGGAAAGATAATATTCCCAATTTTAAAATCATTCTGCTGTTCTAAATGTCTACAAAAGGGTACATGCCGCTAAAATGGAAGTATAAAAAGTGAACCATATAGTGTCAGTTTAGAAGTCGTCAGACAACACCACAGCCGGGTTATCCTTCAGTGAAAACCCTGAAACTTTTGTGCAGGTGGCGGGCTATATTTGCTAAGAAAACCTCAAGCTTTGGCATTGTAACTGAACATGTACCAGCAGGTGTGCGGCATCTAAAGGCTCTAAAAGTGACATGAAAGAGCTGATTCCTGCAGGTTTATTCTGCAGGATTTTTTTTAACCTTGTCTCCCATCAACTCCCTCAGTCAGCCCTCAGTCTGCCATGCCGCGGTCGTTCCTCGTCAAGAGTAAAAGGACTCATGTACTCAGCTCATCTAAGGACTTCTATGGACGACATTCCCAGCCCCAAACAGACTCCCACCAGCCTGTGCAGCATGCGATGGGACAGGACAGGAGGTGTCCGGAAGATGTTGTGCAGCCTTTGTACCCCATGTTAGGGGTCAAAGAGCGTCCTGCTGAAGCCTGCTCACCGTGGGACGGGATGGCAGTCCAGTATCACTCTGCCCCCACAGATGAGATTCGGCCTTCAGGTATCCAACACTTTCTTTAGCAGGGAATTTTTACGAAATTGTTGTCACTCTGAAATGAGTATAAGACTATAGTTTGTATACAGTATGTGTTCTTTGGATGCCATAGGAGAGTGTTGTTGATCTCGGTCATAACTGAGCAGAGATGGGGACTCGAGTTTGAGACTCTGACTCAAGTTTGATACTTAAGTCGCACACATTGTGACTTTAGACTCGACTTAAGACGCATCCTCAAAAGACTTCAGACTCAACTCGGACTCGGGATACATAACTTGTGAATCTATTTTTAGGAAACGTCTGATGAGCTGAACATTATTCCACTCACTGCGTAAGTTACAACCTAGCTACGTAACATATAACATATTTGCTGCGCGTCGCCACACGTGAGACAGGACAACAAACATGTCGACCACACCAGCGGTTGCTATGTCATTCTTCAAAAGCTTTGGCTTTAAAACTTTACATAATGTGATATAATTTATATAAAATTGAGACTTGACTTAGACTCTGCCACAGAGACTTGATACTTGACTTGGACTCTAACTAAGAGACTTGACTTGGACTCTAACTAAGAGACTTGACTTGGACTCTAACTAAGAGACTTGACTTGGACTCTAGATCAAAGACTTGAGACTTGACTTGGACTCTAGCTCAGAGACTTGAGTTGGACTCTAACTCAGAGACTTGAATTGGACTCTAACTCAAAGACTTGAGACTTGAATTGGACTCTAGCTCAAAGACTTGAGACTTGACCTGGACTCTAGCTCAACGACTTGAGACTTGACTTGGACTCTAGCTCAAAGACTTGAGATTTGACTTGGACTCTAGCTCAAAGACTTGAGATTTGACTTGGACTCTAGCTCAGAGACTTGAGCAACAGGATTAATCTTTGTACACTCAAGGCCAGAACATGCTAACCAAAGACCCTAAAAATGCTCAACCATTCTCAGTAAACTAAAGCCATTCCCATCATTATCTTTACATAATCTAACAAAAGCCCCTGTGGAGAACAGAGACGCTCCTCTGCCATTCTCGCCTTGGACGGCGGACAAACACCCGGCATCTGATAGAGAGAGACAACTGGAGCGACTGGTCTTCATGTTAGTCAACCACACGTCGCACACCGACCTCAAATCCCCTGTCAGCGAGTGCCCGCTCTGTGAAAAGGTAGGACGCCTCTGCATTGTGAGAATTATCAAATGTCCGTCTGTGCAGTCTGTGCTGGTTTATAGGAGTAGGATGTTGCAAACAAAGCTGTCATTTTAAAATATTTAATAATATTATTAATGCCCTATTTTTACTCACATTTGCACTCTTGAATTTAACTCAAGAACAGGCTGTTGTTTAACCCTTTTGTTGTCAACCATGCAACTTATTACCACTAGTTTTACACTTATTTTTGGAATTTATAATAAAGAAACCTCATTTATATGAAATTATACCTAATGTTTGAGTTAAAACAATCTAAAATTATGAATTACTTCGACAAATAGTTAAGATTTAGTGGATAATCACACACTGTCAAAGTTTAGTCAGGATAATGTTTAGAAACCATGTCATTGTTTTTTTCAAATGCTATCAAAATTAAATAAAACACCAAAAATTCAATGAAAGAAGTGAACTGATCCTAAATTTTTATCTACAAAGAGCGTTGTATGGACCATCTGTGTTATTTTTGGGCAACTTGGTTTAAAGAAACCCAAATTTCTGACGTAGAAACTTTGAAAATGGGTCAAATTTGCCCCGAGGACAACAGGAGGGTTAAAAAAACCAAATTGAAACATTTGTGATCGTTGTGTCGATCATCCAGGTAGTTTTACATGCAGCAGTTGTCCAAACCTGTATCCAGTTCTCTTAATTTATCCTTGATCCCAGTGTAGTAATCCCTGAGCTTAAGGGAGAGGGAATTAGATTTTTAAGTGGCATGTGGCACGTACCAGTGGCATGTACTTCCGGTACTTCCATATGCAAATTGCGATTGCGTGTCAATTGACGCCATAGTGAGTAGGATTAAAGGGCGAAAATCCACATAGGGAGATTGGTCGGAGTGGTGGATGGGTCAAAATACAGGACTTTTACCCAGGAGAGCGGGGATCACGTCCCACGTGTGACCTTGAGTCCCGGCGAGTGATGTTTCCTTTCCACGTTTGTTGTTTTCCTAAACCCAACCCAACCCCGTTGTTCTTTTCCTAAACCCAACCCAACCCTGTTCTTCTTTTCCTAAACCCAACCCCGTTCTTCTTTTCCTAAACCCAACCCAACCCTGTTCTTCTTTTCCTAAACCCAACCCAACCCTGTTCTTCTTTTCCTAAACCCAACCCAACCCTGTTCTTCTTTTCCTAAACCCAACCCAACCCCGTACTTCTTTTCCTAAACCCAACCCAACCCTGTTCTTCTTTTCCTAAACCCAACCAAACCCTGTTCTTCTTTTCCTAAACCCAACCCAACCCTGTTCTTCTTTTCCTAAACCCAACCGGTTGCTCTTTTCCTAAACCCAACCAGTTGCTCTTTTCCTAAACCCAACCCAACCCTGTTCTTCTTTTCCTAAACCCAACCAGTTGTTCTTTTCCTAAACCCAACCCCATTGTTCTTTTCCTAAACCCAACCCAACCCTGTTGTTCTTTTCCTAAACCCAACCCAACCCCGTTCTTCTCTTCCTAAACCCAACCAGTTGCTCTTTTCCTAAACCCAACCCCATTGTTCTTTTCCTAAACCCAACCCAACCCTGTTCTTCTTTTCCTAAACCCAACCCAACGCCGTTCTTCTCTTCCTAAACCCAACCCCGTTGTTCTTTTCCTAAACCCAACCCAACCCTGTTCTTCTCTTCCTAAACCCAACCAGTTGCTCTTTTCCTAAACCCAACCAGTTGCTCTTTTCCTAAACCCAACCCCGTTCTTCTTTTCCTAAACCCAACCCAACGCCGTTCTTCTTTTCCTAAACCCAACCAGTTGCTCTTTTCCTAAACCCAACCCCGTTCTTCTTTTCCTAAACCCAACCCCGTTCTTCTTTTCCTAAACCCAACCCAACGCCGTTCTTCTTTTCCTAAACCCAACCAGTTGCTCTTTTCCTAAACCCAACTTGTGAATTGACGCCATAGTGAGTAGTATTAAAGGGCGAAAATCCACATAGGGAGATTGGTCGGAGTGGTGGATGGGTCAAAACACAGGACTTTTACCCAGGAGAGCGGGGATCACGTCCCACGTGTGACCTTGTGTCCCGGCGAGTGATGTTTCCTTTCCACGTTTGTTGTTTTCCTAAACCCAACCCAACCCCGTTCTTCTTTTCCTAATCCCAACCATTTGCTCTTTTCCTAAACCCAACCCAACCACATTCTTCTTTTCCTAATCTCAACTGTTTCTTCTTTTCCTGAGCACAACCCGCATGTGACGTAGCCTCGTGATAACACGTAGCCTCGCGATAACACGTAGCCTCGCGATAACATGCCACTTGGCTTTAGGAAAGTGGCACATGCCAGGACATGCCACTTCCGGCTGCCACATGCCACTTGAAAATCTAACTCCTACTGGTTTCAGGAGTGCTGGCTACGGCGGGGTACCGATACCGGTAACCAATAACGTAGTTTTACTGCGTTTCTCTATGACATGTAACGTTAGACAGCCAATCAGCAGCATTATTAGATCTTGGTAAAAGCATGCTGCATGCTTATTGGCTCACTGACCCTGATGAGCTTTACCTTAGGTATTGAAGAACCTCCTTAGATACTGAAATTGGGTATTAAATGACGAGGCATTTGTAGATACTCAGGCAAATCGGTCGGTGCCTAAAAAGTATTGAATACGATACCCAGCCTTAGTGTTGGTGCTGGCTTCACATTTGAAGTACCGACTTGACAGTGGTATCATTAATCTTGTCTTTTTTTCCCCAATCTCTCTGTCTACCTCTTCAGTCTCTCTCAGAAGTGTTAATATCAGGAGGTGGCCTGCAGGCTTATCTTCACAACGCCCTCTCTGTCCCATTGACCAGATCCCCCACTGCCTGCGACGTGCCGTTTGGCTTCAGGGCGATAGGCAGCTATGGTACAGCTAAGGTACAGTACACAGTGAGAATCTTTACATGACAAAAAGTTTAATCAATTTCAAAACATACACATGACCCGTCACAGGCCCGTAGACAGGTTGGGTGGCTCGAACAACCCCCCCAAAGGTCCATAATTTAAAGGTCCTGCTTTTTGAATGCTTTTATATAGGCCTTAGTGGTCCCCTAATACTGTATCTGAAGTCTCTTTTATATAGGCCTTAGTGGTCCCCTAATACTGTATCTGAAGTCTCTATTATATAGGCCTTAGTGGTCCCATAATACTGTATCTGAAGTCTCTTTATATAGGCCTTAGTGGTCCCCTAATACTGTATCTGAAGTCTCTTTATATAGGCCTTAATGGTCCCCTAATACTGTATCTGAAGTCTCTTTTATATAGGCCTTAGTGGTCCCCTAATACTGTATCTGAAGTCTCTTTTATATAGGCCTTAATGGTCCCATAATACTGTATCTGAAGTCTCTTTATATAGGCCTTAATGGTCCCCTAATACTGTATCTGAAGTCTCTTTTATATAGGCCTTAGTGGTCCCATAATACTGTATCTGAAGTCTGTTTTATATAGGCCTTAGTGGTCCCCTAATACTGTATCTGAAGTCTCTTTTATATAGGCCTCAGTGGTCCCCTAATACTGTATCTGAAGTCTCTTTTATATAGACCTTAGTGGTCCCCTAATACTGTATCTGAAGTCTCTTTATATAGGCCTTAGTGGTCCCCTAATACTGTATCTGAAGTCTCTTTTATATAGACCTTAGTGGTCCCCTAATACTGTATCTGAAGTCTCTTTATATAGGCCTTAGTGGTCCCCTAATACTGTATCTGAAGTCTTTCCTGAAATTCAGCCTTGGTGCAGAATTACAGCCACTAGAGCCAGTCCCACAATGAGCTTTCCTTAGGATGTGCCATTTCTGTGTCTGTAGCTTTAAATGCTATTGAGGAGGAGAAGGGGGGGAGGGGGGGGGGGAGAGGGGGGCAAGGTGGAGGGTGGGGGTGTGGCCTTGACCAACTGCTATGCTTTGCTTGTTTGCAAGCCATGATGTCGCTCTCTTTCTCATGGGCGGGCCAAATTCTCTGGGCGGGCAAAGCAGAGAAAGGGGAGGTAACCTTTCCCCTTATGATGTCATAAAGGGAAGATTCCAGATCGGCCCATCTGAGCTTTCATTTTCTCAAAGGCAGAGCAGGATACCCAGGGCTCGGTTTACACCTATCACCATTTCTAGCCACTGGGGGACCATAGGCACGCTGGGGGAACGCACATTAATGTTAAAAAACCTCATAAAGTGACATTTTCATGGCATGGGACCTTTAAGTCGTTTTTTTTTTTTGGTGTGGTCTTTAAACTTGTGAACTGTGTGTGTGTGTGTGTGTGGTCTGAAAAAGGTGGTACATGATCTTGGTAGGCAATTTGACAACTGTGTAGTAAATATTTGTGCATCAAAAAGCGTGTTCGTAAAGATACCAGCTAATCCAGAACAAATTTGTGCATAAAACGTCACCAAAATGAAGTATCTGAACCTCATAATTGAATACAAAATGAACTTTTTGAAGAAATAATCTCCCCTTCCAGTAGGCTGGCTACGAGCCTGCATCGTGATTGAATATTGTTCTTTTTTTAAATTTGTTTTTCTTTCCTCTCTTTCTTTACACCTAACTTTTCTTCTCTTCATGTTACGTATTGTTGAATAATTGTAGGGAACAACATGCCAAGCCCCCGGAGCCTTTTCTGGGTTTTCCTTTTGTATTTAATGTCTCTTAAATATATCTTCATGACTTGTGGAGGAAACATTGGTTTGTCCTCATGTCTGTGTCCAAGTGAACCTGTGTTTGTGTGTCCAGGACCGTAGCTTTGTCTGCAAGGTGTGTGGAAAGGTGTTCAAGCGTTCGTCCACCCTGTCCACACACCTCCTCATCCACTCAGACACGCGGCCTTACCCCTGCCAGTACTGCGGGAAAAGGTTCCACCAGAAATCAGACATGAAGAAACACACCTTCATACACACAGGTGAGTGAACACAAAGGTACAACTATCTTAAAGCACCTTTAAGTCATTTTCTATGAAAAAAACAAAAACATTTCACTGATTCCAGCTTGTTAAATGTGAATATCTTCTAGTTTCTTCTCTCCTATGGGACAGTAATCTGAATATCTTCTAGTCTCTTCTCTCCTCTGGGACAGTAATCTGAATATATTCTAGTCTCTTCTCTCCTCTGACAGTAATCTGAATATCTTCTAGTCTCTTCTCTCCTCTGGGACAGTAATCTGAATATCTTCTAGTATCTTCTCTCCTCTGGGACAGTAATCTGAATATCTTCTAGTGTCTTCTCTCCTCTGGGACAGTAATCTGAATATCTTTGAGTTGTGGACAAAACAAGACATTTGAGTGCAATGGAAACAGACTAAAACCTCCATTGTGTATTTTTTTTAGTTGATTCTTAGCAAAAACCCCTTTGTTCTTTCACAAATATGAGTTCATTCATGTGTAATTACTTCCACCAACTAATCAAAGTATTCTCGAAGCGTAGAATCTGCCATTCAGAATCATTCAGAATACATACGAGCAAGTCGCTCGAATGACGGCCGCCATGTAGCGCCTCCATCTTTATAATACATTAACCACAGAGGGACATACCTCCATCTTTATAATACATTAACCACAGAGGGACATACCTCCATCTTTATAATACATTAGACTAAGGTGGACATGCCTCCATCTTTATAATACATTAACCACAGAGGGACATACCTCCATCTTTATAATACATTAACCACAGAGGGACATACCTCCATCTTTATAATACGTTAGCCACAGAGGGACATACCTCCATCTTTATAATACATTAGCCAAAGAGGGACATACCTCCATCTTTATAATACGTTAGCCACAGAGGGACATACCTCCATCTTTATAATACATTAACCACAGAGGGACATACCTCCATCTTTATAATATGTTAGCCACAGAGGGACATACCTCCATCTTTATAATACATTAACCAAAGAGGGACATACCTCCATCTTTATAATACATTAACCAAAGAGGGACATACCTCCATCTTTATAATACATTAGCCAAAGAGGGACATACCTCCATCTTTATAATACATTAACCAAAGAGGGACATACCTCCATCTTTATAATATGTTAGCCACAGAGGGACATACCTCCATCTTTATAATACATTAGCCAAAGAGGGACATACCTCCATCTTTATAATACATTAACCACAGAGGGACATACCTCCATCTTTATAATACATTAGCCAAAGAGGGACATACCTCCATCTTTATAATACATTAACCACAGAGGGACATACCTCCATCTTTATAATACATTAACCAAAGAGGGACATACCTCCATCTTTATAATACCTTAACCAAAGAGGGACATACCTCCATCTTTATAATACATTAACCAAAGAGGGACATACCTCCATCTTTATAATACGTTAGCCACAGAGGGACATACCTCCATCTTTATAATACATTAGCCAAAGAGGGCCATACCTCCATCTTTATAATACATTAACCAAAGAGGGACATACCTCCATCTTTATAATACGTTAGCCACAGAGGGACATACCTCCATCTTTATAATACATTAACCAAAGAGAGACATACCTCCATCTCTATAATACATTAACCAAAGACGGACATACCTCCATCTTTATAATACGTTAGCCAAAGAGGGACATACCTCCATCTTTATAATACGTTAGCCACAGAGGGACATACCTCCATCTTTCACCCTCTTACACCCAGTGGCACCGTGACGAATGCCAGGGGGAGGTTACTCGCCAGGGAAGCGAAAAAGAGAATTAGAACGACAGCGCGACAGGCAAAGAAACAAGACCAAGTTAATATCGGAGCGGCTAGAACAGCTGCGTGGAAACGCCATTACTGGAGTAAACCAATTACTGGAATTGTTGGGTCTTTGTAATTATAGAGTGTGGTCTTGACCTACGCTATCTGTAAAGTGTCCTGAGATAACTCTTGTTATGATTTGATACTATTAATACAATTGAATTGAATTAAACGATGGAGATACTAAGAGCTAATTTCGGTTTCGGCCACCGTAGGAGTTAAAAAGCGCTCGGAATGGGAGGGGCTAGAGAGTAATATTCAGTTGGTTGTCATATACAATTTCACCGCTAGATGGGAGACATTCTTACACAACGTAGCTTTAACTAATACATTTTAGGCTAAAGGAAGCATGCGACTTAAAAGTCCAATGAAGAGAAAATGGCGCAGATGAAATCATCTGAGTGTGACGATGAGAAGACTGTAACCTTCCTCAATGTTTTCTACATTTTTTCTCACCATTTGGGGTTTGATTGGTGAACACATCTTCTTTGTAGCGTCCATGTTTTTCCCACATTACAACTTAAATATAAACACACCGTGGGAAGAACAGCTTCCCAATTTAGAAAATGGGACCGTCCTAACTAGGGGTGGGGGAGAAAAATCAAAAATCTTCTTTACTAGTCTCGCTTTGCCAGACCTTCCTCCACAGCTCTGCGGAGGAAGGTCTGGCGAGTCGACACAGCATTCCTGGATAGGGGGGAAAAACGTGCTCTGGCTTATTGGCATTTCTTTAAACCAATCACAATCATCGTGGGCGGGGCTAAGCTCCGGACGAAGCCACGGTGCCTCTGCTAAATAGCCTCGGGAAGGAACTTGTTCTGGTGGAACATGTGGATGTTCAAAAGTAGTTCTAGTCGTGCAACAGAGAGCTCAGATTGGACAGACAGTCTAGCTAGCTGTCTGGATTTACCCTGCAGAGATCTGAGGAGCAGTTAACCATAGTCCTCACACATCCACCGGAGGTTAGAACGCCAACACAGAGACACAGGAAGGGGACGGACATCGGCGAAAAGACATGCATCAGGCAGATTTCCTGCGGCACCGGAGCAATCCCGGAAATGGAACGTCAAGGATATAGACAAATGAAAAATGAAATAAATGTCAGACTGACTGACTGACTGACATGTGATGTGCATTCTTCTTATAAAACAATTAGTTTTCAGAAATGTCTCATGATATATTGTCTCTACAAGTGTCGTATTCAACTTTGAAAATCGCAACACATTTCAAATCAGTGTGGTGACTTCTAATAGTAATGCTGTGATGCTGTATGAAGAGGAATCCGCCGACACTGTTCTTGATTATAAAAAGTTTTATTACAATTCAAGATTTTCAGCATCATTTTTAACCAACTCCTGCAGAGAGCTTGGAGAACAACCAACCCAATTCTTCCAATAAGTCGTTCTGCCTTTTCTTTGTGTGCATATGGTATATATTCTGTGCATTGCATTGACATGATTGGGTCAGAACTGACCAATGATACCTTCTTATCTGGCTCATCTCCAAATAAGGGCTCTTCTGTCCAAGAGGGCTCTTCTGCCCATGTTAACAGTCTCCAGATGTTTCAGTAGTATACAAACGTATATCGTCCTGGCCCTAATCCAAAACCATGCTGTGAAATGCTTAAACACCCACCTGTGAAATATTGTGTACTTCCTCCCTCAGGTGAGAAACCACACGTGTGCAAGGTGTGCGGTAAAGGATTCAGCCAAAGCTCCAACCTCATTACCCACAGCCGAAAGCACAGCAGCTACCGGCCGTTCAGCTGCCATCGCTGCAAGCACAGCTTCCAGCGCAGGGTTGACCTACAGCGCCACCAGCAGATGCAGTGCTGCTATGAAGACGTATGCAACAGTCCATGAAGCAATGAAGTGATGGCATTTTTGTAAATAATGTTCAATCATTCATACTTGTAATACTTAGAAGTGCTACATAAATATCAATAAAACTTAATTAATTGTGTATGAATATTATTTTAGCTCCTTGGTTTGTGTTCTAAGCTAAATTGTTTGTGTTGTAGATCACTTATTGCCAATTAGGGATACTAGTAGCCTGACTAACAAAATCAGATTTGATTAAAATAATATGCATATTCATATTCAGTCAAATATAACACCTAAATATTACATGTTGCAATGATGCAAGTGTGTGAAAACTAGTTTGCAAGCAGGCACAGAAGTTTAGCTAAATGTAATGAATAACTGGAGTACTGGAGAAAAAGTTTAAATAGCTAAAGGTTGAGCTCGTTAGCTAATGGTTGGTTAGCTACAGGTGTCACTACCCGATGCTCAGATTTAAACGGTTTACGGCATAACGCCGAGGGATCCGGATCTGGCTGCATTGTGAAATCCATAAAATAATAAACTTTTCTCATTACAAACAATAACAGAAGATGGAAATCATTT
Organism: Zingel zingel; assembly: GCA_023566125.1. Taxonomy (NCBI): domain Eukaryota; kingdom Metazoa; phylum Chordata; class Actinopteri; order Perciformes; family Percidae; genus Zingel; species Zingel zingel. Next base: position 1,664,483 of record CM042325.1, on the reverse strand, counting down.
AAAAAACGCTGTAGCTATCAATGATTGTTTGATTGCTAACGTTAGCTCAAAATGCCATTCAAGTGACAGCCTTTGTTATGTTTGATTGCTAACTTGTAGCCAGAAGTGAACGAACTTCGTTATGTAGGTCCATTTTTATTGTCTTGACATTACAGAAGTCTCTCGTTAGCATCTTGGAGGCTACTTCAGACATTACAGAAGTCTCTCGTTAGCATCTTGTAGCTACTTCAGACATTACAGGAGTCTCTCGTTAGCATCTTGTAGGCTACTTCAGACATTACAGAAGTCTCTCGTTAGCATCTTGGAGGCTACTTCAGACATTACAGAAGTCTCTCGTTAGCATCTTGTAGCTACTTCAGACATTACAGGAGTCTCTCGTTAGCATCTTGTAGGCTACTTCAGACATTACAGAAGTCTCTCGTTAGCATCTTGGAGGCTACTTCAGACATTACAGAAGTCTCTCGTTAGCATCTTGTAGCTACTTCAGACATTACAGGAGTCTCTCGTTAGCATCTTGTAGGCTACTTCAGACATTACAGAAGTCTCTCGTTAGCATCTTGGAGGCTACTTCAGACATTACAGAAGTCTCTCGTTAGCATCTTGTAGGCTACTTCAGACATTACAGAAGTCTCTCGTTAGCATCTTGTAGGCTACTTCAGACATTACAGAAGTCTCTCGTTAGCATCTTGTAGGCTACTTCAGACATTACAGAAGTCTCTCGTTAGCATCTTGGAGGCTACTTCAGACATTACAGAAGTCTCTCGTTAGCATCTTGGAGGCTACTTCAGACATTACAGAAGTCTTATTAGCAGGTTGTTGGAGGCTACTTCAGCCTCTAATCTAGAACTGACATCAGGGATCGTGCCATGAAAATGTGATGCCTTACGCTAAATAATTAATTACTGCTGCGTAATGTACCTCTCATTATTCTGTAGCTAACAGCAAAACAGATCTACGTTTGTCGCAAAGTGACGCATGCGCAACTCACATCTGCACTCGACTCACATCGGGTAGTGACACAGGTTGAAGTAGTTAGCCAACAGTTGAAATAGTTGCATGTGATTTGAGAGTGAAACAGCAAGTCGACATGGATCTCAGCTCCTTTAATACATCTTATTTGCCACAAAAACATAAGTTACATACAGATAAATGCAGTTTCCAGCTGATTCAGTTACAACACAAAGTGAAATTGACTCTAAGACATGCAGTCCCGCCTCAACTCATCTTTGACCGGGTGTTTCCATCTCTAAAGGTGATGATGATGATGTGGTTTCTGTTTGAGTCACTCCAACCAAGTTCAGATCCTGTTGAATCCAGATAAACATCTCTACACGTGTAGGGTGACCAGAGTAGATGGCCGCAACGCAAATCTCGTGGGAGCGGGTAGTTTGAACTTTGCTGCGGGTGGGAAAGGTCGACTAAAAAGAACACTGCGGGATCGGGATGTAGCCTGGAACCCCCCCAACGCCAGCAGACACCATAGATAGGCTATATATATATATATATATATATATATATATATATATATATATATATATATATATATATATATATATATATATATATATATATAGCCTATCTATGGTGTCTATCTATATATATATATATATATATATATATATATATATATATATATATATATATATATATATATATATAGCCTATCTATGGTGTCTGCTGGCATCATCATATATATATACTGACTGTATATACTGTATATCTATGAGCAGACACCAGCAGCGTGTCTGAGCCTCCCAGGACGGGGGAGCTCCGAGGCTCCGTCCACCGTCCTCCCACTCCCTCATCCTCTGCTCCTTCCTCCCCCTCTCTCCCTCATCCTCTGCTCCTTCCTCCCCCTCTCTCCCTCTCCTCCTCACTCCCTCATCCTCTGCTCCTTCCTCCCCCTCTTTCCCTCATCCTCTGCTCCTTCCTCCCCCTCTCTCCCTCATCCTCGGCTCCTTCCTCCCCCTCTCTCCCTCTCCTCCCTCCCTCATCCTCTGCTCCTTCCTCCCCCTCTCTCCCTCTCCTCCTCACTCCCTCATCCTCTGCTCCTTCCTCCCCCTCTCTCCCTCATTCTCTGCTCCTTCCTCCCCCTCTCTCCCTCATCCTCGGCTCCTTCCTCCCCCTCTCTCCCTCTCCTCCCTCCCTCATCCTCTGCTCCTTCCTCCCCCTCTCTCCCTCTCCTCCTCACTCCCTCATCCTCTGCTCCTTCCTCCCCCTCTCTCCCTCATTCTCTGCTCCTTCCTCCCCCTCTCTCCCTCATCCTCGGCTCCTTCCTCCCCCTCTCTCCCTCTCCTCCCTCCCTCATCCTCTGCTCCTTCCTCCCCCTCTCTCCCTCTCCTCCTCACTCCCTCATCCTCTGCTCCTTCCTCCCCCTCTCTCCCTCATCCTCGGCTCCTTCCTCCCCCTCTCTCCCTCTCCTCCCTCCCTCATCCTCTGCTCCTTCCTCCCCCTCTCTCCCTCTCCTCCTCACTCCCTCATCCTCTGCTCCTTCCTCCCCCTCTCTCCCTCATTCTCTGCTCCTTCCTCCCCCTCTCTCCCTCATCCTCGGCTCCTTCCTCCCCTCTCTCCCTCTCCTCCCTCCCTCATCCTCTGCTCCTTCCTTCCCCTCTCTCCCTCTCCTCCTCACTCCCTCATCCTCTGCTCCTTCCTCCCCCTCTCTCCCTCATTCTCTGCTCCTTCCTCCCCCTCTCTCCCTCATCCTCTGCTCCTTCCTCCCCCTCTCTCCCTCTCCTCCCTCCCTCATCCTCTGCTCCTTCCTCCCCCTCTCTCCCTCATCCTCTGCTCCTTCCTCCCCCTCTCTCCCTCATTCTCTGCTCCTTCCTCCCCCTCTCTCCCTCATCCTCGGCTCCTTCCTCCCCCTCTCTCCCTCATCCTCTGCTCCTTCCTCCCCCTCTCTCCCTCATTCTCTGCTCCTTCCTCCCCCTCTCTCCCTCATCCTCTGCTCCTTCCTCCCCCTCTCTCCCTCTCCTCCTCACTCCCTCATCCTCTGCTCCTTCCTCCCCCTCTCTCCCTCATCCTCTGCTCCTTCCTCCCCCTCTCTCCCTCATCCTCGGCACCTTCCTCCCCCTCTCTCCCTCTCCTCCCTCCCTCATCCTCTGCTCCTTCCTCCCCCTCTCTCCCTCATCCTCTGCTCCTTCCTCCCCCTCTCTCCCTCATCCTCGGCTCCTTCCTCCCCCTCTCTCCCTCTCCTCTCTCCCTCATCCTCTGCTCCTTCCTCCCCCTCTCTCCCTCTCCTCCCTCCCTCATCCTCTTCTCCTTCCTCCCCGTCTAACAGCAGCAAGCACCTGCCTTCTTTCCCTGCATCTTCTCCCTATTAGCCTAAAATTACGTGTTTTCTCATGGTGGACGGGAGAAGACACAACATCAATGCATCTCTATTATTGTGCGGGCAGAAAGTTTTGCGGGTGCGGTCGGGAGTGGACGTACACATTGCGGGAGCGGGCGGTAATAGTCCTGACGTCCCAGTTTGACCGGACAGTCTCGATTCTGAGTTGCGTGTCCCGAGTCCCGACAAAAGCCTGTCGGGACGCTAAAAGGTCCCAGTTTACACCAACCACTATGAAATTGCCCCGGTTGTCAGTGCTTACATAGCCGACGTGGTCTTATTATAGCCCGATCATTATCTAAACCCATGTAGAAAGACTAATAAAGCGTCCAGCGTATGATTTTAACAATGCGTGTGTGTGTGTCAGTCAATCCTAGCGGTCTGTGTCTGCATAATCTGTGCAGCCAGCGTTGTATATTTGTAAATATTGTGGCAATGCCTCTTCTTATCTGTCTCGTTTTAACCATAGAGAGTGAAAGAAATGCTGGGTGGAAATGTTCCCGCATTTCAAAAGCAGGGAGATTCCGTTAAAAAATCTAGGTCTCCCTTGTCAGTTCGCCATGTGTCTACCGGGCACAAATGCTCCTGTTGAGCGGATGTTGTCGCTCATGAACAACACATGGACTGACGAGAGGAACCGCATGACCATTCCCGCCTTTTTGACCCTTTGCTGCCCTAATTATTATGCATTATGTAATTAATGATGTATGTGTTACTGCATTCCTTCATATCCCATGAATCATTAGGAATTGACGTGACCTCATACATGAACAACACAACTATAATTCACTCCTCTAACAAATACTGTATACAAAATGAATGTTTCCAATAGGGAAGCTATCTGCTCTATCAAATGAGATTACATTTTTGTGCGCATGTGTGTGTGTGTGTGTGTGTGTGTGTGTTGTTGGTTAGAATAACACTGGTAACACTTTACAGTGAGGGTACATGAATTATCATGATTTCATGCATGAATTAATTGATGTAGGCCTATGTGTTATTATTAGGGCTGTCAGCATTAACACGTTAATCGCGATGCGATTAAGGTCCGGGCATAACGCGTTAATTTTTTTTAATTGCATTAATTGCATGCCACCATTTATTCATTTATTTTACACTCCACTCGACTTCGCGTCGTGCCTAACAGGCTACTATTTTGACCCTTTGCCGCCCTAATTATTATGCATTATGTAATTAATGATTTATGTGTTACTGCATTCCTTCATATCCCATGAATCATTAGGAATTGACGTGACCTCATACATGAACAACACAACTATAAAGCATTAGGTACGTGGGCACATCATTAGGGATTATGAATTATTAAGCGTGATCATGATTATATCACTGCACAAATTCTGATTTGAACACAACTGATTTGAACACAAAAGTCCTGATGATTCATAAGATATAAAGGAATGAAGTAATGCACAAATCATTAATTAATTAATTAATTTGTGCATTAATTCATAATTCATGTACCCTTACCGTAAAGTGTTACCATAACTTTAGTTCAAGCCTGTGGCAGCAGTTCCAAATAATTCATTTAGTGCCATGCAATGAAAAATACCTTTTCACAAAGTTAATTCACAAGTTCAGTGGGTGCATTTTCCAAAATAATACTTTAATTCTGAAAAATAGACTTGGTCCCACACGAAACGCACTCAATGTCTTTTAAAATGACTTCTTAGATATGTAAGCCTCATACCAAGAACATTCATGACTATTAACTGAGATAGCCCATGATGTTGTGAGCAGTAGGCCTACGTGTGCTGTTGGCAAAGTTGTGTCTAATCTGTCTGAGTCTATGTCTGACCTGGGCTGGCACATGTTCACGTTAAAAAGCGTGTGCATGTACGTGCACGAGCATTACGGTCACGCGCAAAGTGTCCCGGTTTTAGTTCCGGAAAATCTGGTGACCCTATACATGTGACGACGATTGCTGCTACTTTTGAGATGCCTTTGATGAAGAATTGCTCGCAGCACCAAACAAACAAAATGTGCTGTTCTGTGTTCACATGGTTTGAGTCCCCTCGCATTTCTGCAACACAGCGATGAACGATGGAGGAGACGTGCACAAACATTGGCTCTGCACACACACAAGCTGTCCCAGTTCTCCTTCCTCTGATTTGCAGGAAATCCTGAGAAAGAGATAAAAGAATAAAAACTGTTCAGACCTGATCTAGCATATCAGAGTTGAAATCTGCAGGTGCTCGCCTAATGCTGGTATTTTATCTGGAACTGCCGGTGTTTCTAACCACTACAGTTTATTTTATACACCACCTCGGCATTTGGTTCACTCTGTGCCGCCCAGCTGGAGTAGCTTGTACAGTTTTACTCTGTTATTGTGTATACATTGTCATGTCTCGTCCCTGTGCCAAGTCTTTAGTTTGTTTAAAGCGTAACTCTCGCCATAAGCAACCTAGGGTCTTTTTGTGAATGTACTCGAGTCAAACTTTCATTTAATAGCATATTTAGGACGGAATCGCCACTTTTAAGATTTACCGTATTCTCGTTTTTAGGTCAAATGGCCTTTTGAATGGGAGTGCTAGGGGCACTTTGATGCTAGCCTCAAAATAGATATTTTTAAACACTAAGAAGGCTCGACACAACATGAGACTTTGCTCCAAGTATCACCAGGGGCTCTACACCTTAACTCCACCGGTGACCAAGATATATACTATAACCAGGGGCTCTACACCTTAACTCCACCGGTGACCAAGATATATACTATAACCAGGGGCTCTACACCTTAACTCCACCGGTGACCAAGATATATACTATAACCACGGGCACTACACCTTAACTCCACCGGTGACCAAGATATATACTATAACCAGGGGCTCTACGCCTTAACTCCACCGGTGACCAAGATATATACTATAACCACGGGCACTACACCTTAACTCCACCGGTGACCAAGATATATACTATAACCAGGGGCTCTACGCCTTAACTCCACCGGTGACCAAGATATATACTATAACCAGGGGCTCTACACCTCAACTCCACCGGTGACCAAGATATATACTATAACCAGGGGCTCTACGCCTTAACTCCACCGGTGACCAAGATATATACTATAACCAGGGGCTCTACGCCTTAACTCCACCGGTGACCAAGATATATACTATAACCAGGGGCTCTACACCTTAACTCCACCGGTGACCAAGATATATACTATAACCAGGGGCTCTACGCCTTAACTCCACCGGTGACCAAGATATATACTATAACCAGGGGCTCTACACCTTAACTCCACCGGTGACCAAGATATATACTATAACCAGGGGCTCTACACCTTAACTCCACCGGTGACCAAGATATATACTATAACCAGGGGCTCTACGCCTTAACTCCACCGGTGACCAAGATATATACTATAACCAGGGGCTCTACGCCTTAACTCCACCGGTGACCAAGATATATACTATAACCAGGGGCTCTACGCCTTAACTCCACCGGTGACCAAGATATATACTATAACCAGGGGCTCTACACCTTAACTCCACCGGTGACCAAGATATATACTATAACCAGGGGCTCTACGCCTTAACTCCACCGGTGACCAAGATATATACTATAACCAGGGGCTCTACGCCTTAACTCCACCGGTGACCAAGATATATACTATAACCACGGGCACTACACCTTAACTCCACCGGTGACCAAGATATATACTATAACCAGGGGCTCCCTGGTGATAGTATATATCACTTTTGCCTGCCGTTACTGGACACTGTTGCCTAAATCATTGTATTTTACGTACCTGAGTTGTGCATTTGTGGGTCCATTCTCTGTGTGCATGATATAAATGTAGTCTGGATCAACGGAAGTACATTTGCAGGATAAAATGCTTTAAACAAATGTTTCCAACACCTATTAACATTTATTTTTTATTTTTATTTATTTATTTATTGGGGACAGTGCACATTAATGAACAATCTAACATTTCTGTACAGACTGTAACTGAGCCAGGTTATAGCATAAATGCTAATTTTCACCTGTAGTCCCGAGGCAGGAGAACAACAACATACAAGATAATGCAACACAAAAGAATATGACCACATACAATATCACACAAACACACATTAGCACACATTCAGGCAGATTACATTACATCAATAAAATTAGTCAAAATGATGACATAACTGGGAACTTTTAAGAAGTTGTTTAAGGTGCTTTTTAAATGTGCAGTAAGTTGGACAATCTCTAATGTTTGTTGGGATGCTGTTCCAAAAATGAGCTCCTCTGACAGACAGAACAGTTTGTCCAAATATACTCTGTTTGAGTGTAAAATGAGTGGAGTCTCCCTTTAAAGAGCCGTCCTCCTCTGATCTTACCTCTACACCGAGCTGGACGACTGATCCGACGGTGACAGTGGATTCCAGATGTTGCCGCCTTCATGGGTGTGCGTGTCTTTTAAATGACTTTCTCCTCCAAGCGTCGCTGTACGTGGCCCTTTAAAAAGATAGAATTATAAATCATTTAAAATGTCTCCACACGACAGATGTAAAAGAACATCAAGCTATATTGTATAAGCAATGCTGTTTCATGGTTTCATGGTTATCCTGCAAATCCTCATTTATTTATTTTTTGTTTAAATGTTGGTTACATCTTTGATACTGGTGGTTGTTATCAGTTAAAGTGGGATTTGGCAGGCGGGGAACCCTAAAATCATGGGGCACGCTCAGCCGGGGGAATTTGTACATTTTAAAGTGCTCATATTATGCTTTTTGGCTTTTCCCCTTTCCTTTATTGTGTTATATGTGTTATGTGTTATATATATATATATATATATATATATATATATATATATATATATATATATATATATATATATATATATATATATATATTTGTGCACGTTATAGAAAGTGAAAAAGCCCAAAGTCCACCCCAAAGAGACTTACCATCTCCAACAGAGAACACTGTTCACAAACTGCTCCAAACAGCTCTATTGTAGTCCAGCCTTTACTTCAGAGACAAACGTGGTCACTTTGGAACACACGTTATAATGCTCGCCTAGCTGCTAGCATGGCACGCCCTCATACTCTGCTTCTGACTGGCTAGTAGTCCTTACCTAGGTACTGTCAGGGCCCTCATACTCTGCTTCTGACTGGCTAGTAGTCCTTACCTAGGTACTGTCAGGGCACACCCTCATACTCTGGTTCTGACTGGCTAGTAGTCCTTACCTAGGTACTGTCAGGGCCCTCATACTCTGCTTCTGACTGGCTAGTAGTCCTTACCTAGCTACTGTCAGGGCACGCCCTCATACTCTGCTTCTGACTGGCTAGTAGTCCTTACCTAGGTACTGTCAGGGCCCTCATACTCTGCTTCTGACTGGCTAGTAGTCCTTACCTAGGTACTGTCAGGGCCCTCATACTCTGCTTCTGACTGGCTAGTAGTCCTTACCTAGGTACTGTCAGGGCCCTCATACTCTGCTTCTGACTGGCTAGTAGTCCTTACCTAGGTACTGTCAGGGCACACCCTCATACTCTGGTTCTGACTGGCTAGTAGTCCTTACCTAGGTACTGTCAGGGCCCTCATACTCTGCTTCTGACTGGCTAGTAGTCCTTACCTAGGTACTGTCAGGGCCCTCATACTCTGCTTCTGACTGGCTAGTAGTCCTTACCTAGGTACTGTCAGGGCCCTCATACTCTGCTTCTGACTGGCTAGTAGTCCTTACCTAGCTACTGTGCGACTCCCAACAAAGATGAACAGAAGTGAGAGGTCTCACTCTGTTGATAAAACAGAGAGCTCAACACACAGGGTGAAAAGAGGAGCTGCAGGAATGTGCAGTACAACAAAAATATTTTTTTCTGAAAATTAAACCACATAACCCTATTCTGTTACAACCTCGAAAAGCAATTATGAACCTGAAAATGAGCATAATATGAGCACTTTAAATGCATTAATCTGGTGCATTTTGAGAGCAAAAATGAATCTGATCTATGAAGAACATTGGTTGTATAGGCCTAGATATAAACGGTGATGATACTCTTAGCTACTAATAACACACGTTGAAGTTTGCAGGTGTTAGCTGGGAACAAAGAAAGAAAACAAAATCACCCTAAGATCCATTTAAAAAAGAAAGAAAGAAATGTAATTCCCAGGGACCTAAGATACAAACGGCGACCGACCAATGAACCAAATGCAGAGGTGAAAAGTGTGTGTAGGAATTTTATTTTCTTATTTTTTGTAAATGGATCTTTGAAGGATATCATTTCTTGCACCGAAAAAGAACTGAACTTTCTAATGTGAACAGCATTACAGCTCACATTGTAGTAAATGTAGATATTCCAGGGTACAAATGTGGGACTCTATTACGTGGGCCTTAAAGGTACACTGCGTAGGAATGTCTCCCATCTAGCGGTGAAATTGTATTTTGCATGTAAACGAATAATGCTCTCTAGCGCCTCGCTTTTTCAAATGCGTGTTGCAGCTACGGTAGCCCTTATGTACCAAGAAGCTATGACAACATGTCTTCCAATTTTTGCTTTTTTGGCGACGAGGATTCCTTCTCCTGTGGCTCGGCATGAGTAGGATCCTCCATTATGAACTAAAGGGCAGCGCAGGCTTTCAAATGTTGCCGGGGCGGTGACCAGCGCCTCTCACTGATCTCCTTCTCCGTCTCAGCTGGTTTCAGTCACGTGACGCTGGCTCTGAATGAAAACGCGTTGTGGATTAGCTAGACAGGTCGGCTAGTGCTCTACGTCCCTCTCAGCGATTAGAGATTTTCAAAATTGCGGAACAACATGGAAGTCTCCTTGGACTTTCCCGTCCAATGTAAATACAGATAAGAAATTCTTCGCTTACGAGGATAAGTCCGATCATTGGCAGAGGTTATTTTACACCAATGAGGACATATTTATGAATGAAGACATTGACTTCAGCTAATAAAATACTTAAAACACTACACAGTGTACCTTTAATTTTGATACAGTAGAAATGCTTCATGTTGAGCCTGTATGTAGTCAGAGATGTCCTGAACTTAAATATATTAGTTTGTTATTTTGCGTCCAAGACCAAACTTCAGTAGGCCGATCTCTGGAGTATCAGTGACGTGTCTGAACTCCTGCAGGCTGGATTCTCTCCTCACGGAGGGACGGCTGAGTCATTATGAACGAGTCCAGCGCGGGTTGAATGCCCATCAGCAGGTCATCGGCGTTACACGGTGTTAGTGTATACTATGTAACGTCTGTATCGACTTGTACCGGTCGCGCAGCCACGATGGTCGTAGACACATGCAGGCTCTTTTCTGGAAATCCTCGCGTGTCCGTGCGACCGACACAAGTCCCCAGCGGTCTGCTGTGTGCATGTATGAAGCCATCTCCACGACGTCCATCTGGGAGGTCGTCAGCTTTGTATCTGCCTGGCTCAGAGCGCCGTAAGCAAAAAGCCACGAAGCTTAAAACGCTCTCAGAAGTTAGCTTTGGCTGCTTCTCGCTTGCCGTGATCGCTCTGCTACCAGCCTCTGTCACGGCCGTGTGGAGCTCGTGAGAAGGCAGTGTCGCTGTCAAATCTCTCCCTGGGAAAAGTAACGTCGCGCCGAATTGAAAAAGGAACTACGTTTCGTAACCAAATGTTCAGTAGTAATGCTTACACTACTTTTTACCTGAAAAAGTAGTTACGTTACTGTACACCCAACACTGGTAGGCAGTGCTGCCATGTGTTGTTGCCGGTGACAGAAGGAGGCTAAAGTCATTACCTGTATAATGATAGATGCACCACAGCCCAGCCGTCAGACAGACCCCCATCACAAAGGCAGCGAAGACGATTCCCATCACTGGTCCTGTCTGCACCACAGCGCCTAGAGACACAGTGTTCATGTGGTTAAATAGTCTCACAATAACATGTTTGTCTATTAGGATAAGCCCCTTGAGATGTATCAGCTCGTTTTCGAGGGGATCCAAACATGTAACACAATCATTACATAGCAGAGGAGTGATGATAATAAAAAAAGAAATACAATTATCAACACGACAATGTCCATTGTGGTGACTTTTAATAGTAATGCTGTGATGCTGTATGAAGAGGAATCCGCCGACACTGTTCTTGATTATAAAAAGTTTTATTACAATTCAAGATTTTCAGCATCATTTTTAACCAACTCCTGCAGAGAGCTTGGAGAACAACCAACCCAATTCTTCCAATAAGTCGTTCTGCCTTTTCTTTGTGTGCATATGGTATATATTCTGTGCATTGCATGAACATGATTGGGTCAGAACTGACCAATGATACCTTCTTATCTGGCACATCCCCAAATAAGGCCTCTTCTGTCCAAGAGGGCTCTTCTGCTCATGTTAACAGTCTCCAGATGTTTCAGTAGAAGTAGGGTAAGGGTCAAAGGAATCCCTTACAAAAAATCTTAAGTACAAATGTATATAAAGTTATGAACTGTTCAGATACCACAACAGTAAGGTGAAAGGATACACAGCAGTGACTGAAAAACTGAGACATTTCCCTTGGTTTGTGCCCTTCGTTTACACGCAAACGGAGAATTCTCCTCTGAAAACGAGTCTTTCTAAAAACTCCGGCCAGAGTGGAGACTTTTGAAACCCTCGTTTGCACGTTTGCATGTAAACTGAGACAAACGGAGGTTTAGGCAGCCGAGAGAGAGAAAGAGGAAGTAATTGATGGATTCTGATTGGCTAATGTGGGCTTGACCTTCTTGCCAGAGGGAGCCGAGCTCCCATAGAGTGAGGACCGGCTCCCGTGAAAGCAACAAAGTCAAAAATCTGAGGCGGTCTCTCATATCTGAAGGTCTCTGCCATATGTGGCATTGTTATTTAATCTGAAACAACCCTCATTATCCATCCCTGTGCGGTCTCTTACCATTAAAGACGTTAAATTAAAATATAGGCTACTACGGGACGTAGACCTGAGCCTACGCTACGCTCATGAACGCAGCAGGACTGCACTTCACCACCACACCACTAGGCTGTGTGAGCAAATATAAGGACTATTACAATCAATAATATGTTGAAATTAATTGAAAAGGAATCCATTTCTGTAAAAAGAAAAATCTCTGTCTGTTGTGTGCGTGTGTCAAGTTATCCCTAGGTCTACCGTTCGTATATACTGCGCAAAAGCGCCACTCGCACCTAGGCTATTTAATTGTATAGCCTTGTTAGGCATGATGTGCAAACTTTTTTTTATGAGCTAGAGAGACCCCCTTAAAGACAAAAAGATAATTCTAGCACTGCTTTGTCTTATTCCCCGTATCCCCCAGAGTTAGATAAGTCCATACATACCCTTCTCATCTCCATGCATGTTGTAACTCTGTCAGACGCACTCACCGCTAGCCTAGCTTAGCACAGATCCATTTGCTCGCAGCACCTGAGAAGCCTCGTGGTGATGAGCCGAGATTTCGCCTGGAGTTCTGCGAGAAAATCTTATGTCTGGACTTATCTAACTCTGGAGATACGCTGAATAAGACAAAGTCCCGATAAGTCGGCGTGTTCCTTTAAGGAATGACGGCATCATTGATAACAATGACAGTCCATCTCTGTAGCATTCCTTCCTTTTTACTACTATTTAACTTATTTTACTATTTATTTACTTATTTTATCGTTATTAATACATTCTGTGTGTATATGTTTATATTTATATTGTTTATATTCTTTTTTATCCTTCTTATATTTGAATGTGTGACCAACAGCACCATGACAAATTCCTTGTATGTGCAACGTACTTGGCAATAAAGCCCTTTCTGATTCTGAAAATGAGAAGACATGACATTCTTAAACATACCAAATATTGATATTGATTAATTGATGACTTATTTCAACATGTACATTATTCCAATCTGCTGGAGCTTTAAATTGTAAAGCTCTTTTGTCAATTATTTTCTTAACACATTGAAATAATGACTATAAATGAATGATACTCACTGCTGTGCTGGGGGTCTGGACTGTTCAGCGGGGAGGCGTTCAGGCTCCTGGTTCTTTGGCCAGTGGGGGGCCTCAGCAGTTTGGGTACTAGGGAACTAATCGGCTGGGTGACCACCATGGGCCTGGATAGGTTTCTGATCTCGCACTGTGATGGGAATACGTTTGTTAATACATATGGAGGCACACAAGAGACACACGTATTTGAATAGATTCTTTTTTTCTTTAAGATAGCTTTTTTTTTGGGGCATTTTAAGCCTTTATTTTGACAGGACAGCACAGACAGGAAAGTGGGAGAGACGGAGGGAATGACATGCAGCAAAGACGGAGGGAATGACATGCAGCAAAGACGGAGGGAATGACATGCAGCAAAGATGGAGGGAATGACATGCAGCAAAGATGGAGGGAATGACATGCAGCAAAGATGGAGGGAATGACATGCAGCAAAGATGGAGGGAATGACATGCAGCAAAGACGGAGGGAATGACATGCAGCAAAGACGGAGGGAATGACATGCAGCAAAGACGGAGGGAATGACATGCAGCAAAGATGGAGGGAATGACATGCAGCAAAGATGGAGGGAATGACATGCAGCAAAGACGGAGGGAATGACATGCAGCAAAGATGGAGGGAATGACATGCAGCAAAGACGGAGGGAATGACATGCAGCAAAGACGGAGGGAATGGCATGCAGCAAAGACGGAGGGAATGGCATGCAGCAAAGATGGAGGGAATGACATGCAGCAAAGACGGAGGGAATGACATGCAGCAAAGACGGAGGGAATGGCATGCAGCAAAGATGGAGGGAATGACATGCAGCAAAGACGGAGGGAATGACATGCAGCAAAGACGGAGGGAATGACATGCAGCAAAGACGGAGGGAATGACATGCAGCAAAGGGCCGCAGGTCGGATCTGAACTGAATCTATCTTTTTTTAAATTCTGAAATCTTTGAAATTTGTGACCATTGAAAAAAATCTTTGAAATTTTAGACGTGAATTCAGAACAAATCAATTCAGATACTGCACATGGTTTTCAAAGTTAAATATTTCAGTGGGTAGGAAGGAAGGAATGTAGGAAGGAAGGAAGAAAGGTAGGAAGGAAGGACAGTAGGAAGGAAGGAAGGTAGGAAGGAAGGAAGGTAGGAAGGAAGGAAGGAAGGAATGTAGGAAGGAAGGAATGTAGGAAGGAAGGAATGTAGGAAGGAAGGAAGGAAGGAAGGAAGAAAGGTAGGAAGGAAGGACAGTAGGAAGGAAGGACAGTAGGAAGGAAGGTAGGACAGAAGAAGGTAGGAAGGATGACAGGAAGGAAAGAAAGGAATGTAGGAAGGAAGGTAGAAAGGAAGGAAGGAATGTAGGAAGGAAGGTAGGAAGGAAGGAAGGACGGAAGGAAGGAAGGAAGGAAAGAAGGAAAGGACAGTAGGAAGGTAGGAAGGAAGGAAGGAAGGACAGTAGGAAGGTAGGAAGGATGGTAGGAAGGAAAGAAAGGAATGTAGGAAGGAAGGTAGAAAGGAAGGAAGGAATGTAGGAAGGAAGGTAGGAAGGAAGGAAGGACGGAAGGAAGGAAGGAAGGAAGGAAGGAAGGAAGGAAGGAAGGAAGGAAGGAAGGAAGGAAAGGACAGTAGGAAGGTAGGAAGGAAGGAAGGAAGGAAGGACAGTAGGAAGGTAGGAAGGATGGTAGGAAGGAAAGAAAGGAATGTAGGAAGGAAGGTAGGAAGGAAGGAAAGGAAGAAAGGAAGGAATGTAGGAAGGAAGGTAGAAAGGAAGGAAGGAATGTAGGAAGGAAGGAAGGAAGGAAGGAAGGAAGGAAGGAAGGACAGTAGGAAGGTAGGAAGGATGGTAGGAAGGAAAGAAAGGAATGTAGGAAGGAAGGTAGGAAGGAAGGAAAGGAAGAAAGGAAGGAATGTAGGAAGGAAGGTAGAAAGGAAGGAAGGAATGTAGGAAGGAAGGAAGAAAGGAAAGAAGGAATGTAGGAAGGACAGTCGGAAGGAATGTAGGAAGGAAGGAAGAAAGGTAGGAAGGAAGGAAAGGAAGGAAAATAATGTGGGAAGGAAGGTAGGAATGTAGGAAGGAAGTTAGGAAGGAAGGAAGGAAGGAAGGACGGAAGGAAGGAAGGAAGGAAGGAAGGAAGGAAGGAAGGAAGGAAGGAAGGAAAGGAAGGAAAAGAATGTGGGAAGGAAGGTATGAATGTAGGAAGGAAGTTAGGAAGGAAGGAAGGAAGAAAGGAAGGAAGGAAAGAAGGAAGGACGGTAGGAAGGAAGGAAAAGAATGTAGGAAGGAAGTTAGGAAGGAAGGAAGGAAGTTAGGAAGGAAGGAAGGACAGAAGTAGCATGTCAACAAACTGAAAATGTCTGTCCCTTGATGTGGTTCTTATGTCCCAGTGAGGCCCTTAGTGAAGCTGAGTTTGACCCCCTGCCTTAAAGCATCTAACAGGATGTGTCGGTACACGATCCGTTCCACGCTAGCCTCCACCGGGAAGCTAACGTTAGTTTAGCTAACAGCTAGATTCAGTCTAAAATAACGTTAAGTCAAGCTTAACGGGAAAAGCAGCTACAGCTAATTAAGACGTTACAGTAATAACAACAAAGACAAGTACTGAGTGATTGGATTTGAAATGAGCACAAGTAGAACTGACGTAACAGCTGTTATATATGCTAACGGTTATTTTAAAGTTTACATGCTGTCTCAGCTAGCGGTTAGCCGAATTAGCTGTTAGCTAAACTAACGTTAGCTTGCCTGTGGAGGCTAACGTCAGACCACTATAATCACCTAGCGGTCAGCCGAATTAGCTGTTAGCTAAACTAACGTTAGCTTGCCTATGGAGGCTAACGTCAGACCGCTACAATCAGCTAGAGGTTAGCCAAATTAGCCGTTAGCTAAACTAACGTTAGCTTGCCTATGGAGGCTAATGGCAGACCGCTACAATCAGCTAGCGGTTAGCCAAATTAGCCGTTAGCTAAACTAACGTTAGCTTGCCTATGGAGGCAAACGGCAGACCACTATAATCACCTAGCGGTCAGCTGAATTAGCTGTTAGCTAAACTAACGTTAGCTTGCCTGTGGAGGCTAACGGCAGACCGCTACAATCAGCTAGCGGTTAGCCGAATTAGCCGTTAGCTAAACTTACGTTAGCTTGCCTGTGGAGGCTAACGGCAGACCACTATAATCACCTAGCGGTCAGCTGAATTAGCTGTTAGCTAAACTAACGTTAGCATGCCTATGGAGGCTAACGGCAGACCGCTACAATCAGCTAGCGGTTAGCCAAATTAGCCGTTAGCTAAACTAACGTTAGCTTGCCTATGGAGGCTAACGGCAGACCACTATAATCACCTAGCGGTCAGCTGAATTAGCCGTTAGCTAAACTAACGTTAGCTTGCCTGTGGAGGCTAACGGCAGACCGCTACAATCAGCTAGCGGTTAGCCAAATTAGCCGTTAGCTAAACTAACGTTAGCTTGCCTGTGGAGGCTAACGGCAGACCGCTACAATCAGCTAGCGGTTAGCCAAATTAGCCGTTAGCTAAACTAACGTTAGCTTGCCTATGGAGGCTAACGTCAGACCACTATAATCACCTAGCGGTCAGCCGAATTAGCTGTTAGCTAAACTAACGTTAGCTTGCCTATGGAGGCTAACGGCAGACCACTATAATCACCTAGCGGTCAGCCGAATTAGCTGTTAGCTAAACTAACGTTAGCTTGCCTGTGGAGGCTAACGGCAGACCGCTACAATCAGCTAGCGGTTAGCCAAATTAGCCGTTAGCTAAACTAACGTTAGCTTGCCTGTGGAGGCTAACGGCAGACCGCTACAATCAGCTAGCGGTTAGCCAAATTAGCCGTTAGCTAAACTAACGTTAGCTTGCCTATGGAGGCTAACGTCAGACCACTATAATCACCTAGCGGTCAGCCGAATTAGCTGTTAGCTAAACTAACGTTAGCTTGCCTATGGAGGCTAACGGCAGACCACTATAATCACCTAGCGGTCAGCTGAATTAGCCGTTAGCTAAACTAACGTTAGCTTGCCTGTGGAGGCTAACGGCAGACCGCTACAATCAGCTAGCGGTTAGCCAAATTAGCCGTTAGCTAAACTAACGTTAGCTTGCCTGTGGAGGCTAACGGCAGACCGCTACAATCAGCTAGCGGTTAGCCAAATTAGCCGTTAGCTAAACTAACGTTAGCTTGCCTATGGAGGCTAACGTCAGACCACTATAATCACCTAGCGGTCAGCCGAATTAGCTGTTAGCTAAACTAACGTTAGCTTGCCTATGGAGGCTAACGGCAGACCACTATAATCACCTAGCGGTCAGCTGAATTAGCCGTTAGCTAAACTAACGTTAGCTTCCCGGTGGAGGCTAGCCTGGAACAGATCGGGCAGTGGCGTAAATCCTCGTACAACAGCGCATGCGCAGAACGGATCGTGCAGGCGGCGCGAATCGGGTACCGACAGGAAGCTTTCTTCTGCACCTGTTTTGTGCGCTGAACTGTAGCTGTAGTGTGTTGGTTGTTTGTGTACCTGATGTCCGGGGGATCTAGATACAAGTGGAGGGATCCGTAGCCCACTCTGACAGTTATTCTTCACGTCTTCCTTCGTGGCTTCCCCTCTTTTCGAGTCAGAGATACACAGGCGAAGGCTGCAGTGCAGGAACTGAATTGAGTTATTATAAACAGGTCGCAGGATGAAACTAAATCTTAATGGCTGTATTTCCTCCTCTTCCTCCTCTCCTCTCCTTGTGCTACTTTTTTCCATCCTTTCTGGTGCTTCTCTCCGCCTTCTCTCCACACTATGTGGGAATGAGACATCTCTGTCTCCGTCTCTCTCCAGTCCATCTGTCTCTTCCTTTTCCTCTTCCAGTTCAGCATCAATTTCGGCCTCTTCATCCTCTTTGTTTGTTGTGTTTCCCACGAGGGTCAGGGAGGGGTCCGAGGAGCAGCCGCCGCTTATGACAGTCCAGAAAGGAGACTTTCTGCGGTCTGACAGAGGAGAGACCACACATGACTTCACTTCCACGACATCGATGAAAGGCCCTTCGGCTGAAATCTGCAGTAGGACATAACAGCCATGAATGAAACTAATTGCAGTTATTTATTTATTTATTTATTTCAGGTTTATTTAACAGGGACAATGCACACTAATGATACATATTCAAATGTAAAATGTGCCAGAATTAGCCAAAAGGCTATTTTACATCTGCTGTCCCTGGACAGATTGTACAACGTCACACCTACAAAGACAAAAACACACATACACACACAGATACATACATACACACACACACACACACACACACACACACACACACACACACACACACACACAGAGATACATACATACATACACACACACACATACACACACAGATACATACACACACACACACACACACACACACACACACACACACACACAGAGATACATACATACATACATACATACATACACACACACACACACACACACACACACACACACACACACACATACATACACACACACACACACACATACACACACACACACACACATACACACACAGAGATACATACATACATACATACATACATACACACACACACACACACACACACACACACACACACACATACATACACACACACACACATACACACACAGAGATACATACATACATACATACATACATACACACACACACACACACACACACACACACACACATACACACACACACACACACATACACACACACACACACACATACACACACAGAGATACATACATACATACATACATACATACACACACACACACACACACACACACACACACACACACATACACACACACACACACACACACATACACACACAGAGATACATACAGACATACATACATACATACATACACACACACACACACACACACACACACACACACACACTCTCTCTCTCTCTCTCTCTCACACACACACACACACACACACACACAGATACATACATACATACAGACATACATACATACACACACACACACACACACACACACACACACACACGCACACACACACATAGTGCATCTCACTATCTTTGTGGGGACCCGTCATTGACATAATGCATTCCCTAGCCCCTTACCCTAACCTTAACCATCACCACTAGATGCCTAACCTTAACCCTTACCCTCACCCTAACCATAACCTAATTCTAACCCTAATCCTAAAACCAAGTCTTAACCCTCAAACAGACCTTTAACCTTGTGGGCTCCAGCATTTTGGCCCCACAAGGCTGGTCGGACCCCACAAGTATACTGGACTCCCGGTTTTTGGACCCCACGAATATAGTAAAACAAGAACACACACACACACACACACACACACACACACACACACACACACACACACCGACCTCAACATAGACACGGTGGTCTGCAGTTATGACACAGGGGCCGATCCGTCTCTGCTCGTAGCTCTCGGTGACAAAGAGCCTCAAAATAAGAACAGGCCCGGATCTGTGTCTGGGTGTCGGTAGGTGGCTCAGTCCTGGATCAGGTCCCGGACCTTCGGGTGCCCAGGGGAGCAGCCCCGCCTGAGAACTGTTTACATCGACATCATCACCGTCGGCAGATCTGGGCAGAGCTGGGACTCTGGACGAACAGCTGAACTGAGATGAGAAACAAGAGATTACATGTTAAAAATATTTCATGAGCAATGGAGTAACTAAAACAAAGATATAAAGGGTTACTCACATGCACGCTGAGTGGATTTTTGGACTTCATTTCTGTCTCATTGAGCGCCAAAATGGCCTGAGGCTTGTCTCTCCAAAATAACACCTGGCCAGGGAGAAGAGGGAGAAGAGGGAGAAGAGGGAGAGATAATGGTGTACAATAACATTCTGCATTGCTATGAGAATGCAAAGTTTTAAGTCTGCTGCTGTTTTTTTGTTTACAAGGTCACAAATAATATACAGTCATGTGAAAAATTTAGGACACGCATGCTAAAGTTGACTAAAAAGAGGAATTAAAAAAAATCATCTTTTGCAAATTGATCTTAATGCCTTAATTAAAAAAAATAGGAAAAATCCGACCTTTAAGGACACCAATTGTCTTAATAAGTCAGTCCACCCCTATGTTAGATTCCCATAGAGGCAGGCAGACTTTTATTTTGAAAGGCCAGTTATTTCATGGATCCAGGATACTATGCATCCTGATAAAGTTCCCTTGACCCCCACATCATCACATCCCCTTCACCATACCCCCCCATCATCACATCCCCTTCACCATACCCCCCCATCATCACATCCCCTTCACCATACCCCCCCATCATCACATCCCCTTCACCATACCCCCACATCATCACATCCCCTTCACCATACCCCCACATCATCACATCCCCTTCACCATACCCCCACATCATCACATCCCCTTCACCATACCCCCACATCATCACATCCCCTTCACCATACCCCCACATCATCACATCCCCTTCACCATACCCCCACATCATCACATCCCCTTCACCATACCCCCCATCATCACATCCCCTTCACCATACCCCCCCCACATCATCACATCCCCTTCACCATACCGCAGAGATACAGAGAACACTGTTCACCAACTGCTCCAAACAGCTCTATTGTAGTCCAGCCTTTACTTCAGAGACAAACGTGGTCACTTTGGAACACACGTTATAATGCTCGCCTAGCTGCTAGCATGGCACGCCCTCATACTCTGCTTCTGACTGGCTAGTAGTCCTTACCTAGGTACTGTCAGGGCCCTCATACTCTGCTTCTGACTGGCTAGTAGTCCTTACCTAGGTACTGTCAGGGCACGCCCTCATACTCTGCTTCTGACTGGCTAGTAGTCCTTACCTAGCTACTGTCAGGGCCCTCATACTCTGCTTCTGACTGGCTAGTAGTCCTTACCTAGGTACTGTCAGGGCACGCCCTCATACTCTGCTTCTGACTGGCTAGTAGTCCTTACCTAGGTACTGTCAGGGCCCTCATACTCTGCTTCTGACTGGCTAGTAGTCCTCACCTAGGTACTGTCAGGGCACGCCCTCATACTCTGCTTCTGACTGGCTAGTAGTCCTTACCTAGGTACTGTCAGGGCCCTCATACTCTGCTTCTGACTGGCTAGTAGTCCTTACCTAGCTACTGAGCGTATGGTCTTACCTAGCTACTGAGCATGTGGTCTTACCTAGCTACTGAGCATGTGGTCTTACCTAGCTACTGAGCATGTGGTCTTACCTAGCTACTGAGCATGTGGTCTTACCTAGCTACTGAGCATGTGATCTTACCTAGCTACTGAGCATGTGATCTTACCTAGCTACTGAGCATGTGGTCTTACCTAGCTACTGAGCATGTGATCTTACCTAGCTACTGAGCATGTGATCTTACCTAGCTACTGAGCATGTGCGACTGTCAACAAAGATGTTACAGCAGTGAGAGGTCTCACTCTGGAGCTAAAACAGAGACCTGAACACAGGGTGAAAAGAGGAGCTGCAGCAATGAGCAGTACAACTAAAATATGGTGTTTTTTGAAAATGAAACCATGTAAACATATTCTGGTATAACCTCAAAATACAATTATGAACCTGAAAATGAGCAGAATATGAGCACTTTAACTTTGGGTTTAATAGACTGCAAAGAATTAAAGATACAATGGTTTTCTATATCTCTAAACAATTTCTGTCCAAACGTCTTATCTCACCATGTTTTTGTACTTCACCCTTCGAGGCTGTCCCAGGAGCAGACCCTCAGTGCCACAGGAAATGACTGGGAACACCAACAGGAAATGACTTCCATTGGACTGAGCCTGGCACGTTGAGTCTCGTAGAGTCACGGCAGTCACCGGGACAGACAAGCTCTGAAGGAAAGAACTGATAGTGAGACGACATAACGTTCAAATAAATAATAATTAAAAAAAACAAAGAGTTGAACGACACTAAAACGTTCCGAAGAGCTGAGTTTGGTAATAATTAGGGATGTCCAGATCTGATCACGTGATCGGAAATCAGGCCCGATCACGTGGTTCCAGACTCGATCGGAATCAGCCGTTACCTCCCGATCAGGACTCGGATATATATATATATATATATATATATATATATATATATATATATATATATATATATATATATATGTATATGTATATATATATATATATATATATGTATATATATATATATATGTATATATATATATATGTATATGTATATATATATATATATATATGTATATATATATATATATATATACATATTTATATATATATGTATATATGTATATATGTATACATATATATATATATATATATATATATATATATATATATATATATATGTATACATATATACATATATACATATATATATATATATATATATATATATATATATATATATATATATATATATATATATATAGTCATTATTTTTTAACACATCTATAGTTAGACCCTTTGGACTCCACACAGGAACAGCAACGCGTACGGCATGACATCACTTTGTTGCAGAGACGCTATTGGTTAAAGCCGGCGAAGTAGAAGACGGAAGCAGCTTGAAGCGGACAGCGCGAGGATGTCTGGGACAGTAAGAGTCAGGAGGGCAGCTCCTAAAAGCTCATTACTGGCTCTGCCAACACTGGGGCTCTCTGATTACATGCTGCCGGGGATCTTAAGTTGAGGAGCTATTTGTTCTTATATCAGACTTTTTATATTTCCTGTTGCTCTAACGTCCAAAAGTGAAGAAAGTCTGTTATGACTTGATTGTTGGAGCTGCCTCCCAGAAGAGGAAGAGCTCTGTTTGGTAAGAGAGCTGTTGAATGTTAAAATAAGGTGAATTAAATAAAAAATAAAGAACATCCTGGATCTGTCTTTTCGCTCTTCTTTATTCTTTTTTTATATATTATAGAAGTATCGGATCGGGGCTCGGTATCGGTAGATACTCACAATCTAATGACTCGGACTCGAGGGCAAAACAACCTGATCGGGACATCCGTAGTAATAATTATCTGTGGGTTTGTCACTTTAGTCATAATAATCAGTTATCTGCTATTCACATGTTGAATGGTAGATCAGGGGTCTTTTTTTAGGCCAGGGACCCCTTAAGGCGCTGACACACCAACCCGATAATCGGCCGTTGGACAGTCTGGCGAGGTCGGTGACTCGAGTCTGTTCGGTGTGTTCCGTGCCGTCGTCAGTCGGAGAGCCGTCGGCCTTCATTTGGGCCGATTTGACTTGTTGAATGGACCTTTTTCACAGCAGACATGTTGACTTGTCATAGCAGGAAAAGCACAGCTGACACTGATCACCTTAACGATGGCTCAGTTCCATCAAATGTCCCGGCAAGCTATTTCAGTGAGTCAGCATGACAACACCAGGGCCTCTCCTAAGTGGAATACAGCCATCATTAATGGGTTTGAATACACCTGTGCCTTTCCTACTATGACATGTCAACATGTCTGCCGTGGAAAAGGTAGGCCAGTGGGCACACTGGTCGGACTCAATGGCTAATCTGATTGGTGGAGTGCTAGCCCTTGACTAGCCAATCAGTGCACGAGAAAACCGAGAGCTGACAACACCAGTATCTTCTTATTACTCGCCATCGTATTTTCTCCCGTTCAGCGAGTAATGACAACAAGGATCCTTCTTGACTCTCTGATGAAAACGAGGACTGACGACAGCGTGCTCTGTGTTTACAGGTCTAGAGAGATGTTCCCTCATTTCCATTTTTTGGGCGACAATACAGATTAGCGCCGCCTGCTGTTATGGAGATGTATTACGTCTCGCACACACGCAGAACGTACGCTCAAGTCGGCGTCTCTTCGGTGTTCTGAGGAACATTTTTGAGAGACGGGAGCCGACTGACCGGTCCTTCCAGAAAAATGCTGTTTTTTTGTGATTGTTGCGAGCAAAAATCCTTTATTATTATTATTATTATTATTATTATTATTATTATTATTATTATGCGGCACGTTTTCTTAAAAAATGTGATGGAATATGCAGGATATTTATGCAATTTTATGCGATGAAATTGCGGGAACTTGCAAAAACGGCGGTTCCATCGTGGCTTCATCGCGGGGTCTGCAGCTTTTCGATGACGTTCACGTTGCGTAATTACGTCACTTCATAACGTTCCCATTACAGCAGGGGAAAACGGCTGCTCTCGTGTGAAGTAAACGCAACATTTCTCAACTTTCTGCTAAGATATATGTGACTTTTTTGCAACGAAAATGCGGGGATTATGAAATCATGCAAGCCTCGCATATTTTGCGCGGAAATCTGCAATTTATGCAGCGAAAGTGCGGCGTATTTGAAAAAATGCGGCCCCGACTTTGGCTGATTATGCATTGAATTATGCGATCGCATAATCGTGTTTTTCTGGAGGGAGAATCCGATCTCATATTGTCCTAAAATAGTTCACCGTAACGTGTTCCTGAGAACATGTTAAGAGAGGAATAGGCCGTGCAGTCGCTGAATCTGTCTTCATTTCAGATCAACAAAGGTCAGGTTAACAGATCTTCATCAGATTGTGAGAGGCTCATCCGCTCCCCATCTCCAGGTGAGTCCCGACTGCCCTGTCTC
Source organism: Zingel zingel (assembly GCA_023566125.1). Taxonomy (NCBI): domain Eukaryota; kingdom Metazoa; phylum Chordata; class Actinopteri; order Perciformes; family Percidae; genus Zingel; species Zingel zingel. The sequence goes on along the minus strand of CM042325.1, from coordinate 1,639,716 downwards.
CGACTGAACATGTCGGGTCGGCCCAAATGAAGGCCGACGGCTCCTCGGACGGCCGACGGCACGAACACACCGAACAGACTCGAGTCACCGACCTCGCCAGACGGTCTGACGGCCGATTACCGGGCTGGTGTGTCTCCTCTCTTAGGGACAATAAAAAAATCTTTGACTTTGACAAGCAGCTGCTAGACATTATGGTCTTTGTGAACCCACTGGATATGTTAAGTTGTGGTATCCAGCTTCTCTCTCTTTACAAACTGTTTCCATCTTAACACTGCAGCTAATATTGAGGTATGAAGACCTGCAGGATGTGTTGGTCTACGCTCACGCTGAGGCGTCCGTCCTCACACTGCACCGTGAAACTCTGTCGGCCTCCCCCTGGTCTGCCTCCTCCGTTCAGCCACTGCCTCAGCCTGCGCTCCTCGGCCCACGGAGGCCTCCCGACCAGCGGATTCATCCCCACAGCCACGTCTGTGGTAGACAGACAGAGAGGAGACACAGACACAGCCATGCGGAGACATTCGATTCAAAAATCGATTCATATCGTGATTTCTTTGTTCTTTACCCTAGAATTGATATTATTTACCAATAATTCACTTAAATATTTTGTTTATACCGTACCGCCGACGGCGACTACATCATATCCGTTTCCAGCAAAGCAGAGCGAATGCAGAAAATGCAGAAGATCCACGTTATGTTACGGTATGTTCTTCTTTACAAATGAAATAAATGTCAGACTGACTGACTGACTGACCTGTATTTCTCAGTATGACTATGTTCAGAAGATCGTGGCGTCCGGCGACTATCCCGTGCAGAAGATAATGATAAGGACCACGTGTGTGAACTGGTCAGATTTAGTCTGTGAACTCCTTAGCTACTAGCAACTGAATGGAGGAGGGGTGGGGGTGGTGCACGATCACGTAAGGCTTGTATCATGTGGACGTGCCGACAGTGTTGTCATTACTTAGAATTCCTCATGAAGGAGACAGAAACTAGACACTATAGCTTTATAGTCACGAATTATAGCTTTAAAAGGGACACAGAGAACATCAAGGAAATAATCCTCCTATACATAAAAAAGTTAGAAAATAACTTCACTTTACACAGTGAAGGAAACAAAGAGACACACAGGGGTCCTGACCTGTCCTGCCCCCAGCCAGCTGGATCACAAAGCGATTGGCCAGGTCAGCCTCGGTGTATGAGGTCACCTCGGTGTAGCCCCTCTCATTGGCCCACACAAGAAGGTCAGATGTTGTGGACAGGTCAGAGTTCAGAGTACTGGACATGGTCAGGCCAGGCTCAGGGGGGTAAGGTGGGGATACACTGTTGGAGGACTACAGAGAGAGAGAGAGAGAAGACAGATACGTGGATATCATGACAAGTTTGTAATCAATCAAGTAAAAGACAAGAATTTAATATGCAACATTTGGAAAACCCAAATGCCCAGTTGGTTATTCATTCTGTATCTTTATCAGACGCTTGGTCTGGTGGCTCTCAGTGTCAACGCACAAAGCACCCTTAAGCTAGCCTGACAAGCCAGACCCACATCCAGATGTTGGGTCTGGGAACTCACCATTGGCAGGGCTCAATCCGAGGGGCGGGAGAAACGGCTGTCTTTCAATTTCCCTGCCAGACCCACATCCAGATGTTGGGTCTGAGTCTGACCCACATCCAGATGTTGGGTCTGGGAACTCACCATTGGCAGGGCTCAATCCCTCTGCACTCGTAGCCAACCAGAGCAATGAAGAAGGTAGCAGAGCTAGTTGATAGATTCAACTTTTTCCAAAACTCTGAACACATCTTCCTTTTTTAAGAATGACTTCAGTGCTGAACTCCAAGTCTTCCAGAGTCGCGGCCAAAGCCGATTCCAAAGACTGCTGTTCACCAGCAGCAGCCATCTTCTTTGTTTTCAAGTAGCAGGGAATTCACGGCGAACCGTCACAACTCTGCTGTCATTATGTTAAGCCCCGCCCACCAACTCTACACACGATGTGATTGGCCTGACTAGAGTTTGGTTTTTCCAGCTCACAAGCCAACGGAGAGTTGCTAGACGACCCTGGCTGCAAATTACATTTGCTGCCGCTAGGGTGGTCTAGATTTCTAGGCTAGCTGCTGTCAGTAGCGAGAAAAATGAAACCAATCGGTGCTGCCTACACCGTGTTATCCTCCTGCTAGCGTTAGCACCCAACAGGCTTAAACAGGGCAAGTTTTAAACTTGTTTTTAGCCTCTTAACATGTTCAAAATGTCATTAAAAGTGCCTCCCCATGTGAAGTGATTCCTTCAGAGTGAACACAGTGAATCTGACTGCAGTAGATGTGAAAGAAATGCATGAAAGTTGTGCTAATTCAGCTCTGTTTAGCTCCGGTGTTGATACTGCAATGAGTGCTTAGGGACCGTCTACAAACTACAACACAGAAAAGAGATGCAAACATATTTTCAAAAAGCGGCATATGCTTATTTTTTAAAAGTAAGTGCTGTACTACAACTAGCAGGAGACAAGTTATAATTGAGGTAAGTTTGGAGACACTACCTTATTTAATTATTTAATTAACAGCCTACATATTTTTGTTGTATCTCTTTTCGGTGTTGTAGTTTGTAGACGGTCCCTAAGCACTCCTAACTGCCATCTCAACACGGGAACTAAACAGAGCTGAATTAGCAGAACTTTCATGCATTTCTTTCACAGTCAAATCCAATGTGTTCACACTGAAGGAATCACTTCACATGGGGAGGCACTTTTAATTACATTTTAAACATGTTAAGAGGCTAAAAACAAGTTTAAAACTTGCCCTGTTTAAGCCTGTTGGGTGCTAATGCTAGCAGGAGGATAACACGGTGTAGGCAGCACCGATTGTTTTCGTTTTTCTCGCTACTGACAGCTCTCCAAATGTACAGACAACAGAGCTACGTGTTGAAATTGACCGGAATTCTCCTTTAAGCATCTGTACGAATGCACCAGGCAGAGCAACAGCTCGACCGCAGCGCTGAGAGATGATGTAGTATGAGGAGCGCAAACGGTAGCGAGTAGTATGAAAGACATCTGTGGAGGCAGGTTTGGATGGTGGATGGATGGGTCAACTGAGTCACCTACAATTCGTAACCCCACCCACAATCTTTCCCTAAACCTAACCATGTTGAAGTTTGATGACAAATCGGCCCCTAGCCTGAGCGTCAAAAGGGGTACCCAGAGCTTCAAATATCGCCGCAGATGGGATTACATTGGAATTAGTTGAAAGCGCCCTGCGTCTGACTGAGCCGCTAAAGGAGACTCTTTGCATCAGTAACTAACACCAAGCCAAACCACAATCTTTTTCAAAACTTTACTAAGTTGTTTTCGTGTCCAAACATAACCGAACTGCGACCGTTTCGCAACGTTAACGACGTATTTAAAACCGCAACCGTTACGTTCTATGGTTATATATGTAGATATATAACATATATACAGTAGATATGAGGTTGTATTTTCCTTATGAAACGCTCCTGTGGGTCTTATTAGAGAGTAGCCTCATTACCCTTATTACCCATATCATCGTATGGTTTGGATGACTTGTTGGATCCCGCGATTCTCGCGTGGTATCATGAGAATCCAGCTGCCGTGCAAGGTCAGTTGTACATATAAGTCGGATGACAACTTCAGATACAAAGAAGAGATGGGGCCCTTACATGAACAGAGACATGACCCCGGACACCTGGAGCAACAATGGCCCAGTTGACCGGCACAGAGCTGCTGAGGATCAGAACAACTGTCTGGATCTTTGAAGCCACCAGGGGCACAAGAGAGATGATCACCTCCACTTGGAGAGAGCTGAGGGACACAGAGAGACAGGATTTAACATTGCAGCCATAAATGCTCCGGCCAGGATTTTTTCCGAGGCTGCATGTTCTCACCCACAGAGCCCGGAGCCCGCTGAATGCAGCTTGAGCACATGGACTTCAGGGCTGATCCCACCTGCTGACGTGTCAGCGCAGCCCTGCACTTCCTGTGGCTGCAGCTCGGAGGTCATGTAGTTTGGAGAGAGGAACATGGACTGCAGCTGGCACACAGCAGGCAGCGTTGGATCTGTGATATATAGAGACAAAGCAACAGGCATTTCAGAACAGTTTTTAGGTACATATTAACAATGGAAAGCAATTCTTACCAGTGTATCTTGATTGGGAATCAAATGAATGCAAAGAAAGTGACTTTATGAACTTGACTTTAAGATTTGTAATTATTTATTATTTATTTATTTACTATAAACAAAAGAAAAATGTGTGAATCTGTCATTATTGCACAACTCAGAACACGCCAACCGTAGTACGTCTTTAAGACCCGAGACTTACGATGCTGACAGGTCTGCAGTTAGCTGCCACCCATTTTGCAAGAGCTGTAGTCATTTTTTTTGGATTTGGCTTCATCCACAGGTCGGCAAGTAGCAATCTCCCAAATACTGCTTAGCCTGAGCCCGCTAGCATCAACCTGAGTCACGTTAACTGTACTGTGCTCAGCTCGTAGCTGGTAGCTCCAGCTTGACGTGCTTCGGTGATATTTTAATTCGGCTTCACACAATGTGCATATGGCTTTCGACTTGTCTACTGAGCCGTTTCAGGATTTCATGTCTGCTGTCTTTCTCTATCATGCTGCAGCCTGCAGCAGCAGGATGTGTTAGGAGGAAGTTTGGCAGCTTGATGAGAAGTAAAGATGCGGCAAAGGGTCAAAATAGGAGCCTAGCTAGATTCTAGTGATGTGGCATGTGATTAATGTGATTAATGCGATTTAAAAAAATGAACGTGTTATGCTCGGCCCTTAATCGCATCGCGATTAACGCGTTAATGCTGACAGCCCTGGTATGATGTTTGGTTTCTTGGAGGTATTAACGTGTTAATGCTGACAGAACTAGTATGATGTTTGGTTTCTTGGAGGTATTAACGTGTTAATGCTGACAGCCCTAGTATGATGTTTGGTTTCTTGGCGGCATTAACGTGTTAATGCTGACAGCCCTAGTATGATGTTTGGTTTCTTTGCAGCATTAACGTGTTAATGCTGACAGCCCTAGTATGATGTTTGGTCTCTTGGAGGTATTAACGTGTTAATGCTGACAGCCCTAGTATGATGTTTGGTCTCTTTGCGGCATTAACGCGTTAATGCTGACAGCCCTAGTATGATGTTTGGTCTCTTTGCGGCATTAACGCGTTAATGCTGACAGCCCTAGTATGATGTTTGGTCTCTTGGAGGCATTAACGTGTTAATGCTGACAGCCCTAGTATGATGTTTGGTTTCTTGGAGGTATTAACGTGTTAATGCTGACAGCCCTGTTATGATGTTTGGTCTCTTGGAGGTATTAACGTGTTAATGCTGACAGCCCTAGTATGATGTTTGGTTTCTTGGAGGTATTAACGTGTTAATGCTGACAGCCCTAGTATGATGTTTGGTCTCTTGGCGGCATTAACGTGTTAATGCTGACAGCCCTAGTATGATGTTTGGTCTCTTGGAGGTATTAACGTGTTAATGCTGACAGCCCTAGTATGATGTTTGGTTTCTTGGAGGTATTAACGTGTTAATGCTGACAGCCCTAGTATGATGTTTGGTCTCTTTGCGGCATTAACGCGTTAATGCTGACAGCCCTAGTATGATGTTTGGTCTCTTGGAGGCATTAACGTGTTAATGCTGACAGCCCTAGTATGATGTTTGGTCTCTTGGAGGTATTAACGTGTTAATGCTGACAGCCCTAGTATGATGTTTGGTCTCTTGGAGGTATTAACGTGTTAATGCTGACAGCCCTAGTATGATGTTTGGTTTCTTTGCAGCATTAACGTGTTAATGCTGACAGCCCTAGTATGATGTTTGGTTTCTTTGCAGCATTAACGTGTTAATGCTGACAGAACTAGTATGATGTTTGGTTTCTTTGCGGCATTAACGCGTTAATGCTGACAGCCCTAGTATGATGTTTGGTTTCTTTGCAGCATTAACGCGTTAATGCTGACAGCCCTAGTATGATGTTTGGTTTCTTGGAGGTATTAACGTGTTAATGCTGACAGCCCTAGTATGATGTTTGGTTTCTTGGAGGTATTAACGTGTTAATGCTGACAGCCCTAGTATGATGTTTGGTCTCTTGGAGGTATTAACGTGTTAATGCTGACAGCCCTAGTATGATGTTTGGTTTCTTTGCAGCATTAACGTGTTAATGCTGACAGCCCTAGTATGATGTTTGGTTTCTTTGCAGCATTAACGTGTTAATGCTGACAGAACTAGTATGATGTTTGGTTTCTTTGCGGCATTAACGCGTTAATGCTGACAGCCCTAGTATGATGTTTGGTTTCTTTGCAGCATTAACGCGTTAATGCTGACAGCCCTAGTATGATGTTTGGTTTCTTTGCAGCATTAACGTGTTAATGCTGACAGCCCTAGTATGATGTTTGGTTTCTTTGCAGCATTAACGTGTTAATGCTGACAGAACTAGTATGATGTTTGGTTTCTTGGAGGTATTAACGTGTTAATGCTGACAGCCCTGGTATGATGTTTGGTCTCTTGGCGGTATTATTAACGTGTTAATGCTGACAGCCCTAGTATGATGTTTGGTTTCTTGGAGGTATTAACGTGTTAATGCTGACAGCCCTAGTATGATGTTTGGTTTCTTGGAGGTATTAACGTGTTAATGCTGACAGCCCTGGTATGATGTTTGGTCTCTTGGCGGTATTATTAACGTGTTAATGCTGACAGCCCTAGTATGATGTTTGGTTTCTTGGCGGCATTAACGCGTTAATGCTGACAGCCCTGGTACGATGTTTGGTCTCTTGGCGGTATTAACGTGTTAATGCTGACAGCCCTAGTATGATGTTTGGTTTCTTGGAGGTATTAACGTGTTAATGCTGACAGCCCTAGTATGATGTTTGGTTTCTTGGAGGTATTAACGTGTTAATGCTGACAGCCCTAGTATGATGTTTGGTTTCTTGGAGGTATTAACGTGTTAATGCTGACAGCCCTAGTATGATGTTTGGTTTCTTGGAGGTATTAACGTGTTAATGCTGACAGCCCTAGTATGATGTTTGGTTTCTTGGAGGTATTAACGTGTTAATGCTGACAGCCCTGGTACGATGTTTGGTCTCTTGGCGGTATTAACGTGTTAATGCTGACAGACCTAGTATGATGTTTGGTTTCTTGGAGGTATTAACGTGTTAATGCTGACAGCCCTAGTATGATGTTTGTTCTCTTGGAGGTATTAACGTGTTAATGCTGACAGCCCTAGTATGATGTTTGGTTTCTTGGAGGTATTAACGTGTTAATGCTGACAGCCCTAGTATGATGTTTGGTCTCTTGGCGGTATTATTAACGTGTTAATGCTGACAGCCCTAGTATGATGTTTGGTCTCTTGGCGGTATTATTAACGTGTTAATGCTGACAGCCCTAGTATGATGTTTGGTCTCTTGGCGGCTCACCCTCTCCCAGTGGGACGTAGACTCGGTTGCCTTGTGTCATGTATGTCAGAGAGGACAGGTTGCCGTGATGTCTCAGAGCCCAGCGGTGCAGCGCACGTGGACCAAAAGGCAGCGAATGCACAGTCTGGACATTCAGATGCAGGGTGTGGGACTGCACGCTGGAGTTTGAGGATACCTAGCAGATAAATACAAAAATCTGTGAAAAATATTTGATATTATTACTGTATATTAATAGCCTTGGATTATTTTTCCTTTTCTCTCTTTCTCCACAAAATAAAGTGTGAAGAAAGGAAGTCCTGGGCACCCGGATAGCTCAGTTGGTAGAGCGGGCGCCCATATATAGAGACGCAGCAGCTGCAGGTTTGACTCCGACCTGCGGCCCTTTGCTGCATGTCATTCCCCCTCTCTCTCCCCTTTCATTTCTTCAGCTGTCCTGTCAAATAAAGGCCTAAGAATGCCAAAAGAAATAATCTTTAAACAAGAAAAAGAAAGAAAGTCCCAGAAAACCCTCAGGGGCTTGGCGTGTTGGATTCCCTACAAAGATCAACAATACGTAACATGAAGAGAATTGATTGTTCCTTTCTTCGGTCCCTTTTTCATGCAATATATGGTTTCTTTATCAGTCTTTTCTTGGCTTCTAACCTCACCGCACGCTGTTCTATCTTGCATCAAGCCTTAATCCCATAGCACATTCATGTGGATTTTTAATTTAGTATCTTTTCTTTCATTGTCCTTTCATGTGGATTTGTTATGTTATCATCCTGTTTATGATGTGTGTGTATGTTGTGTGGGATGTCTTAAGCTACTGGGACCTTGAATTTCCCCTTGGGGATCAATAAAGTATCTATCTATCTATCTATCTATCTATCTATCTATCTATCTATCTATCTATCTATCTATCTATCTATCTATCTATCTATCTATCTATCTATCTGTCTGTCTGTCTGTCTGTCTGTCTGTCTCTCTCTCTCTCTCTCTCTCTCTCTCTCTCTCTCTCTCTCTCTATCTATCTATCTAATGCTTTTTTTCATCTTTTTAATACTGTGTGAATAGACTGTGTGGTATTTCCTCTGCTCAAGCAGCCACGAGTCAAAGGTCTTTATTGTACGTGTCATAACGAAAGTGATTGTTTCTTTTCTGGGAAATGTTCCAGTCCCCTCTGCAGGGATTTCATTCAAACTCAGCATGCACACACTTTTTCTCCCGTCATAATTATTACAGCCACAATAAACGTACTACACCAGAAGTATATTTAAATAACACTTGCCTGCTGGATACTCATCTCGGCTGCTACCGCGCTACCGCGCAGTACTTACATGCTACTACTACATACTTCTGGTGTAGTTACAAACTTTCTAATGCCTTCTTTTATAAGTACAGAAAGTATTTGTACTACTGTAGAAGTTTGGTATCATTCTGGGCATTATTAGTGGGGTAATTAACGAGATACATACGTGGATCCATTAGCGCCTGCACTAAGCTAACCAGCTGATAACGCTAACTCGACCAACGTTATAACAAGGGGAAAAAGCTTATGGGGGGTTGTTTGGCTCGAGGTCAAGGTGCAAAGCAGCCTAGGGTGAAATTACTCCCAACCATCACTTTAAGTAGCTGATCTTTCATGAATGATTAACGTAATGTCTTAACTTCAGTCTGACAATCCTACACTCCTAGTCCTTATTTCCTATTTGATATTCTGTCCCTCTGCTGCTTATCTGCGTCTCGCAGCGCTGGGATAACAAGTCTTTGGCCTTTATGTTCTGGCCGTCTGCTGCAAATGTGCTGAGCAACATGTCTTTCTAATCTCTGGCTTGTGATGGTTATATGTCACAGCTGAACCACAGTCATTGTTTCATAATATGTTCAATTTAGCAAAGTAACATATCACGCCGTTCAGGTACTTGAACTTATTTTTTTAACATTATTTTTAGGGCCACTTTAAGCCCCCCTGAGGATGTCCTTTTTTATTTAATTTCTGTGTCAAAAATGTGTCATTGTGTTGTTGTTGTTTTTTAACATGTGCATAAACCAAATCAAAGATAAGAGCAAAGATATGGAGCCCGTAAAGGGACATGGGCATTTCTTTCCCCTCTCATGCAACTTTCTCATGGGCGTGTGATACTTTTGCGCAGTATTTCATTAGCGGTATTTTGCTAGCCTTACAGTAGACACGAGATACTTCCGTGTTCTTAAGAGAAAAGTCTCTCGCGAGCACCAGAAAGTTTCTTGAAAGTTTCTTGTGAGCACACACCAGAAAGTATGTTGTCCAGAAAGTATTTTGCGCGCACCAGAAAGTATCTTAAAGATTTCTTGTGTACACCGGAAAGTATGTTGTCCAGAAATTATCCTGCAGACACAATAAAGTATCTTGAAAGTATATTGTGCGCACCAGAAAGTATCTTGAAAGCACTTTAGGGGCTCGGTACAAAAACGAAGGTGACTGTGAACACAATCAAACAAGAATTGGTGGTGACATAAAGGACGTGATATCACACAGAAGTGATGGGCAGATTGTGACTGACCTGCACCAGCACGGGGAGGCTGGGGGGCAGTCTCTCCGCCTGCAGCCACCAGGTGACGGGGAGCCTGGAGCTGAGCAGCAGGTGGAGGGCTCTGAGCGGGGAGGGCTGCAGAAACAAAGGCTTCAGCAACACCGTCACCTGCAGACAGAAGAGGACAGGGGGGGTGATGTAGTGAAGTTATAAAGCCAGTCATCACACATGTTCAGTGTGTGTAACAGAAGGATTAGATAAATGAGGGCCTGAAACTGACAACATGTAGTAAAAGGTTATAAAACAGGACAAATGTGGCCGGGT
>CM042325.1:1611986-1624486 GCA_023566125.1 Zingel zingel | reverse complement strand
TTTGGGGGGTTTCTACTGTTGTAAACTGACACAGTCACTGATACAACTGAGTTAGAGCTGCAAAGATTAAAACTAGACAAGCTGATGGTACGTGTCAACTGGCAGCTTCATTTCCACGCATCCTATTCGTTGTCTGTCTGCAGCCGGGCAATGCATTCTGGGAGCGTTGCGGTAGTCTCGCATCGCCAGACCTTCTTCCACAGCACTGCGAAGGAGGGTCTGTCTAGTCCACATCCGGGATGGGACAACAACCTGCTCTGGTTTATTGGCATTTCTTTAAACCAATCACCACAGCTGTGGGCGGGGCTAAGCTCCGGACGGAGCCACGGTGCCTCTGCTAAATAGTCTCAGGAAGGAACTTGTTTTGGTGGAACATGTGGACGTTCAAAAGTAGTTATAGTCGTGCAACAGAAAGCTCAGATTGGACAGATAGTCTAGCTAGCTGTCTGGATTCACCCTGCAGAGATCTGAGGAGCAGTTAACCATAGTCCTCACACATCAGCCGGAGGTTAGAACGCCGACACAGAGACACAGGAAGGGGACATCTGGCCGAAAATTAGGGACATCGGGCGGAATTTCAGGCAGCACCTGAACAATCCTAGAAATGAAACGTCGTTAATATAGACTAGCGTTGCGGTCGCTTTTGAGAAGCAAGGCATTGCGTTGCCCGCTCCTCATTTGCATAATGTTGAATCCAGGCTGCTTTATGCAAATCACGAGCGTCCAGCTCGACTCGCCTCCTCTCGAAAACTCAGGGAAATATTTCAGAGTGATTGTCGGTCTAAAATGAAGACCGATTCAGCAGCTGCAGCTATTTATTTTCTCTTTCATTTGGCAGAAATGAGCTTCCATACTTTGGCAAGAAATGTGCATGCACTTTGTTATGTTTTTACACATTTCTTTTTCAAAATGCATTCATGAATATCGGAGTAGGCTATAAATATCAAAAAGAATAAATGTACAGTATTTATTTAAAAGAAATAAACAATTAAAAATTAATTAAAAGAACAATATTTTAAATCAGAGATCTGCAAAGATTATTTCATGGGTAGAGTCCTTAATAATAATATATGTTATATTCAAACAGCAGGAAAATCAACGTAGGACTGCTTAATATAACTGAATAATTCGACATTAAGTGTCGATCAAACCAACTCAGTCAAATCTCACAACTCACAAAAGAAAAGTAAGAAACATTTCTGTGTCGATTCAGATTTCTGACTTTATTACTGTGATACAGGCTATGTCTTCTTGTGCCAGCTTCTATTTGTTGTGTCTTAAGGCGCTGACGCACCAGCCCGATAACCGGCCGTCGGACAGTCTGGCGAGGTCGGTGACTCGAGTCTGTTCGGTGTGTTCTGAGGCCCTTTTTGGACCTCGCGGAGCCGACTGATCAGTCCGACTGACCTTTCTCCTGACGGTCGGCCGTCAGGTTGGTGTGTCAGAGCCTTAAAGTTCATCTCTGGATTCTTAAAACTTTTTTTTCTCTTCCCATCAGCAATTTGCATGATTTAAAAACATGAGGAGGAAATGAATGAATGACATATCATATCAAGATAAAATAAAACACAAAAACGTGTATCAATTAATTCACAAATAAGCCAAATTAAAAAAAAAAACAGCATAGACAAGCCTGAAACGGAGTAGAAGTATAATTCAATTCAATTCAATTTTATTTATAGTATCAAATCATAACAAGAGTTATCTCGAGACACTTTACAGATAGAGGAGGTCTAGACCACACTCTATAATTACAGATAGAGGAGGTCTAGACCACACTCTATAATTACAGATAGAGGAGGTCTAGACCACTCTCTATAATTACAGATAGAGGAGGTCTAGACCACACTCTATAATTACAGATAGAGGCGGTCTAGACCACACTCTATAATTACAGATAGAGGAGGTCTAGACCACTCTCTATAATTACAGATAGAGGAGCTCTAGACCACTCTATAATTACAGATAGAGGAGCTCTAGACCACTCTATAATTACAGATAGAGTAGGTCTAGACCACTCTATAATTACAGATAGAGGAGGTCTAGACCACTCTATAATTACAGATAGAGGAGGTCTAGACCACTCTCTATAATTACAGATAGAGGAGCTCTAGACCACTCTATAATTACAGATAGAGGAGGTCTAGACCACACTCTATAATTACAGATAGAGGAGGTCTAGACCACTCTATAATTACAGATAGAGGAGGTCTAGACCACTCTATAATTACAGATAGAGGAGGTCTAGACCACTCTATAATTACAGATAGAGGAGGTCTAGACCACACTCTATAATTACAGATAGAGGAGGTCTAGACCACACTCTATAATTACAGATAGAGGAGGTCTAGACCACACTCTATAATTACAGATAGAGGAGCTCTAGACCACTCTATAATTACAGATAGAGGAGGTCTAGACCACTCTATAATTACAGATAGAGGAGATCTAGACCACACTCTATAATTACAGATAGAGGAGGTGTAGACCACGCTCTATAATTACAGATAGAGGAGGTCTAGACCACACTCTATAATTACAGATAGAGGAGCTCTAGACCACTCTATAATTACAGATAGAGGAGGTCTAGACCACACTCTATAATTACAGATAGAGGAGCTCTAGACCACTCTATAATTACAGATAGAGGAGGTCTAGACCACACTCTATAATTACAGATAGAGGAGGTCTAGACCACTCTCTATAAGTAACAAGCATTTCTGGGACAGGATGTACATAAAAGGAACCAAAAGAAAAGAGAGAAGAGAGAGCAGTTCATTGTGCCATAAGAAGGAATGAACTTCCCTGGCAGTCTAGAGTTATAACAGCATAACTAGGAGAGGCAGGTTAAAGAGAGGTGCCTGGTCGGGCTAGAACTCTCCCCAACCGGATCGGGCTGTACTGGCCTGCCTCCCCCTACTCGCACTATATTATTGATTATATGATAGATAAATCTGATGACTATAAAGAGAAGCAGAGAGAAGCAGGGGTGCTGTGTCTGCAGCTTTACACCCTGCTCCACCGGTCTAGGCGTACACTGCAACTCCTCTACACTATTATATAATCCTAATTATATATAATAATTAATGTTTAGCAATTAACTTTACTTCCGGACCCTTTGTACTGCCATACGCTCCCATCTAACTATATACAATTTGCTATATTATATGTACAATCCATATACATATACATGCAAACATATATGTGTGTGTCTATATATACACACACACACACATATATGTATAGGCTAATGTACATATATACACACACATATATATCTATATATACACTATACATACACATATAACTATATGTATTTATACATATAGTTATTTATGTATGTATATACAGTACACATACACACAGTATATGCACACATGTTACTGTATGTATACAACTTTATATATACATACACATACATATATAGCATATACATACATACAGATACATTCACACACACACACACACACATATATATATATATATATATATATATATATATATATATATATATATATATATATATATATATATATACACACACACACAAACTGTACACATACATGCATACATAACACTTCACACAAATGTTTACATACACATATCGCATATATGCACTTTATACTGTAACATACGTACCTATACATGTACACATTACAAACACGTGTATACTACACATACACGTCTACACACCCACATAAGTACATACTCACACAAACACAACCCCTACTGTATAATACACCTAATAGGCCTATAGATATTTGACCGCACTTCTAAATCGTATAATACAAGCAAGTTATTTATATTTATCTTTTTATATTGTATATACACTAACACATAGCCTATATAACCGTTATTATGAGAACCGTACAGAACAGAGAGTTGGACTCACCTGCGGCACTGCGCGGAGGGACAGGCGGACTGCTGGTCCAGCTGTTGCTCACCCGGGCTCCCCTGTGAGGGGGCCGGGCTGCACTCACAGCTCAACACACGCCCCCCTCATTTCCTCAACACACAACCCGCAGTCACACACACACACACACACACACACACACACACACACACACCCTACCCATACCTCGTGTGAACCACGCAACAAAATACTCGCGTCGCGTCAGACGTCTTTCCAGCGGAGGTGCGACTTGTGGGAAATATTTCTCAGTGGAAGTTCATTTTAACACACTGAGTGGGACTGAAAGGGGGGGGGGTGTGGAGGGGGGAGGGGGGGTAGTTGTAGGCCTAAAGACACAATTAAACAGGGGCAAATGGGAGGGACTGCGGGATGGTGTGACAGTGTGGAGAGAGAGATGGCGAGATGGAGAGGAATAAAAGGCTTTGGGAACGTAGATGGCAACAGGAAGGAGGGATGGAGGGAGAGGAGGAGGGAAGAGGGAGAGAAGGAGGGGACGTAGGAGGGAAGGAGGAGGGATGGAGGGAGAGGAGGAGGGAAGAGGGAGAGAAGGAGGAGGAATGGAGGGAGAGAAGGAGGAGGGATGGAGGGAGAGGAGGAGGGGACGTAGGAGGGAAGAAGGAGGAATGGAGGGAGAGAAGGAGGGGATGTAGGAGGGAAGAAGGAGGAATGGAGGGAGAGAAGGAGGGGACGTAGGAGGGAAGGAGGAGGGATGGAGGGAGAGGAGGAGGGGACGTAGGAGGGAAGGAGGGGATGTAGGAGGGAAGGAGGAGGAATGGAGGGAGAGAAGGAGGAGGAATGGAGGGAGAGAAGGAGGGGACGTAGGAGGGAAGGAGGAGGGATGGAGGGAGAGGAGGAGGGGACGTAGGAGGGAAGGAGGAGGAATGGAGGGAGAGAAGGAGGGGACGTAGGAGGGAAGGAGGAGGAATGGAGGGAGAGGAGGAGGGGACGTAGGAGGGAAGGAGGAGGGATGGAGGGAGAGGAGGAGGGGACGTAGGAGGGAAGGAGGGGATGTAGGAGGGAAGGAGGAGGAATGGAGGGAGAGAAGGAGGAGGAATGGAGGGAGAGAAGGAGGGGACGTAGGAGGGAAGGAGGAGGAATGGAGGGAGAGAAGGAGGAGGGATGGAGGGAGAGGAGGAGGGGACGTAGGAGGGAAGGAGGAGGGATGGAGGGAGAGAAGGAGGGGACGTAGGAGGGAAGGAGGAGGAATGGAGGGAGAGAAGGAGGGGACGTAGGAGGGAAGGAGGAGGAATGGAGGGAGAGAAGGAGGGGACGTAGGAGGGAAGGAGGAGGAATGGAGGGAGAGAAGGAGGGGACGTAGGAGGGAAGGAGGAGGGATGGAGGGAGAGGAGGAGGGGACGTAGGAGGGAAGGAGGAGGAATGGAGGGAGAGAAGGAGGGGACGTAGGAGGGAAGGAGGAGGAATGGAGGGAGAGGAGGAGGGGACGTAGGAGGGAAGGAGGAGGGATGGAGGGAGAGGAGGAGGGGACGTAGGAGGGAAGGAGGGGATGTAGGAGGGAAGGAGGAGGAATGGAGGGAGAGAAGGAGGAGGAATGGAGGGAGAGAAGGAGGGGACGTAGGAGGGAAGGAGGAGGGATGGAGGGAGAGGAGGAGGGGACGTAGGAGGGAAGGAGGAGGAATGGAGGGAGAGAAGGAGGGGACGTAGGAGGGAAGGAGGAGGAATGGAGGGAGAGGAGGAGGGGACGTAGGAGGGAAGGAGGAGGGATGGAGGGAGAGGAGGAGGGGACGTAGGAGGGAAGGAGGAGGGATGGAGGGAGAGGAGGAGGGGACGTAGGAGGGAAGGAGGGGATGTAGGAGGGAAGGAGGAGGAATGGAGGGAGAGAAGGAGGAGGAATGGAGGGAGAGAAGGAGGGGACGTAGGAGGGAAGGAGGAGGGATGGAGGGAGAGGAGGAGGGGACGTAGGAGGGAAGGAGGAGGAATGGAGGGAGAGAAGGAGGGGACGTAGGAGGGAAGGAGGAGGAATGGAGGGAGAGGAGGAGGGGACGTAGGAGGGAAGGAGGAGGGATGGAGGGAGAGGAGGAGGGGACGTAGGAGGGAAGGAGGGGATGTAGGAGGGAAGGAGGAGGAATGGAGGGAGAGAAGGAGGAGGAATGGAGGGAGAGAAGGAGGGGACGTAGGAGGGAAGGAGGAGGAATGGAGGGAGAGAAGGAGGAGGGATGGAGGGAGAGGAGGAGGGGACGTAGGAGGGAAGGAGGAGGGATGGAGGGAGAGAAGGAGGGGACGTAGGAGGGAAGGAGGAGGAATGGAGGGAGAGAAGGAGGGGACGTAGGAGGGAAGGAGGAGGAATGGAGGGAGAGAAGGAGGGGACGTAGGAGGGAAGGAGGAGGAATGGAGGGAGAGAAGGAGGGGACGTAGGAGGGAAGGAGGAGGGATGGAGGGAGAGGAGGAGGGGACGTAGGAGGGAAGGAGGAGGAATGGAGGGAGAGAAGGAGGGGACGTAGGAGGGAAGGAGGAGGAATGGAGGGAGAGGAGGAGGGGACGTAGGAGGGAAGGAGGAGGGATGGAGGGAGAGGAGGAGGGGACGTAGGAGGGAAGGAGGGGATGTAGGAGGGAAGGAGGAGGAATGGAGGGAGAGAAGGAGGAGGAATGGAGGGAGAGAAGGAGGGGACGTAGGAGGGAAGGAGGAGGAATGGAGGGAGAGAAGGAGGAGGGATGGAGGGAGAGGAGGAGGGGACGTAGGAGGGAAGGAGGAGGGATGGAGGGAGAGAAGGAGGGGACGTAGGAGGGAAGGAGGAGGAATGGAGGGAGAGAAGGAGGGGACGTAGGAGGGAAGGAGGAGGAATGGAGGGAGAGAAGGAGGGGACGTAGGAGGGAAGGAGGAGGAATGGAGGGAGAGAAGGAGGGGACGTAGGAGGGAAGGAGGAGGAATGGAGGGAGAGAAGGAGGGGACGTAGGAGGGAAGGAGGAGGGATGGAGGGAGAGGAGGAAGGAAGAGGGAGAGAAGGAGGAGGAATGGAGGGAGAGGAGGAGGGAAGAGGGAGAGAAGGAGGGAAGAGGGAGAGGAGGAGGGAAGAGGGAGAGAAGGAGGAGGGATGGAGGGAGAGGAGGAGGGGACGTAGGAGGGAAGGAGGAGGGATGGAGGGAGAGAAGGAGGAGGGATGGAGGGAGAGGAGGTGGGGACGTAGGAGGGAAGGAGGAGGGATGGAGGGAGGGAAGGAGGAGGGATGGAGGGAGAGAAGGAGGAGGGATGGAGGGAGAGGAGGTGGGGACGTAGGAGGGAAGGAGGAGGGATGGAGGGAGGGAAGGAGGAGGGATGGAGGGAGAGAAGGAGGAGGGATGGAGTTTGGTCAGAAGTTTGACTGGCAGGTGAAATGTTTTAGGAGGGAAGTGCAACACACTTTCTGAGACATTAAGGACATATTTTCCATATTTCTGCGTTTAGATGATGCTTTTTTCTTTATTTTCAAGCAACGTCATCACTGCACATTCTGCACTCAATCCAATCAGCCTCCTTCTTATGCAAAACAGCTATTATATATATATATATATATATATATATATATATATATATATATATATATATATATGTTTCTGTAGTTATTGTTTATTTCATATTAATGTTTAATATGTTAGTTTGTTTATGTATGCACCAACCACCAAGGCTAATTCCACATAAGTGCAACTTATTGTGGCAATGGCAATATCTTACATGTCTATAAGAAATAAAAGCAATAACACACTGCAGCCATGCCTCCATTTGTTGGCCCACTTACGTTGCACGTGTCCTAAGGGTGGAGCTCAGGAGTTAGACCGACAGGTGAAATGTTTTGGGATGGAAGTAAACAAGGGAACACACTCTCTGAGACATGCCATGGATCATATTTTCCATATTTCTTGAGTTTAGATGTTGCATTTTTCTCTACTTTCAAAGTTTGTATGAGAAATAAATAAGTGCACTGCACCCGTGCCTCCATTTGTTGCAGCCAGATTATTCACGTTTGTTAATAGGGCAATTGTCCAGCTTGTATTTACCTTCACAAAAGTGCCTGTTTTGCCGCTGACAGACTCAGGTTATTATTCTAAGTATCTGACAACATTATGGAAAGGATTTCTACAGAGATAGACCTTTTTAAAACCTCTTTGAGACCTTTCTGTTTAACCAGAAACGGCTCTGAAGTCGCTAGCGCTAACCCCACCAGACTCCATTTAAAAAAGCAATACTTTTAGCGTGTATAGAGCCAACATATTGCCACATGTAAATCAGTAAACTATTTGTTTATTTCAAACAAAACTAGAGTTGTGATGGTTGAGAAAGTGGAAAGACGACCCAAAACGGCTTTTCATAGTTTTATTTTGTTCCTGTCGACTGTGAATGAAGTGTATGCTACGATGCTTAAATGACTGATTATTTACATGGAGTCTGGTGGGTTTAGCGAACGCAATTTCCCGGATGTTTTTCTGTTTAAAAAAAGGATCTTACTCTTTAACAGGAAGGTCGACCTCCTTAGAAATCCTTTCCATAATGTGGTCAGACACTTAGAATATTAATCTGAGTCTGTCAGCAACAACAACAGAACTTTTGTGAAGGTAAATACTAGCTGGACAACTGCCCTATTTACTTACATCGTAGCTTGTTTCGCCGCTGCCGACTGCAGCGATCTCGCTTAAAGGTGCTGTAGGGAGGATTGGGAAGATCCAGGACTCAGCCAACAAATTTGAACATCAACAACTTCTCAGTCCCTCCCCCCTTTCTGCTAAAGCCCAAAACGGTCTCCTAAGCCCCTCCCCCCACAAGGAAGAATGAATGCATGTGCATGAGCAGTGATTGACACGCAGTTAGACACCCCCCCTGGCCCTGATTGGTGCATCTGAACAGTTAGACACTCCCCTTGACCCTGATTGGTGCATCTGAACAGTTAGACACCCCCTGGCCCTGATTGGTGCATCTGAACAGTTAGACACTCCCCTGGCCCTGATTGGTGCATCTGAACAGTTAGACACTCCCCCTGACCCTGATTGGTGCATCTGAACAGTTAGATACCCCCTGGCCCTGATTGGTCCATCTGAACAGGGCTCCAGGCTGTAGGTGGAGCCAGAGGAGCCAGATTTATTTTAATGACCTACTTCCTGTAGTTCTACTGGAACATAGGGTCAGTTTCAGCAAATATGACAGAAAGTTAGTTTTATAAGTCTCACTTACTGCACCTTTAATACTGGACTAATTTCAACTAGGTGGAGCTACCCTTGGCGTAGGATTTGCCCATGAGCGCAGCGCTCAAAGTGCAAATTATTTCAACTTTGACCTCATTTCCACTGACCTTTCAAGGCGCAACAAATTCAAGAACAAATACCCTCCCTGCTCTGCGCCCTGCCCCGCGTTATATATGTTGTGTTTTCACCAATTCATCACTAGAAAAGCAGCTGTAGCAAGCATCTCACTATCACTAACGTTATCCACATTCATATTTAGACGCAACAAATGATGTATCCAGCTACAAAAAAGCCTTAAAGTCGGAAGTTACAATGGAAGTACAAAGAGTCATTGTTATGGCGATGTTACACCATTTCGTCGCATTGGTGTAAACTGGCAGGTTAACGAACATTGCAGACCGAAGCGTTGCAAGTAGTTGCAAGTTTCAACTCATCTCGTCGGGGAGCTTTGGTCTGAACTGGGCTCAACATATCTTCACAGCAAGCAGAAAAAAAAAAAAATATCCGCAGATCCCGTTTGGGCCTGTTAATCTGCGCCTATAAACTGGTTTTAGGACTAATGTTAATCAACAGACATGAAGGACATTTTGGATTTAGCGTAAACATTATTATTCAAGTCTATGGGTGCTACGATTCGATTTGACTTCTGATTTCAAGGCCACGATTCAATTCCACTTTGGACATTTTGAAGAATTTTTTTTTTGCAATTGAATGCACCATGAGTTAACGAGGTGCACGTGAATGCAAAATGGAGTCCCTGTTGGAGCCCACATGCTTTCCAATTTCTAAAATGTGAGGATTTTTCTGCATTGAATACTTTTACTAGTACATTTTCCTGATGATACTTACATGAAGCTACGTTGTGTAAGAATGTCTCCCGTCTAGCGGTGAAATTGTATATGACAACCAGGGCATGAAATTAACACCCGACCACCTGCCAAATGCGGGTGAATTTTGTAATTGGCGGGTAACACTGTCAATCTACCTGCCACATTGGCAGGTAGCCAATGAGAATTGAGTGATTCAGACGCATAACTATCGGTAAGCAGGGTACGCGGTTGCTTACGGGCCTGGTCCAATCAGGGGCCCACATCACTGGAAGACATTGATCGACAGCCGGGCCCCTTATCGCATTTTCATTACTCACACAATCCCAGCAGTCCCCGTGCAGCCACTGACCAGGCGGGAGTGAGAACGGGTTGATCATTTCCTAGTTTCTGATATGAAGACGAGACGTGTGTGACTCGAACATCTCACATTTACCAACAGAACGTACAGCGAGAGACCGTGAAGAACATTTCAGACCGCCCTGCCAACATGTAGACATTTTAACATCAATGTACGCTGTAACAGGTATTCACTCTAAAGTCAGCAGCTGCTGTTTCAATACTGACGGCTCTCTGCAGCGGGACACACACACACACACACACACACACACACACACACACACACACACACACACAGACAGAAACACACAGACAGAAACACACACACACACACAGAGACACACACACACACACACACAGACACACACACACACACAGACAGAAACACACACACAGACAGAAACACACACACACACACACACACACACACAGACAGAAACACACACACACACACACAGAGACACACACACACACACACACACACAGACAGAAACACACACACACACACACAGACAGAAACACACACACACACACACAGACAGAAACACACACACACACACACACAGACAGAAACACACACACACACACACACACACACACACACACAGAGACACACACACACACACACACACACACAGACAGACAGAAACACACACACACAGACAGACAGAAACACACACACACAGACAGAAACACACACACACACACACAGACAGAAACACACACACACAGACACACACAGACAGAAACACACACACACACACACACAGACAGAAACACACACACACACACACACAGACAGAAACACACACACACACACACACACACACACACACACACAGAGACACACACACACACACACACACACACACACACACAGACAGAAACACACACACACACACAGACACACAGAGACACACACACACACACACACACACACGCTGGATGCAGGAAAAACCGGAGATGAGACGTACAGTTTGACCTAAATTGAGGACAGCTACGCTCGTTATTGTAAGAGATGATACGTTAAAGTCCAATAAGTACTTTATGAAACCGTATGAATGTGTGTCCCAGACCAGGTTAGGAAATGAACTAACAATGTAGAGATCAACAAGCCACTGACAGTGACAGATACGTTCACATTTGATTCATTCAATTAATTATTATTTTGTGTCTTAAATCCACCAGCCAGTTTCATATTATACCAACATCTGCAGTATCCTGAGCCTTTTTGGTAAGGTTCCTAGGAAATCTCAGCCCAGAGTAATGAATTAATAGTAATAATTATTATTCTCCCCAAAACAAGTTTCCTTTTTTATTGTTAAAGAACTATACAAAATTTTTTTTTAACTTTTTTTGCAACTTTCACTGTCTATGTGACCCCCTATGCAGGATTATCAAGGCTGGCCCCCCTACAGCATGTGATGACGGCACAATGTCCCCGAGTAGGCTACCATCAATAGGACAGGACAGGATCATAGAGACACAGCAAGTCCTGTTTTCACCTTTATGAGGCAAAACAAATGGCTGGTTTTAAATCCACCTGCCACAGTGACTGGTGGTCAAAAAAGTTAACTTCATGCCCTGATGACAACCAACGTAATATTACTTTCTAGCCCCTCCCATTCCGAGCGCGTTTTAACTCCGACGGTGGCCGAACCCGAAATTAGCTCTTAGTATCTCCATCGTTTACACGCAGCTGTTCTAGCTGACGTGAGTTGTCTGCCAGGGAAATCACAACGTTATGCACAACCATGCTATAGTTAGCATGGCAACTATAAAACTTATCGAGAAGAAAGCAGGCAACTTCGGCGTCCCTTTTAAAATCCTTGCTCCTCTTACCATCTTGGAAAAGCCACTCCCAATCTTAACTTTGGTCTTGTTTCTTTGCCTGTCGCGCTGTCGTTCTAATTCTCTTTTTCGCTTCCCTGGCGAGTAACCTCCCCCTGGCATTCGTCACGGTGCCACTGGGTGTAAGAGGGTGAAAGATGGAGGTATGTCCCTCTGTGGCTAACGTATTATAAAGATGGAGGTATGTCCCTCTGTGGCTAACGTATTATAAAGATGGAGGTGTGTCCCTCTTTGGTTAATGTATTATAAAGATGGAGGTATGTCCCTCTTTGGTTAATGTATTATAAAGATGGAGGTATGTCCCTCTTTGGTTAATGTATTATAAAGATGGAGGTATGTCCCTCTTTGGCTAATGTATTATAAAGATGGAGGTATGTCCCTATTTGGCTAATGTATTTTAA
>CM042325.1:1574486-1606986 GCA_023566125.1 Zingel zingel | reverse complement strand
CACCACGGTCTCCATCTCTAATTAATACCGTCCTTCACCACGGTCTCCATCACCTAATTAATACTGTCCTTCACCACGGTCTCCATCACCTAATTAATACTGTCCTTCACCACGGTCTCATCACCTAATTAATACTGTCCTTCACCACGGTCTCATCACCTAATTAATACTGTCCTTCACCACGGTCTCCATCACCTAATTAATACTGTCCTTCACCACGGTCTCATCACCTAATTAATACTGTCCTTCACCACGGTCTCATCACCTAATTAATACCGTCCTTCACCACGGTCTCCATCACCTAATTAATACTGTCCTTCACCACGGTCTCATCACCTAATTAATACTGTCCTTCACCACGGTCTCATCACCTAATTAATACCGTCCTTCACCACGGTCTCCATCTCTAATTAATACCGTCCTTCACCACGGTCTCATCACCTAATTAATACTGTCCTTCACCACGGTCTCATCACCTAATTAATACCGTCCTTCACCACGGTCTCATCACCTAATTAATACCATCCTTCACCACGGTCTCATCACCTAATTAATACCATCCTTCACCACGGTCTCCATCTCTAATTAATACTGTCCTTCACCACGGTCTCATCACCTAATTAATACCGTCCTTCACCACGGTCTCATCACCTAATTAATACCATCCTTCACCACGGTCTCCATCACCTAATTAATACTGTCCTTCACCACGGTCTCCATCACCTAATTAATACCGTCCTTCACCACGGTCTCATCACCTAATTAATACTGTCCTTCACCACAGTCTCCATCTCTAATTAATACTGTCCTTCACCACGGTCTCATCACCTAATTAATACTGTCCTTCACCACGGTCTCATCACCTAATTAATACTGTCCTTCACCACGGTCTCCATCTCTAATTAATACCGTCCTTCACCACGGTCTCCATCACCTAATTAATACCGTCCTTCACCACGGTCTCCATCACCTAATTAATACCGTCCTTCACCACGGTCTCCATCACCTAATTAATACTGTCCTTCACCACGGTCTCATCACCTAATTAATACTGTCCTTCACCACGGTCTCATCACCTAATTAATACCGTCCTTCACCACGGTCTCATCACCTAATTAATACTGTCCTTCACCACAGTCTCATCACCTAATTAATACTGTCCTTCACCACGGTCTCATCACCTAATTAATACTGTCCTTCACCACGGTCTCATCACCTAATTAATACCGTCCTTCACCACGGTCTCCATCACCTAATTAATACTGTCCTTCACCACGGTCTCATCACCTAATTAATACTGTCCTTCACCACGGTCTCATCACCTAATTAATACCGTCCTTCACCACGGTCTCATCACCTAATTAATACTGTCCTTCACCACGGTCTCATCACCTAATTAATACTGTCCTTCACCACGGTCTCATCACCTAATTAATACTGTCCTTCACCACGGTCTCCATCACCTAATTAATACTGTCCTTCACCACGGTCTCATCACCTAATTAATACTGTCCTTCACCACGGTCTCATCACCTAATTAATACTGTCCTTCACCACGGTCTCATCACCTAATTAATACTGTCCTTCACCACGGTCTCATCACCTAATTAATACTGTCCTTCACCACGGTCTCCATCACCTAATTAATACTGTCCTTCACCACGGTCTCATCACCTAATTAATACCGTCCTTCACCACGGTCTCATCACCTAATTAATACCGTCCTTCACCACGGTCTCATCACCTAATTAATACTGTCCTTCACCACGGTCTCATCACCTAATTAATACCGTCCTTCACCACGGTCTCATCACCTAATTAATACTGTCCTTCACCACGGTCTCATCACCTAATTAATACTGTCCTTCACCACGGTCTCATCACCTAATTAATACTGTCCTTCACCACGGTCTCCATCACCTAATTAATACTGTCCTTCACCACGGTCTCATCACCTAATTAATACTGTCCTTCACCACGGTCTCATCACCTAATTAATACCGTCCTTCACCACGGTCTCATCACCTAATTAATACCGTCCTTCACCACGGTCTCATCACCTAATTAATACTGTCCTTCACCACGGTCTCATCACCTAATTAATACCGTCCTTCACCACGGTCTCATCACCTAATTAATACTGTCCTTCACCACGGTCTCATCACCTAATTAATACTGTCCTTCACCACGGTCTCATCACCTAATTAATACTGTCCTTCACCACGGTCTCATCACCTAATTAATACTGTCCTTCACCACGGTCTCATCACCTAATTAATACTGTCCTTCACCACGGTCTCCATTAACTAATTAATACCGTCCTTCACCACGGTCTCATCACCTAATTAATACTGTCCTTCACCACGGTCTCATCACCGTTATTAATACTGTCCTTCACCACGGTCTCATCACCTAATTAATACTGTCCTTCACCACGGTCTCATCACCTAATTAATACTGTCCTTCACCACGGTCTCCATCACCTAATTAATACTGTCCTTCACCACGGTCTCATCACCTAATTAATACCGTCCTTCACCACGGTCTCCATCACCTAATTAATACTGTCCTTCACCACGGTCTCCATCACCTAATTAATACTGTCCTTCACCACGGTCTCATCACCTAATTAATACCGTCCTTCACCACGGTCTCATCACCTAATTAATACTGTCCTTCACCACGGTCTCATCACCTAATTAATACTGTCCTTCACCACGGTCTCATCACCTAATTAATACTGTCCTTCACCACGGTCTCATCACCTAATTAATACTGTCCTTCACCACGGTCTCATCACCTAATTAATACTGTCCTTCACCACGGTCTCATCACCTAATTAATACCGTCCTTCACCACGGTCTCATCACCTAATTAATACCGTCCTTCACCACGGTCTCCATAACCTAATTAATACTGTCCTTCACCACGGTCTCATCACCTAATTAATACTGTCCTTCACCACGGTCTCATCACCTAATTAATACTGATACTGTCCTTCACCACGGTCTCATCACCTAATTAATACTGTCCTTCACCACGGTCTCATCACCTAATTAATACCGTCCTTCACCACGGTCTCATCACCTAATTAATACTGTCCTTCACCACGGTCTCATCACCTAATTAATACTGTCCTTCACCACGGTCTCATCACCTAATTAATACTGTCCTTCACCACGGTCTCATCACCTAATTAATACCGTCCTTCACCACGGTCTCATCACCTAATTAATACCGTCCTTCACCACGGTGTCATCACCTAATTAATACTGTCCTTCACCACGGTCTCATCACCTAATTAATACCGTCCTTCACCACGGTCTCATCACCTAATTAATACCGTCCTTCACCACGGTCTCATCACCTAATTAATACTGTCCTTCACCACGGTCTCATCACCTAATTAATACTGATACTGTCCTTCACCACGGTCTCATCACCTAATTAATACTGTCCTTCACCACGGTCTCATCACCTAATTAATACTGTCCTTCACCACGGTCTCCATCTCTAATTAATACTGTCCTTCACCACGGTCTCCATCTCTAATTAATACCGTCCTTCACCACGGTCTCATCACCTAATTAATACCGTCCTTCACCACGGTCTCATCACCTAATTAATACTGTCCTTCACCACGGTCTCATCACCTAATTAATACTGTCCTTCACCACGGTCTCATCACCTAATTAATACTGTCCTTCACCACGGTCTCCATCACCTAATTAATACTGTCCTTCACCACGGTCTCATCACCTAATTAATACTGATACTGTCCTTCACCACGGTCTCATCACCTAATTAATACTGTCCTTCACCACGGTCTCCATCTCTAATTAATACCGTCCTTCACCACGGTCTCCATCACCTAATTAATACTGTCCTTCACCACGGTCTCCATCACCTAATTAATACTGTCCTTCACCACGGTCTCATCACCTAATTAATACTGTCCTTCACCACGGTCTCATCACCTAATTAATACTGTCCTTCACCACGGTCTCCATCACCTAATTAATACTGTCCTTCACCACGGTCTCATCACCTAATTAATACTGTCCTTCACCACGGTCTCATCACCTAATTAATACCGTCCTTCACCACGGTCTCCATCACCTAATTAATACTGTCCTTCACCACGGTCTCATCACCTAATTAATACTGTCCTTCACCACGGTCTCATCACCTAATTAATACCGTCCTTCACCACGGTCTCCATCTCTAATTAATACCGTCCTTCACCACGGTCTCATCACCTAATTAATACTGTCCTTCACCACGGTCTCATCACCTAATTAATACCGTCCTTCACCACGGTCTCATCACCTAATTAATACCATCCTTCACCACGGTCTCATCACCTAATTAATACCATCCTTCACCACGGTCTCCATCTCTAATTAATACTGTCCTTCACCACGGTCTCATCACCTAATTAATACCGTCCTTCACCACGGTCTCATCACCTAATTAATACCATCCTTCACCACGGTCTCCATCACCTAATTAATACTGTCCTTCACCACGGTCTCCATCACCTAATTAATACCGTCCTTCACCACGGTCTCATCACCTAATTAATACTGTCCTTCACCACAGTCTCCATCTCTAATTAATACTGTCCTTCACCACGGTCTCATCACCTAATTAATACTGTCCTTCACCACGGTCTCATCACCTAATTAATACTGTCCTTCACCACGGTCTCCATCTCTAATTAATACCGTCCTTCACCACGGTCTCCATCACCTAATTAATACCGTCCTTCACCACGGTCTCCATCACCTAATTAATACCGTCCTTCACCACGGTCTCCATCACCTAATTAATACTGTCCTTCACCACGGTCTCATCACCTAATTAATACTGTCCTTCACCACGGTCTCATCACCTAATTAATACCGTCCTTCACCACGGTCTCATCACCTAATTAATACTGTCCTTCACCACAGTCTCATCACCTAATTAATACTGTCCTTCACCACGGTCTCATCACCTAATTAATACTGTCCTTCACCACGGTCTCATCACCTAATTAATACCGTCCTTCACCACGGTCTCCATCACCTAATTAATACTGTCCTTCACCACGGTCTCATCACCTAATTAATACTGTCCTTCACCACGGTCTCATCACCTAATTAATACCGTCCTTCACCACGGTCTCATCACCTAATTAATACTGTCCTTCACCACGGTCTCATCACCTAATTAATACTGTCCTTCACCACGGTCTCATCACCTAATTAATACTGTCCTTCACCACGGTCTCCATCACCTAATTAATACTGTCCTTCACCACGGTCTCATCACCTAATTAATACTGTCCTTCACCACGGTCTCCATCTCTAATTAATACCGTCCTTCACCACGGTCTCCATCACCTAATTAATACTGTCCTTCACCACGGTCTCATCACCTAATTAATACCGTCCTTCACCACGGTCTCATCACCTAATTAATACTGTCCTTCACCACGGTCTCATCACCTAATTAATACCGTCCTTCACCACGGTCTCATCACCTAATTAATACTGTCCTTCACCACGGTCTCATCACCTAATTAATACTGTCCTTCACCACGGTCTCATCACCTAATTAATACTGTCCTTCACCACGGTCTCATCACCTAATTAATACCGTCCTTCACCACGGTCTCCATCACCTAATTAATACTGTCCTTCACCACGGTCTCATCACCTAATTAATACTGTCCTTCACCACGGTCTCCATCTCTAATTAATACTGTCCTTCACCACGGTCTCATCACCTAATTAATACTGTCCTTCACCACGGTCTCCATCACCTAATTAATACTGTCCTTCACCACGGTCTCATCACCTAATTAATACCGTCCTTCACCACGGTCTCATCACCTAATTAATACCGTCCTTCACCACGGTCTCATCACCTAATTAATACTGTCCTTCACCACGGTCTCATCACCTAATTAATACCGTCCTTCACCACGGTCTCATCACCTAATTAATACTGTCCTTCACCACGGTCTCATCACCTAATTAATACTGTCCTTCACCACGGTCTCATCACCTAATTAATACTGTCCTTCACCACGGTCTCCATCACCTAATTAATACTGTCCTTCACCACGGTCTCATCACCTAATTAATACTGTCCTTCACCACGGTCTCATCACCTAATTAATACCGTCCTTCACCACGGTCTCATCACCTAATTAATACCGTCCTTCACCACGGTCTCATCACCTAATTAATACTGTCCTTCACCACGGTCTCATCACCTAATTAATACTGTCCTTCACCACGGTCTCATCACCTAATTAATACCGTCCTTCACCACGGTCTCATCACCTAATTAATACTGTCCTTCACCACGGTCTCATCACCTAATTAATACTGTCCTTCACCACGGTCTCATCACCTAATTAATACTGTCCTTCACCACGGTCTCATCACCTAATTAATACTGTCCTTCACCACGGTCTCATCACCTAATTAATACTGTCCTTCACCACGGTCTCCATTAACTAATTAATACCGTCCTTCACCACGGTCTCATCACCTAATTAATACTGTCCTTCACCACGGTCTCATCACCGTTATTAATACTGTCCTTCACCACGGTCTCATCACCTAATTAATACTGTCCTTCACCACGGTCTCATCACCTAATTAATACTGTCCTTCACCACGGTCTCCATCACCTAATTAATACTGTCCTTCACCACGGTCTCATCACCTAATTAATACCGTCCTTCACCACGGTCTCCATCACCTAATTAATACTGTCCTTCACCACGGTCTCCATCACCTAATTAATACTGTCCTTCACCACGGTCTCATCACCTAATTAATACCGTCCTTCACCACGGTCTCATCACCTAATTAATACTGTCCTTCACCACGGTCTCATCACCTAATTAATACTGTCCTTCACCACGGTCTCATCACCTAATTAATACTGTCCTTCACCACGGTCTCATCACCTAATTAATACTGTCCTTCACCACGGTCTCATCACCTAATTAATACTGTCCTTCACCACGGTCTCATCACCTAATTAATACCGTCCTTCACCACGGTCTCATCACCTAATTAATACTGTCCTTCACCACGGTCTCATCACCTAATTAATACTGTCCTTCACCACGGTCTCATCACCTAATTAATACTGTCCTTCACCACGGTCTCATCACCTAATTAATACCATCCTTCACCACGGTCTCATCACCTAATTAATACCATCCTTCACCACGGTCTCCATCTCTAATTAATACTGTCCTTCACCACGGTCTCATCACCTAATTAATACTGTCCTTCACCACGGTCTCATCACCTAATTAATACCGTCCTTCACCACGGTCTCCATCACCTAATTAATACTGTCCTTCACCACGGTCTCATCACCTAATTAATACTGTCCTTCACCACGGTCTCCATCTCTAATTAATACTGTCCTTCACCACGGTCTCATCACCTAATTAATACTGTCCTTCACCACGGTCTCATCACCTAATTAATACTGTCCTTCACCACGGTCTCCATCTCTAATTAATACCGTCCTTCACCACGGTCTCCATCACCTAATTAATACCGTCCTTCACCACGGTCTCATCACCTAATTAATACTGTCCTTCACCACGGTCTCATCACCTAATTAATACCGTCCTTCACCACGGTCTCATCACCTAATTAATACTGTCCTTCACCACGGTCTCATCACCTAATTAATACTGTCCTTCACCACGGTCTCATCACCTAATTAATACCGTCCTTCACCACGGTCTCATCACCTAATTAATACTGTCCTTCACCACGGTCTCATCACCTAATTAATAC
This sequence comes from Zingel zingel, assembly GCA_023566125.1. Classification (NCBI taxonomy): domain Eukaryota; kingdom Metazoa; phylum Chordata; class Actinopteri; order Perciformes; family Percidae; genus Zingel; species Zingel zingel. The sequence goes on along the minus strand of CM042325.1, from coordinate 1,599,163 downwards.
TGTCCTTCACCACGGTCTCCATCTCTAATTAATACCGTCCTTCACCACGGTCTCCATCACCTAATTAATACTGTCCTTCACCACGGTCTCATCACCTAATTAATACCGTCCTTCACCACGGTCTCATCACCTAATTAATACTGTCCTTCACCACGGTCTCATCACCTAATTAATACCGTCCTTCACCACGGTCTCATCACCTAATTAATACCGTCCTTCACCACGGTCTCATCACCTAATTAATACCGTCCTTCACCACGGTCTCATCACCTAATTAATACCGTCCTTCACCACGGTCTCATCACCTAATTAATACCGTCCTTCACCACGGTCTCATCACCTAATTAATACCGTCCTTCACCACGGTCTCATCACCTAATTAATACCGTCCTTCACCACGGTCTCCATCACCTAATTAATACTGTCCTTCACCACGGTCTCATCACCTAATTAATACTGTCCTTCACCACGGTCTCCATCACCTAATTAATACTGTCCTTCACCACGGTCTCATCACCTAATTAATACTGTCCTTCACCACGGTCTCATCACCTAATTAATACTGTCCTTCACCACGGTCTCCATCACCTAATTAATACTGTCCTTCACCACGGTCTCATCACCTAATTAATACTGTCCTTCACCACGGTCTCATCACCTAATTAATACTGTCCTTCACCACGGTCTCCATCACCTAATTAATACTGTCCTTCACCACGGTCTCATCACCTAATTAATACCGTCCTTCACCACGGTCTCATCACCTAATTAATACCGTCCTTCACCACGGTCTCCATCTCTAATTAATACCGTCCTTCACCACGGTCTCATCACCTAATTAATACTGTCCTTCACCACGGTCTCATCACCTAATTAATACTGTCCTTCACCACGGTCTCATCACCTAATTAATACTGTCCTTCACCACGGTCTCATCACCTAATTAATACCGTCCTTCACCACGGTCTCCATCACCTAATTAATACTGTCCTTCACCACGGTCTCATCACCTAATTAATACTGTCCTTCACCACGGTCTCATCACCTAATTAATACTGTCCTTCACCACGGTCTCATCACCTAATTAATACCGTCCTTCACCACGGTCTCCATCACCTAATTAATACCGTCCTTCGCCTTCCTTCGTGGGGTAAAGGAAAAAAAATTCTTACTGGCCCAAAATTGCATACAAAAAAAAAGTCTAAATAAAAAATTATTATTTATTTTTTTTTTAAATAAAACATGGAAAGAACCCATCAAAAGCATCTCTATTCATTAATTTTTAACTTCTTTTTATTTCCTTTTGCAATCAAATGGTGCAGTCAGCTGTTCAGAGACACAATACAGCCATACAGGTCTTAGGGGGTCAGTCCATGGCTTCAGCATCCTCTTTAAGGAGCGCTACTTCAACCTGGACCCTGTGTTCCTATGTTTCTGTGTCTAATTGACTGATGGGAACAACAATCTCTGACGTTGGTCCAGTATTAAGAGAGATCGCTGCAGTCGGCAGTGGAGAAACAAGCTACGATGTAAGTTAATAGGACAATAGTCCAGCTTGTATTTACCTTCACAGAAGTGCTCGTTGCTGCTGACAGACTCAGATTATTATTCTGGATCCCTTCAGAGATAGATCTGTTTAAAACCTCATGGAGACCTTTCTGATTGAGCAGAAACGGCTCTGAAGTCGTTAGCGCTAAACCCACAAGACTCCATTTAAAAAAAACAATACTTTTAGCGTGTATAATGTAAATCGGTAAACGTATTAATTTTTTTAAATGACTTTTTATCATCATTTTTACCTGCTGTTTAATGTTTTATGTAAAGTACTTTGAATGGCCCTGTTGCTGAAATGTGCTCTACAAATAAAGCTGCCTTGCCTTGGCTATATCTGCATTGTACGGTGGCCCTGAAGTGCAAATCACAACAGCAAATAGGAAAACCCTCCAACAAATTTCAAAACACAACGGCATTAACTTCTACCGGAAAAGGTAGGGCCTCTCTAGCAGAGGACGGAGCCTCCTGATTGGACAGACGGACTGTTGTGGTATCTGAAGGGCCTATGAAGTCTGTATAAAGCTAAAATGTGTTGAGACATTAGGAGCATTGTGTTAGTGATGTAAGTCTGATGATTCTCCTCTCAGTGGAGGGATGTGTTGAAGAGGATGGTCTATGTGAGTCTGTGATTGGGGGCTGAGTGGGATCAATGATTGTATGTGTAGTGTTGGAGCCCCCCAAAGAGACTCAGACCTCAAAGGGACTCAGACCTTTACTCGCCAACTCACATCTGTTCACTTTATCTAACATGTTACCTAAACGTACCCTTTATAAGCTGCTCTTGCTGAAGCAAGACAGAGTGCATTTTTGGGCTGTGACTCTCCGGGTTCTGCAGAACTCGTCATGATGCTGAAAACTTGATGTAATAAACCTTTTTATAATCAAGGATCAGTGTCAGCAGAGTTCCTTTCCACACATCGGCAACGCTGCCCTGCAACTAAATATACGACACTGTCTGTCTGTCTGTCTGTCTTTCATATTTGCTGTCGTGATTTGCAATTCAGGGCCACCGTAGCGTTTATATCAAAACCTCGAGACTTTCAAACATCAACATGTCATTTATTAATATATATTCGTGTCAAAATGACATATAAACATCATTTTGTGTTCTATGTTGCCTGGAAACTCTTCCAACACGCTTGCGTGTCGCGTGAAAATAGGCGTCGGTCCTATTTCTAGCATGCATGTGTTTCCGGGCGTGTCACGCAGGCAGTGTGCACGCAGGCAGTGTGCACGCTCTAACCTGTTACCATGGGACCAGAAATAAAAACGGACACGCCACGCAGCCAGTGTGAAGCCGGCCTTAGGGCGCTGACACACAGAGCCGATTATCGGCCGTCTGACCGTCTGGCGAGGTCGGTGACTCGAGTCTGTTCGGTGTCAAGTCGGACAGTTTGCAGCCGTTTTCCTCGGGTCAAGTCTGACCTGTTTGCAAAGTTTTTATACAAAAATTTGGGTCGTCTTTTAAACAAATTGCCCAAAAATACCATGGACAGTTCCACACACTACAATTAAGATTTGGGCGTTTAATTGAATTCATAGCATTGCAAATCTAAACTTTTACATTCTGTGATTATCCATCAACTTACGTTCCTCTGATTTTAATTAACAGTCAAAATAATTCATACATTTTGGGGAATTTTCACCCAGAAATTACATAGCATATAAGTTCATATAAATGAGTGTTATTGACCTTGAATTCCAAAAATAAGTGTACAACTTCTGGTATTATACTGGTGGTAGTGGAAAACCTCCCTATACTAGTGGTTGGCTCAGCGGGTAGAGCAGGCGCACCTCTACGGAGAGGCTTATGCCTCGACGCAGAGGTCCAGGGTTAGAATCCGACCTGTGACAACTTCCTGCATGTCTTCCCCCCTCTCTCTCGCCTTCTCACCTAGCTGTCCTGTCAAAAAAAGATTATTTTGACAGTCTGAATGTACCAGAGAAATGGTCCAGCCCAATGGGGAGTGAGAGTTTGAAAATCCTGTTCCATTAGATTATTTCTTGAATTGTTGGTATGTGATGGTAATACATTGAAATACATACAATTTTGGATAGGCTAACATTATTTCCATCCCTTTTGGGAGGGTCCATGTCTCACGTAGGGGGGTCGGACCCCTCCCAATACCCCCCGTAATTCGAACACCGTTTGACACCCCTGGACTAACCCAACGGCAATAAATCGAACACTGCTTCTGTGTTGGGTTCACATCTTTACTGAGTCACAGTTCCAACATATTTCACCAGCAAATGACAGAGGAGGAAACACAGATGGGGGGGGGGGGGGGGGGGGGACAAACTATAAATCACAAAAAAACAACAACAATGTAAAAGCTTTTTGACATTGAAAACTGATTGTAGTTAAAAAAATCTGTGTTGTACCGAAAGAGAGCGGACAGAGAAGACGACGAAGAGGTGACCTATGTTAAAGTGCTCATATTCTGCTCATTTCAGGTTCATAATTGTATTTTGAGGTCGTACCAGAATAGGTTTACATGGTTTAATTTAATATTTTTGTTGTACTGCTCATTGCTGCAGCTCCTCTTTTCACCCTGTGTTCAGGTCTCTGTTTTAGCTCCAGAGTGAGACCTCTCACTGCTGTAACATCTTTGTTGGCAGTCGCACATGCTCAGTAGCTAGGTAAGACCACATGCTCAGTAGCTAGGTAAGATCACATGCTCAGTAGCTAGGTAAGATCACATGCTCAGTAGCTAGGTAAGATCACATGCTCAGTAGCTAGGTAAGACCACATGATCAGTAGCTAGGTAAGACCACATGCTCAGTAGCTAGGTAAGATCACATGCTCAGTAGCTAGGTAAGACCACATGATCAGTAGCTAGGTAAGACCACATGCTCAGTAGCTAGGTAAGACCACATGCTCAGTAGCTAGGTAAGACCACATGCTCAGTAGCTAGGTAAGATCACATGCTCAGTAGCTAGGTAAGATCACATGCTCAGTAGCTAGGTAAGACCACATGCTCAGTAGCTAGGTAAGACCACATGCTCAGTAGCTAGGTAAGACCACATGCTCAGTAGCTAGGTAAGATCACATGCTCAGTAGCTAGGTAAGATCACATGCTCAGTAGCTAGGTAAGATCACGTGCTCAGTAGCTAGGTAAGATCACATGCTCAGTAGCTAGGTAAGACCACATGTTCAGTAACTAGGTAAGACCACATGCTCAGTAGCTAGGTAAGGACTACATGAGCTAGCTAGCTGTTTCTCCAACTTCAGTAGTACAAGGCAGGATTAGCCGGGAGACTTCTTCTAAACGAGGGCGCACTTCCAACTTTGTGGTGAATACCTGCAGAACAGGGACATGGAAGTAGTTCTTCTGGAGATTAGGGTGAACTAGTGTGTGTTGTAGCAGTGTTTGGCCATTGAGAACGAGCTAGCATGCTAACGGTTAGCCCCCTAGCCCCCTCGTCTCGGCTAGTGACGTAGAAAGCCGTGCAGATGTTGACCAGCTCACCCGGAGACTGAAGGCAGGACACATTCAAACCGGATCTCACTCAGAACAGCATGGATGGTCTTTTTCCTAGTCTGTATGCTTGTGGAAGCTCCAGAGACACAAAATAACCCCCCAAATCCCAGAAAAGGTGATTTTTTTTTCCATAATATGGGCACTTTAAGATTCAGCACATGACTTTTCTCTCTCCTCTGGCTCCCCTATGTGTTAACTTACAGGTGGTGCATGATCACAGCTGATGTGGATACATTCATCACTGATTGAGGCAGGGACACCGAACACAACCAAACACACACAAAGCTGCAACAAACCGACAGCAGATATACGTAAAGGGACAAGAGAGACGAGGGTGAGTGCAGGGAGAGAAGAGACAAAGCGCTTCCTGTCAGAATGATCACCTTTGACTCTGTGATTGAGTTAAAGGCTCTCTGAGCATTTCAGTTCTGTGTTGGACAAACAGCTGGATCCATCGACTCTTCCTCCGTTTTCTTGCATGTGTGGTGTGTGCAACACGCGATTTCAGACTCCACTGATTGACCCATTTACACACACGCTCGGCCCCGGCCAGTTCTTCCTCCCATCGCAAACAAACAAACAGACGGACGGAGAGAAAAAAAGAACAGTTAAGAGTGATCCTCGCCTCTCATCACCAACGACTTCCTCTCTCCCGGTGCAGGGCAGAGAGTCAGCCGCCTTTCGCTTCTCAGTCTCCTCTCAGAGTCTGTGGCTGGCAGTGGGCAGCTGATCACCCTGTGACCCACGGGACTCTAACAGAGGTCTGAGACGTAGTCAAAATCCTTGAAGTAATCCTGTTCCTTGCGGGAGAGAGTGCGGCGCTCGCGGGGCGGTGTCAGGGCGGGAGCCTCGGCCGTGAACTCCACGTCGAAGTTGCTGACGTCTTCTTTTCCTCCGATGGTCGGGACGAACGGGGGCGGGACCTTCCTCTGAAGAAGAGCCTCCCAGTCCATGCCCTTAAACAACGTTCACATTTAGTTTCTCATCAAGATGCACTCAGTAACATTAAGGGGCAACTTTGGTACCAACCTGGACCGTATTTTCCCATGTTTTGCGGTACAGGCTGCAACATAACCACTCAGGGCATTTGTGCATCGTCAATATAAGTCCACTAAAAGTTCTTGCCGCTGACAGGCTCCGATTATTATTCTAAGTGTCTGACAACATTATGAAAGGATCCCTACAGAGATAGACCATTTTGTTAAAGAGTAAGATCCTTTTTGTTTAATCTGAAACAGCCCCGAAATCGCTATCGCCAAACCCACCAGACTCCATTTAAATAAACAGTAATTTTATCACCGTAAAACACACTTCATTCGATGTCGACAGAAAATAAATCAAACTATCAAAAGCTGTCTTGGTTCATCTTTCCACTGTTCCAACAATCACCACTCTGGTTTGGTTGAAATAAACCCTTAATTTATCCATTAACATATGGAGATATGCTGGCTCTATACACGCTAAAAGTCCTGATTATTTACATGGAGTCTGGTGGAAATATGCTGGCTCTATACACGCTAAAAGTCCTGATTATTTACATGGAGTCTGGTGGAAATATGCTGGCTCTATACACGCTAAAAGTCCTGATTATTTACATGGAGTCTGGTGGAGATATGCTGGCTCTATACACGCTAAAAGTCCTGATTATTTACATGGAGTCTGGTGCAAATATGCTGGCTCTATACACGCTAAAAGTCCTGATTATTTACATGGAGTCTGGTGGAAATATGCTGGCACTATACACGCTAAAAGTCCTGATTATTTACATGGAGTCTGGTGGAAATATGCTGGCTCTATACACGCTAAAAGTCCTGATTATTTACATGGAGTCTGGTGGAAATATGCTGGCTCTATACACGCTAAAAGTCCTGATTATTTACATGGAGTCTGGTGGAAATATGCTGGCTCTATACACGCTAAAAGTCCTGATTATTAACATGGAGTCTGGTGGAAATATGCTGGCGATATACACGCTAAAAGTCCTGATTATTTACATGGAGTCTGGTGGAGATATGCTGGCTCTATACACGCTAAAAGTCCTGATTATTTACATGGAGTCTGGTGGAAATATGCTGGCTCTATACACGCTAAAAGTCCTGATTATTTACATGGAGTCTGGTGATTTTAACAATAGCAATTTCGGGGCTGTTTCATGTTAAACAAAAAGGTCTATCTCTGTAGGGATCCTTTACATTATGTTGTCAGACATTCAGAATAATAATCTGAGTCTGTCAGCGGCAAAAACTGAACTTTTAGTGGATGGAAATTAAAGGTGCGCAATTGCCCGTTAACGTTACATTGCAGCTTGTTTAGTCACTGCCGACTGCAGCGGTCTTGCCTAATACTGGACCATTTTTAAAGATTGTTGTTCCTGTCAGTTACTTAGACACACAAAAACAAGGGAAAATAGTGTTGGGAAGGTTGAAAAATACAGAAAAGTTCCCCTTTCAGACACTCACCCTGAAAAACGGTTGTTTTTTGACATCTTCAGCATCCTTTTCTCCAGAGCCCAGTCGTCTTTCGGGATTCCTCCTCAACAACTAGCAACCAACAGAAAAGTAACAATACTTCATCATTCGATCATTCTTTGTTGTCTAAGTCACATACCTGCAAACTCAGAAGAGCTGAAAAAGGGGACACATCACCCCCCCCCCCCCCCCCCCCCATTTGATTAAACATGGAATACCAATAACTTATTTCAGCAGTGAATTCCTGTTTAACGACAACTTTGAATGCATCACGAGGCGAATTTCAAGTGAACGCACCATCTGTGTTGTTTTTCAGACAACCAGCTACAGACTGTTGGATCCTCTCCGGCTGCTAGCTAACGGTAGGCTAACGTTAGCTGGTGTCAGGTGTAGTGTTGACTAGCTAACGGTAGGCTAACGTTAGCTGGTGTCAGGTGTAGTGTTGACTAGCTAACGGTAGGCTAACGTTAGCTGGTGTCAGGTGTAGTGTTGACTAACTAACGGTAGGCTAACGTTAGCTGCTGCTAAGTGTAGTGTTGACTAACTAACGGTAGGCTAACGTTAGCTGGTGTCAGGTGTAGTGTTGACTAGCTAACGGTAGGCTCATGTTAGCTGCTGCTAAGTGTAGTGTTGACTAACTAACGGTAGGCTAACGTTAGCTGGTGTCAGTTGTAGTGTTGACTAACTAACGGTAGGCTAACGTTAGCTGGTGTCAGGTGTAGTGTTGACTAGCTAACGGTAGGCTTATGTTAGCTGCTGCTAAGTGTAGTGTTGACTAACTAACGGTAGGCTAACGTTAGCTGCTGCTAAGTGTAGTGTTGACTAACTAACGGTAGGCTAACGTTAGCTGGTGTCAGGTGTAGTGTTGACTAACGGTAGGCTAACGTTAGCTGGTGTCAGGTGTAGTGTTGACTAGCTAACGGTAGGCTTATGTTAGCTGCTGCTAAGTGTAGTGTTGACTAGCTAACGGTAGGCTAATGTTAGCTGCTGCTAAGTGTAGTGTTGACTAACTAACGGTAGGCTAACGTTAGCTGGTGTCAGGTGTAGTGTTGACTAACTAACGGTAGGCTAACGTTAGCTGGTGTCAGGTGTAGTGTTGACTAACTAACGGTAGGCTAACGTTAGCTGCTGCTAAGTGTAGTGTTGACTAACTAACGGTAGGCTAACGTTAGCTGGTGTCAGGTGTAGTGTTGACTAGCTAACGGTAGGCTCATGTTAGCTGCTGCTAAGTGTAGTGTTGACTAACTAACGGTAGGCTAACGTTAGCTGGTGTCAGTTGTAGTGTTGACTAACTAACGGTAGGCTAACGTTAGCTGGTGTCAGGTGTAGTGTTGACTAGCTAACGGTAGGCTTATGTTAGCTGCTGCTAAGTGTAGTGTTGACTAACTAACGGTAGGCTAACGTTAGCTGCTGCTAAGTGTAGTGTTGACTAACTAACGGTAGGCTAACGTTAGCTGGTGTCAGGTGTAGTGTTGACTAGCTAACGGTAGGCTTATGTTAGCTGCTGCTAAGTGTAGTGTTGACTAGCTAACGGTAGGCTAATGTTAGCTGCTGCTAAGTGTAGTGTTGACTAACTAACGGTAGGCTAACGTTAGCTGGTGTCAGGTGTAGTGTTGACTAACTAACGGTAGGCTAACGTTAGCTGGTGTCAGGTGTAGTGTTGACTAGCTAACGGTAGGCTTATGTTAGCTGCTGCTAAGTGTAGTGTTGACTAGCTAACGGTAGGCTAATGTTAGCTGCTGCTAAGTGTAGTGTTGACTAACTAACGGTAGGCTAACGTTAGCTGGTGTCAGGTGTAGTGTTGACTAACTAACGGTAGGCTAACGTTAGCTGGTGTCAGGTGTAGTGTTGACTAGCTAACGGTAGGCTTATGTTAGCTGCTGCTAAGTGTAGTGTTGACTAGCTAACGGTAGGCTAATGTTAGCTGCTGCTAAGTGTAGTGTTGACTAACTAACGGTAGTCTAACGTTAGCTGGTGTCAGGTGTAGTGTTGACTAACTAACGGTAGGCTAACGTTAGCTGGTGTCAGGTGTAGTGTTGACTAACTAACGGTAGGCTAATGTTAGCTGCTGCTAAGTGTAGTGTTGACTAACTAACGGTAGGCTAACGTTAGCTGGTGTCAGGTGTAGTGTTGACTAACTAACGGTAGGCTAACGTTAGCTGGTGTCAGGTGTAGTGTTGACTAACTAACGGTAGGCTAACGTTAGCTGGTGTCAGGTGCAGTGTTGACTAGCTAACGGTAGGCTAACGTTAGCTGGTGTCAGGTGTAGTGTTGACTAGCTAACGGTAGGCTTATGTTAGCTGCTGCTAAGTGTAGTGTTGACTAGCTAACGGTAGGCTAATGTTAGCTGCTACTAAGTGTAGTGTTGACTAGCTAACGGTAGGCTAACGTTAGCTGGTGTCAGGTGTAGTGTTGACTAGCTAACGGTAGGCTAATGTTAGCTGCTGCTAAGTGTAGTGTTGACTAACTAACGATAGGCTAACTTTAGCTGGTGTCAGGTGTAGTGTTGACTAGCTAACGGTAGGCTGTTAGCTGCTGCTAAGTGTAGTGTTGACTATTAGGCTAACGTTAGCTGCTGCTAAGTGTAGTGTTGACTAACTAACGGTAGGCTAATGTTAGCTGCTGCTAAGTGTAGTGTTGACTAACTAACGGTAGGCTAATGTTAGCTGCTGCTAAGTGTAGTGTTGACTAGCGTCCTGTGCGGCGATGTTTCAGTCCCGCTAACGTCCTATTCGGAGCATCAGGGAGAAGCGAAGGCATTTAAGTGGCACCTAAATAAGGCATCGAAATCCGCGTTGCTATTCGGTCCGGTAGATAACGTCGTTAAGACAGGTGTCAGACACCCCTCCCCAAATAAAAACTTTTCAGATCTACACCATTCACCTGGATGACATTTTCCCTTTAAAAACTGAGATTTTCGCCGAATAGCGACTAGTTTGCAGGTATGAAGTCAGTCATTCCCAAACTGGGGTCCGTGGAAAAGCAAAATCAAATATAAACTAATATTTTTTTAACCTTCATTTTACCAGGAAATTCCCATAAGCAACTTTTTGTTTTATTTTTAACCAGGAGTCGGCCTAACTCCATCCATCCATCCATCCATCTTCGTCCGCTTATCCGGTATCGGGTCGCGGGGGTAGCAGCTCCAGCAGGGGACCCCAAACTTCCCTTTCCCGAGCCACATTAACCAGCTCCGACTGGGGGATCCTGAGGCGTTCCCAGGCCAGGTTAGAGATATAATCCCTCCACCTAGTCCTGGGTCTTCCCCGAGGCCTCCTCCCAGCTGGACGTCCCTCCACCTAGTCCTGGTCCTTCCCCGAGGCCTCCTCCCAGCTGGACGTCCCTCCACCTAGTCCTGGGTCTTCCCCGAGGCCTCCTGCCAGCTGGACGTCCCTCCACCTAGTCCTGGGTCTTCCCCGAGACCTCCTCCCAGCTGGACGTCCCTCCACCTAGTCCTGGGTCTTTCCCGAGGCCTCCTCCCAGCTGGACGGCCCTCCACCTAGTCCTGGGTCTTCCCCGAGGCCTCCTCCCAGCTGGACGGCCCTCCACCTAGTCCTGGGTCTTCCCCGAGGCCTCCTCCCAGCTGGACGTCCCTCCACCTAGTCATGGGTCTTTCCCGAGGCCTCCTCCCAGCTGGACGGCCCTCCACCTAGTCCTGGGTCTTCCCCGAGGCCTCCTCCCAGCTGGACGTCCCTCCACCTAGTCCTGGGTCTTCCCCGAGGCCTCCTCCCAGCTGGACGTCCCTCCACCTTGTCCTGGGTCTTCCCCGAGGCCTCCTCCCAGCTGGACGTGCCTCCACCTTGTCCTGGGTCTTCCCCGAGGCCTCCTCCCAGCTGGACGTGCCTCCACCTTGTCCTGGGTCTTCCCCGAGGCCTCCTCCCAGCTGGACGTGCCTGGAACACCTCCCTAGGGAGGCGCCCAGGGGGCGCCAGCCACCCTCCTGAGGAAACCCATTTCGGCCTCTTGTACCCTGGATCTTGTTCTTTCGGTCATGACCCAGCCTCCATGACCATAGGTGAGGGTAGGTCGGCCTAACTCTGTTTCCATTAAATGTGTATAGACCCAGAGGCAAAGAATGTTGTCATGATCCCATCACACGCATGGCCTTTATATATATAAAACAAACTGTTTTATATTATAAATGGAATGAATAAGGTCTATTATTTTAATTTCCAGTTCGTTTCTGGATCTCGCGTTTCTGAAATGTTTCTGAAATGTTCTGATTAATGTTAAAAGATTAATAATCCCCTAAAATCGCCAAAGGTTTTGACATTTTGACTATATCCAAGTGTTATTACTGTATATATTTAATACTCCACTGCTGTGGAAATAAGCCAAATGAACCTGATTATGTCCTCAGGCATTTGAGTAAATAAATAACTTAAATATTTGGCAGCCAACGAGCCTGTTGTACTGATGAGATGACCAGTTCTAGTTAAGTAGGCCTATCAATCAAGGGGTGCAGATTAATTCAGGTAGGACTGTGTGTAGAAATATTTTATTATGTGTATTATTAGGTGGTCCGCGTCATGTTTTTGATTCCAAACAGTGGTCCACACACACAAAAAGATTTGAAACCCCCTGGTCTGAGTGATGCTTTCAACATTACAAGCAAGAAAAGAGAGTTGAGGTTAGTCAGGAGCAGGAAGTGACAGGAGAAGTATTCGGAGTCTAACCCGTCTCATTATGCCGATAGCTTCGGTGGAGAGGAAGCGAGGGTAGCGCACTTCATCGTTCACGATGCTGTCGAAAACCTCCTCCTCATCGTCACCTGGGAACGGAGACTGGAACAAACAGACGCACATTAGTTTGCATTACATTAGGGGTCGACCGATGCTGGTTTTTTAAAGGCCGATACCAATTATTTGTAGTTAATTACACCGATATTTGGAACGGATATGACATTTAAGACAAAATTAAGATTTTGGAATGTTACAAACTTTTTTTGTAACATGTTTTAACATTAATATGAGTTCCCCCAGCCTGCCTATGGTCCCCCAGTGGCTAGACATGGTGATAGGTTGCCCCCCCCCCTCTCCTCCTCAATAGCATTTAAAGCTACAGACACAGAAATGGCACATCCTAAGGAAAGCTCATTGTGGGACTGGCTCTAGTGGCTGGAATTAAGGTCTATCCACTAAGGTCTATATAAAAGAGACTTCAGATACAGTATTAGGGGACCACTAAGGTCTATATAAAAGAGACTTCAGATACAGTATTAGGGGACCACTAAGGTCTATATAAAAGAGACTTCAGATACAGTATTAGGGGACCACTAAGGTCTATATAAAGATACTTCAGATACAGTATTAGGGGACCACTAAGGCCTATATAAAAGAGACTTCAGATACAGTATTAGGGGACCACTAAGGTCTATATAAAGAGACTTCAGATACAGTATTAGGGGACCACTAAGGTCTATATAAAGAGACTTCAGATACAGTATTAGGGGACCACTAAGGCCTATATAAAGAGACTTCAGATACAGTATTAGGGACCACTAAGGTCTATATAAAGATACTTCAGATACAGTATTAGGGGACCACTAAGGCCTATATAAAAGAGACTTCAGATACAGTATTAGGGACCACTAAGGCCTATATAAAAGAGACTTCAGATACAGTATTAGGGACCACTAAGGCCTATATAAAGAGACTTCAGATACAGTATTAGGGGACCACTAAGGCCTATATAAAAGAGACTTCAGATACAGTATTAGGGACCACTAAGGTCTATATAAAAGAGACTTCAGATACAGTATTAGGGGACCACTAAGGTCTATATAAAAGAGACTTCAGATACAGTATTAGGGACCACTAAGGTCTATATAAAGAGACTTCAGATACAGTATTAGGGGACCACTAAGGTCTATATAAAGAGACTTCAGATACAGTATTAGGGGACCACTAAGGTCTATATAAAGAGACTTCAGATACAGTATTAGGGACCACTAAGGTCTATATAAAAGAGACTTCAGATACAGTATTAGGGGACCACTAAGGCCTATATAAAAGAGACTTCAGATACAGTATTAGGGACCACTAAGGCCTATATAAAGAGACTTCAGATACAGTATTAGGGGACCACTAAGGTCTATATATAAAGAGACTTCAGATACAGTATTAGGGGACCACTAAGGCCTATATAAAGAGACTTCAGATACAGTATTAGGGACCACTAAGGCCTATATAAAAGAGACTTCAGATACAGTACTGGATACATACTCCAGTACTGTACTTAAGTACAAATATTCGTCAGCGTCAGAGCCAGGCTAGCTGCTTTATGCTAAGCTAACGAGCTGCTGGCTGTAGCTTTAAATTCATGTGTGTGTCACTTTTCTAGGCAATCTTAAGGGCTTTTATTTGACACTGTTGACTTTTTAAGTGATGACATTGTTGTGAATCAGTCCGTTGGTTGTTGGCTGCAGATCAAATTTCCCCTCGAGGGACAATAAAGAACTTTGACAATTGTAATTTCAACTCTGTATTCTTACCTCCCCGACCAACATCTCATAGACGAGCACCCCGAGCCCCCACCAGTCGACTGCCCGTGTGTACGATGTGTCGGTCAGCACCTCCGGGGCCAGAAACTCCGGGGTCCCGCAGAATGTGCTGGTCCGGTCCCCGTAACCCATGCCTTTAGAGAGAAGAACGTGTGAGGCAAGAGCAGATATACGGGTGAAGAAAAATATTATTATATATTAGGGCTGTCAGCGTTAACGCGTTAATCGCGATGCGATTAAGGGCCGACGAGATGCGATTATTTTTTTTTTAATCGCATTAATCGCATGCCGGCATTAATTTATTTTACACTTCACTGGGCTCGGCGTGGTCCTAACAGGCGACTATTTTGACCGTTTGCAGCCCCGTTACTTCTCATCAAGCTGCCACTTCCTCCTAACACATCCTGCTGCTGCAGGCTGCAGGATGATGGAGAAAGACAGCAGACATGAAATCCTGAATGGAGCTTTTTATTTCCCAAACTCCCGGACGGCTCGTAGACAAGTGGAAAGCCATATGCACGTTGTGTAAAGCTGAATTGAAATATCATCGAAGCACATCAAGCTGGAGCTACCACCTACGGAGCTAAGCATAGTAGTACATTTAACGTGATGCCAGACCACCGGCCCTCAGGGGGCGGGGGAGAGATGAATGTTTGGAAATAAGAGGTTGCTGTGGCCCGCCATACAGGTTAGTTTGACCAGCGGGCAGCAGCGGTGACCGGAGCGGGCGATCACGGGGGGACATCCTCAGCGGTGAAGCGCGAACGGGGGCTGGAGTATAACCTAGCTAGGTGGAAAGCTAACGCTAGCCGGCCACCTGTTCCATCAATCCTGCTTGCAAGTGTCCGCTCATTAGACAACAAACTGGACGACATCCAACTTCAACCAAACTCTCAATGGACTTGTGCAGAAATGAGCTGCTCATTAACCGCTGATCACTGGACGTCAGTGAGGAATCAACATTATTTAGGAGTTACTGCACACTATACTGACTCTGGTAAGGAGAGGGAGTTTTAGTTTTTTAGTTAGGTACTTGGAGGAATTGTGCAATAATGACAGATTCACACATTTTTATTTTGTTTACAGTAAATAAATAATTACAAATCTTAAAATCAAGTTCATAAAGTAACTTTCTTTGTATTCATTTGATTCCCGATCAAGATACACTGGTAAGAATTGCTTTCGATCGTTAAAATGTACTTAAAAACGGTTGACTGTTGACAGCCCTATTATATATATATATATATATATATATATATATATATATATATATATATATATATATATACATACACACACACACACATACAGTATCTCACATTTTAGTAAATATTTCATTTTATCTTTTAATGGAACAACACTGAAGAAATTACACTTTGCTCCAATGTAAAGTATGAAGGGTACAGCTGGTATAACAGGGTAAAGTATGAAGGGTACAGCTGGTATAACAGGGTAAAGTATGAAGGGTACAGCTGGTATAACAGGGTAAAGTATGAAGGGTACAGCTGGTATAACAGGGTAAAGTATGAAGTGTACAGCTTGTATAACAGGGTAAAGTATGAAGGGTCCAGCTGGTATAACAGGGTAAAGTATGAAGGGTACAGCTGGTATAACAGGGTAAAGTATGAAGGGTCCAGCTTGTATAACAGGGTAAAGTATGAAGGGTACAGCTTGTATAACAGGGTAAAGTATGAAGGGTACAGCTTGTATAACAGGGTAAAGTATGAAGGGTACAGCTTGTATAACAGGGTAAATGTTCTGTCTCCTCAAAATAACTCAACACAGCCATTAATGTCTAAACCTCTGGCAACCTAAGTCAGTCCACCCCTATGTTAGATTCCCATAGAGGCAGGCAGACTTTTATTTTGAAAGGCCAGGGTTACTTAGGTATAAATTCTCATTTGTGCCGCTTTCAATCAAATTAATGAATAATAAGAGATAAGGTGTGTGTGTGTGTGTGTGTGTGTGTGTGTGTGTGTGTATTGGCTGCAGTGATGTATGTGTGACTACTACTAAATATTTGTGGTACTTATGGTTATAGTATGTGCAATGCCTGATAGGGTACTGGTGCAATATATATATATATATATATATATATATATATATATATATATATATATATATATATATATATATATATATGCTATGTTATATTTGATATGGTATTATGCAATTGGACATTGTGCAATACAGAAGTTATTGACCACAGCCTGACTTAACAGGAAATGTGCAATCACGACAATGAAGTGCAATACGAGGGGGAGGATGTGTTGTGGGTTCTGTCCCGTTCTTCTGTGATTGTGAGGAAAGGTGGTGGAGGTGGTGGTGGTGGTGGGAGGGTGTTGTGTGTGGTTATTAGATGTCCATTGACGCATTGGATGAGATAATGTATGAGTATGTTTCTATGTAGGTTAACTGTAGGTTAACTGTATGTTTATTGTGTGTTTATATGCAATATGTCGCCATTTCGTTTCTCTCGAATGCCCAAGATGAATTTCTCCTATAGGAGACAATAAAGGCTTATCTTATATCTTATCAAATAAATAACAACCGCTCACCTTCTTTACAGAGCCCAAAGTCTGCTATCTTCACAAAACCCTCTGTGTCGAGCAGCAGGTTGTCCAATTTAAGATCCCTGACAAAGAAAAGAAGGGAGTCATGTCAATTATTGAGTGCTGTGATAACTCCAGCTACCACCATGCGGGTGTATTCTTCCGCCAAGCAGTCAAGGTGCCGTTTACATCCACGTCTGTCCAGACTCACGTAATAATATACTTTGTCACAAAGAGTTTGAAGCAATTAAATAAAAAGGTATCGTGGCAAAACGTGGATGCTATCCACACAGAAGATCTAAACAATCAATACAGTTTCAAGATTAGTACTCAGTATCCGACCAAATACTGTACATAGTGTACAGTTATTTAATATGTATTACAATAGTCATAGCCTGTACATAGCTGTAGTAATAATCACTCATTTGGACACATATCTATATACTTACTGTATGAATTATTCATACCTTGCAGTCTGTATATACTGTAGCACGTTATTTAATTTGTAATTGAATCAGTGCTTAAGAACTTCTAGTTAGACACTAACTACATTTCATTGGTAGGCTAATGTTAGCTGCTGTGTAACGTGTTATTAGTGTTTACTGTAGCTTACGCTAGGCTAACGTTAGCTGCTGTGTAACGTGTTATTAGTGTTTGCTGTAGCTAATGGTAGGCTAATGTTAGCTGCTGTGTAACGTGTTATTAGTGTTTACTAGCTAACGGTAGCTAACGTTAGCTGCTGTGTAACGTGTTATTAGTGTTTACTACTGTAGCTAATGGTAGGCTAACGTTAGCTGCTGTGTAACGTGTTATTAGTGTTTACTAGCTAACGGTAGCTAACGTTAGCTGCTGTGTAACGTGTTATTAGTGTTTACTAGCTAACGGTAGGCTAACGTTAGCTGCTGTGTAACGTGTTATTAGTGTTTACTAGCTAACGGTAGGCTAACATTAGCTGCTGTGTAACGTGTTATTAGTGTTTACTGCTGTAGCTAATGGTAGGCTAACGTTAGCTGCTGTGTAACGTGTTATTAGTGTTTACTAGCTAACGGTAGCTAACGTTAGCTGCTGTGTAACGTGTTATTAGTGTTTACTAGCTAACGGTAGCTAACGTTAGCTGCTGTGTAACGTGTTATTAGTGTTTACTAGCTAACGGTAGGCTAGCGTTAGCTGCTGTGAAACGTGTTATTAGTGTTTACTACTGTAGCTAATGGTAGGCTAACGTTAGCTGCTGTGTAACGTGTTATTAGTGTTTACTGTAGCTAATGGTAGGCTAACGTTAGCTGCTGTGTAACGTGTTATTAGTGTTTACTACTGTAGCTAATGGTAGGCTTACGTTAGTTGCTGTGTAACGTGTCATTAGTGTTTACTACTGTAGCTAATGGTAGGCTAACGTCAGCTGCTGTGTAACGTGCTATTAGTGTTTACTAGCTAACGGTAGGCTAACATTAGCTGCTGTGTAACGTGTTATTAGTGTTTACTAGCTAACGGTAGGCTAACGTTAGCTGCTGTGTAACGTGTTATTAGTGTTTACTAGCTAACGGTAGGCTAACGTTAGCAGCTGTGTAACGTGTTATTAGTGTTTACTAGCTAACGGTAGCTAACGTTAGCTGCTGTGTAACGTGTTATTAGTGTTCACTACTGTAGCTAATGGTAGGCTAACGTTAGCTGCTGTGTAACGTGTTATTAGTGTTTACTAGCTAACGGTAGCTAACGTTAGCTGCTGTGTAACGTGTTAATAGTGTTTACTGTAGCTAATGGTAGGCTAACGTTAGCTGCTGTGTAACGTGTTATTAGTGTTTACTAGCTAACGGTAGCTAACGTTAGCTGCTGTGTAACGTGTTATTAGTGTTTACTAGCTAACGGTAGCTAACGTTAGCTGCTGTGTAACGTGTTATTAGTGTTTACTAGCGTGACATGCAGCAATGTTTCTGTTGCCTCTAACGTCTGTTTTGGAGCATCAGAGCAACGCAGACATTTAAGTGGCACCGTACACCGCGTTGCCATTTCGTCCGGTAGATACCGGGCACCGGTGCCCTATTGGCACCGGATTTTAACGTGCGCCGTTAACATGAACAGAACATTGCGTTGCCTGTATCTTTTCACGTCACACAACAGCTGAAATGGCTCCTTCATAGTATCCTTTAACGAAGGAGGAACGTAGCACAATATGGACGTGAAAGCAGTTATAATTAACCTATGTGACAATACAATTAGTTTTGGTTAAAAATCAACAAATAATCGTGATAATTAACCGTGATCAATATATTGATCAAAATAATCGTGATTATCATTTTGGCCATAATCGTGCAGGGATAGTTAGTCCAACGGGGTTGATTTGTATGGGGAGTGAGTACCGTAAGCGGCATCTGACACACTGATGCACATACTTATCCGTGGATAGTGAAGCTACAGTAGTCAGGGTTTTAGACGAAATAAATGTCCAAAATCTCTTCAGAAGAGCAGTCACAGCGCTTACTTGCTTTGGTGTTAGTAAAGCATTGAAGTTCAACAAAGAAGGGCTCACATTAGAACAGTTCCTTTATCATTTTTAGTTTCTATGTAGATGCACTCCCCTGCAAAATCAGCCCAATAGTCGAGAATGATTAAGTATTTCCAAATAGAGCTATTTATGTCATCTTGTAAAAAATGGTCCTTTTTCATATCGTAATATATATCACATGAAAAGAAATATCGCAATGTCAGTTTTTTTCCAATATCGTGCAGGTGTAGTGGCTGGTGAGAGGGACTGTGTTACCCACCACTGCTGAAATCTACCCGCATTTGGCTGGTGCTAATGCCGAGCCCTGTATACAGCCATGGTGTGGAGGCATTCAGCGAGTATGTATCAAAGTACTCACCGATACACAATCTTATGGTCATGAAGGAACTGCAGACCCAGGACCACACAAGCCGAGTAGAAGCTGTCGGATTTAAAAAAAAAAAGTACAGAAAGATAATTGAACATACATACCTACATACTTCTACATATTGACACTTCTTCGTACATGAAAAGATGCATAGACGTTGACACAGAGAGCTTTTTAAAGATCCCATGGCATGAAAATGTCACTTTATGAGGTTTTTTAACATTAATATGAGAAAAAAGACTTCAGATACAGTATTAGGGGACCACTAAGGCCTATATAAAAGAGACTTCAGATACAGTATTAGGGGACTACTAAGGTCTATATAAAAGAGACTTCAGATACAGTATTAGGGACCACTAAGGTCTATATAAAAGAGACTTCAGATACAGTATTAGGGGACTACTAAGGTCTATATAAAAGAGACTTCAGATACAGTATTAGGGACCACTAAGGTCTATATAAAAGAGACTTCAGATACAGTATTAGGGGACTACTAAGGTCTATATAAAAGAGACTTCAGATACAGTATTAGGGACCACTAAGGTCTATATAAAAGAGACTTCAGATACAGTATTAGGGGACTACTAAGGTCTATATAAAAGAGACTTCAGATACAGTATTAGGGACCACTAAGGCCTATATAAAAGAGACTTCAGATACAGTATTAGGGACCACTAAGGTCTATATAAAAGAGACTTCAGATACAGTATTAGGGGACCACTAAGGCCTATATAAAAGAGACTTCAGATACAGTATTAGGGGACTACTAAGGTCTATATAAAGAGACTTCAGATACAGTATTAGGGACCACTAAGGTCTATATAAAAGAGACTTCAGATACAGTATTAGGGACCACTAAGGTCTATATAAAAGAGACTTCAGATACAGTATTAGGGGACCACTAAGGTCTATATAAAAGAGACTTCAGATACAGTATTAGGGGACCACTAAGGTCTATATAAAAGAGACTTCAGATACAGTATTAGGGGACCACTAAGGTCTATATAAAAGAGACTTCAGATACAGTATTAGGGACCACTAAGGTCTATATAAAAGAGACTTCAGATACAGTATTAGGGGACCACTAAGGCCTATATAAAAGAGACTTCAGATACAGTATTAGGGGACCACTAAGGCCTATATAAAGAGACTTCAGATACAGTATTAGGGACCACTAAGGTCTATATAAAAGCATCCAAAGAGCAGCATGTCATGGGACCTTTAAGAAGCTTTCATCTGGTTTCTCCTATTGAACACACACAAACAGACAAAGACAGCAGAACTCACACAGCACGTGGCTCAGAAAAGACATCGGCATGTATGTGCATCATGAGATCTCCTCCCGCCGTGTACTCCATGACAAAACACACATGTTCTGGCGTCTGGAAACATGCAAACAGGTTGACCAGGAAGGGGTGGTGGGAGCCGTTGACAGCCTCAAAGATCCGCTTCTCACACATCAGACTGGAGACAGACAGAGGGGAGTCAGGGGAGGGAGGATGGGGCGAAGGAGACACCGATTAGGGCTGCACAATTAATCGCAATTTTATCGAAATCGCAACATGGACTAGTGCAGGGGTGTCAGAAATCAGAAATAAACGTTGAATTTTCTTTTTTATTGTGACCCTAAATTGATATGCGGGCCGGATCAAAACCTGCTAGGGGCCAGATTTGGTCCACAGGCCGTGAGTTTGACATATGTGGACTAGTGCAATATCCAAATCGCAGGGGAGGCGCAATATTTGTTGAAGGCAAAATATATGTGTCAAACTGTTCTGAATGAAGTATTGTATTGTATACTTTTAATACTTTTTATGAAAATGAGAGTAATGATACCAAAATGATCATTCCCTCCGACATCGTGAATCATATACTGTATGATGATGATGAACATCATTATTATCATTATGGTTATCATCATTATTTAGGATATTTTTCACCTTATGGTGGCAATGTACTGTATATAAGTACAGACTAGAGATGCACCGATTACAACTTTCTAGGCCGATTCTGATGTTCTCTGAGTTAGGCCAGCTGATACCGATTTTAGCCGATTCTGATTTCATATTTTCTAACCACTTTACAGCACACACATATTTATTTTCTAGCTTTCTATCTAGAGTAATCTAAATGACTCCTGGTGTGGGACATTCACACACATCTAAAGGTCAATGTTAGAACCATTTCCTTCTCTTCACGTCCAATATCAACTAAAGAAATGTGATTTGGGTTGTTGGTGTGGTCCCTCCACGCCCTACTCTTTCCTTGCAGCTGTTGCATATTGCAGACTTGTTATCTTCTGCACACACGCTGAAGAACCCCAAACAGCTGACATGTTGCAGGTTAATTCACCAGGTTCCTACATGTGGGAGAATAGCGCCGACACGCCTTCACACCGCGAGCGGGTACGAGCCACACACGGCGGAGAAGTTGAGAGAAAGGAAGAAGAGAGCGTGCTGTGGCGTCCGTGTGTGCGTGCGTCCTTGAGAACTGTAACTGGTAGAACTTATGTTGGCAGTTAATTGGAGCGTTGACCGGCATGAGATCAGCATATGTCAGACTGACCTGCCGGTCGCCGGTCATGGCCGAGCACGTGGAAACCGGCCAATCCCGGTCACCGGCCGCTCTATCGGTGCAGCTCTAGTACTGACCCTTATGGGTATATGTAGGTAAGTGTATGCATGCATATGCAAACACACTGTATGCATGTATGTAGAAAGTTATCTGGGTAAGTGCATATGTTCTATAGTTTGTTTTGTATAATACATTTTTATCTTTCTTTGCCAATTTGTTTGTTACTCTAAAAAAAATGTGAGAAGGGGGTCCTTATATAAGCTGAAGCTTCTGACCCTACCCTTTGGTTACAACCAATAAACATGTATTCATCATCATCATCATCATCATTCATTCATATCGCAATTGCAATATCAGTCAAAATAACGGCAGTTATCGTGCAGCCCTAACACCGATTACTGTATGAGGTGGAATTATGATGCGAAGAGAGCTTTGCCGTGTAGCTGAGACTTTTGGTCGAGGTCACGGAGAGTGTGCTGTAAAAATACAATTACCTTTCCACTTCATCCCTCGCTACGATGTCTCCCTTCTTCAGGGCTTTGATGGCGAACAGGCTGGCTGTCCTTTTGTACTCTGACAGCAACACCTGGAGAGATTCATATTCAAAGATTCAAAGCGTTATTGTGCGTCACATAATGATAGAAAACGGTCTTCGGTTTGGGGCTCACAGACCACATCAAAAAACATGAACACCCACGAAAGACTCGCATAAAATGACATTAAAAGCAAACTTCAACAACTTTTCCTGCAATAAATAAGAGCAGGTGTGCAAACCGCATTAAAAAGAGGTTTTATAAAGTCTATTTTGCCTCGTTTAAAATGGATATGGCAGTGGGAATTAAAGAGTTCTTCTAGGTTGATTTGATTTTTTAATTCATCTCGAGCAATCAACATACTGTCACAGAAGAAAAGACCAAAATAAATCTGATAAAAACACAAACCAATCTGAATTCATCAAAGAACAAACAGATTTTGGTTAGATTTGGTCAGGTTTTTCATGACCGTGGGAACCCTGAATATAAAAATATAGAATAGAATAGGTCTTTATTGTCATTGTCAACGGGATTTGAAGTGCTCTCCAGTCAGTGCATCATTCATTGAGTCTATAAAAACATAATGTAAGTGATAGTGTTACTTAAAAAAGAATAAATAGAAACATACTGTATAGCAGCATACATAAACAACCCAGTCATACACACCCAGGCATTGCATCAAACAGTATGAACACACATCTACAGACATGCATACTTTCTGTCAATGCATTGATCTATTTCACATCAGCTTCCATATTGCACATTCTTTTTTGCAGCATTGAGGGTGGTTCTTAGCCTGACCAGCCAGACCCACATCCAGATGTTGGGTCTGGGAGCTCCCCATTGGCTGGGCTCAATCCAAGGGGCGGGATAAACGGTTGTCTTTCAAATTCCCTCTGCACGCAATAGGATAGCGCTACAACCAACCAATCAGAGCAACGCTAGTTGATAGATTCAACTTTAAACTCCGAACACATCTTCCTTTTTTAAGAATGACTTCAGGCCGTTCTTTGTTCTTTTCTCAAAGAAAAGCTGAACTCCAAGTCTTCCAGAGTCCGCTGTTCACCAGCAGCAGCAGCCATAAGTCCCGCCCACCCACTCTATACACGATGTGATTGGCCTGACCAGAGTTTGGTTTTTCCAGCTCGCAAGCCAACGGAGAGTTGCTAGACGACCCTGGCTGCAGATTAAATGTGCTGCCTCTAGGGTGGTCTAGGTTTCTAGGGCTGGGCATCGTTTTGATATTGACAATTCAGATTCTTCCTTTTGATTCTGGTTCTTATCGATTCTCGATTCAGATTGGTTGAGGAGCGGAGATGCATTGTTGCATTGTGGGTATACGGGAGTAAAATGTAGGCTACATCCTATGTACGCTCAAATAAGCTGTGCATTGTGGGTATTCGTGAATTAACCGCAGAGAATTCAAACACCATTACAAAATGGTGAACACACTATATAACAGTGCACTATTTCTTTCTAACACAGCTATTGATTTGAGCAGGTTTAAATATTTCGCTATAATGATTCAAGATGATAAAACTGGAATAATTACAAACATTTCATTCCATTAAATATATTAAAGAGAGTTGTAGCACTGTGTACGTTTTGTTCATCCTATGAGGGAAAAAGAAGTGCGAGTACCTTCCCAAAGTGGCCTCTGCCGAGCACGGCTATCAGCTTGAAGTCCTGAAGGCAGAGAGGGCCTGTGCTTGGTCTGAGAGAGATTATAGGCAGATTATAGCACTGCATGCAACATAATAACACATTATGTCATACAGTGGTGCTCATAAGTATATGAATCCATGCTAAAGTTGAATAAAAAGAGGAATAAAAAAAATCATCTTTTCGAAGTTGATCTAATGCCTTAATTAAAAAAAATAGGAAAAATCCAATCTTTAAGGACACCAATTTTCTTTGTGAATGAATAATGTATCGTAAAAATATAAATGTTCTTCCTTAAAATACAGGCGGCATAAGTCAGTCCACCCCTATGTTAGATTCCCATAGAGGCAGGCAGACTTTTATTTTGAAAGGCCAGTTATTCCATGGATCCAGGATACTATGCATCCTGATAAAGTTACCTTGGCCCCCCCACATCATCACATCCCCTTCACCATACCCCCACATCATCAACATCATCACATC
>CM042325.1:1534486-1556986 GCA_023566125.1 Zingel zingel | reverse complement strand
ATATACTATAACCAGGGGCTCTACACCTTAACTCCACCGGTGACCAAGATATCTACTATAACCAGGGGCTCTACACCTTAACTCCACCGGTGACCAAGATATATACTATAACCAGGGGCTCTACGCCTTAACTCCACCGGTGACCAAGATATATACTATAACCAGGGGCTCTACACCTTAACTCCACCGGTGACCAAGATATATACTATAACCAGGGACTCTACACCTTAACTCCACCGGTGACCAAGATATACTATATCTATACTATATCGCTGCGTCCGGAGCTTAGCGCCGCCCAAGACCGTTGTGATTGGTTCAAACAAATGCAAAACAACCCAGAGCGTTTTTTTTCCCCTCCTATCCCAGAATGCATCTGTGGTGTAGCGAGACCTTCCTCCACAGCGCTGTGGAGATAGAGCTGACAATGCGTTTGATTGCATGTCCAGCATCAAGTTAAGGTGGAATCAGACTCTCTGTGTCTTACTCTCTCCAGCTCCAGCGTAAAGCTCTGGTCCCAGGCCTGCTCGCCGACCGTCCTCCACACCGTCTGACCCACCACCGTGTTCTCCAGCTTCAGCACGGCGCTCACCTCCGCTGTCAAACACACACAGCAACTGATCAACAGCACGCATACAAGTCCACTACGTACTGGTAAACTGTGGAGATTTAAAGTGCCCATATTATGAAAACGTTAGCTGCTGTTGAGTATAGTGTTAACTAGCTAGCGGTAGACTAACGTTAGCTGCTGTTGAGTATAGTGTTAACTAGCTAGCGGTAGGCTAACGTTAGCTGCTGTCGAGTATAGTGTTAACTAGCTAGCGGTAGCCTAACGTTAGCTGCTGTCGAGTATAGTGTTAACTAGCTAGCGGTAGCCTAACGTTAGCTGCTGTCGAGTATAGGGTTAACTAGCTAGCGGTAGGCTAACGTTTGCTGCTGTCGTGTATAGTGTTAACTAGCTAGCGGTAGACTAACGTTAGCTGCTGTTGAGTATAGTGTTAACTAGCTAGCGGTAGCCTAACGTTAGCTGCTGTCGAGTATAGTGTTAACTAGCTAGCGGTAGGTTAACGTTAGCTGCTGTCGAGTATAGTGTTAACTAGCTAGCGGTAGCCTAACGTTAGCTGCTGTCGAGTATAGTGTTAACTAGCTAGCGGTAGCCTAACGTTAGCTGCTGTCGAGTATAGTGTTAACTAGCTAGCGGTAGGCTAACGTTAGCTGCTGTCGAGTATAGTGTTAACTAGCTAGCGGTAGACTAACGTTAGCTGCTGTTGAGTATAGTGTTAACTAGCTAGCGGTAGGCTAACGTTAGCTGCTGTTGAGTATAGTGTTAACTAGCTAGCGGTAGCCTAACGTCAGCTGCTGTGGAGTATAGTGTTAACTAGCTAGCGGTAGGTTAACGTTAGCTGCTGTCGAGTATAGTGTTAACTAGCTAGCGGTAGCCTAACGTTAGATGCTGTCGAGTATAGTGTTAACTAGCTAGCGGTAGGTTAACGTTAGCTGCTGTCGAGTATAGTGTTAACTAGCTAGCGGTAGCCTAACGTTAGCTGCTGTCGAGTATAGTGTTAACTAGCTAGCGGTAGGTTAACGTTAGCTGCTGTCGAGTATAGTGTTAACTAGCTAGCGGCAGGCTGACGTCAGCTGCTGTCGAGTATAGTGTTAACTAGCTAGCGGTAGGTTAACGTTAGCTGCTGTCGAGTATAGTGTTAACTAGCTAGCGGCAGGCTGACGTCAGCTGCTGTCGAGTATAGTGTTAACTAGCTAGCGGTAGGCTGACGTCAGCTGCTGTCGAGTATAGTGTTAACTAGCTAGCGGTAGGCTGACGTCAGCTGCTGTCGAGTATAGTGTTAACTAGCTGGCGGCAGGCTGACGTCAGCTGCTGTCGAGTATAGTGTTAACTAGCTAGCGGTAGGCTAACGTCAGCTGCTCTCAAGTATAGTGTTAACTAGCTAGCGGTAGACTAACGTTAGCTGCTGTCGAGTATAGTGTTAACTAGCTAGCGGTAGGTTAACGTTAGCTGCTGTCGAGTATAGTGTTAACTAGCTAGCGGTAGGCTAACGTTAGCTGCTGTTGAGTATAGTGTTAACTAGCTAGCGGTAGACTAACGTTAGCTGCTGTCGAGTATAGTGTTAACTAGCTAGCGGTAGGCTAACGTTAGCTGCTGTCGAGTATAGTGTTAACTAGCTAGCGGTAGCCTAACGTTAGCTGCTGTCGAGTATAGTGTTAACTAGCTAGCGGTAGCCTAACGTTAGCTGCTGTCGAGTATAGTGTTAACTAGCTAGCGGTAGGCTAACGTTAGCTGCTGTCGAGTATAGTGTTAACTAGCTAGCGGTAGACTAACGTTAGCTGCTGTTGAGTATAGTGTTAACTAGCTAGCGGTAGGCTAACGTTAGCTGCTGTTGAGTATAGTGTTAACTAGCTAGCGGTAGCCTAACGTCAGCTGCTGTGGAGTATAGTGTTAACTAGCTAGCGGTAGCCTAACGTCAGCTGCTGTCGAGTATAGTGTTAACTAGCTAGCGGTAGCCTAACGTCAGCTGCTGTGGAGTATAGTGTTAACTAGCTAGCGGTAGCCTAACGTTAGCTGCTGTTGAGTATAGTGTTAACTAGCTAGCGGTAGCCTAACGTCAGCTGCTGTTGAGTATAGTGTTAACTAGCTAGCGGTAGGCTGACGTCAGCTGCTGTCGAGTATAGTGTTAACTAGCTAGCGGTAGGCTGACGTCAGCTGCTGTCGAGTATAGTGTTAACTAGCTAGCGGTAGGCTGACGTCAGCTGCTGTCGAGTATAGTGTTAACTAGCTAGCGGTAGGCTGACGTCAGCTGCTGTCGAGTATAGTGTTAACTAGCTAGCGGCAGGCTGACGTCAGCTGCTGTCGAGTATAGTGTTAACTAGCTAGCGGCAGGCTGACGTCAGCTGCTGTCGAGTATAGTGTTAACTAGCTAGCGGCAGGCTGACGTCAGCTGCTGTCGAGTATAGTGTTAACTAGCTAGCGGTAGGCTGACGTTAGCTGCTGTCGAGTATAGTGTTAACTAGCTAGCGGTAGGCTGACGTCAGCTGCTGTCGAGTATAGTGTTAACTAGCTAGCGGTAGGCTGACGTCAGCTGCTGTCGAGTATAGTGTTAACTAGCTAGCGGTAGGCTAACGTTAGCTGCTGTTGAGTATAGTGTTAACTATCTAGCGGTAGACTAACGTTAGCTGCTGTCGAGTATAGTGTTAACTAGCTAGCGGTAGGCTAACGTTAGCTGCTGTCGAGTATAGTGTTAACTAGCTAGCGGCAGGCTGACGTCAGCTGCTGTCGAGTATAGTGTTAACTAGCTAGCGGTAGACTGACGTCAGCTGCTGTTGAGTATAGTGTTAACTAGCTAGCGGTAGGCTAACGTTAGCTGCTGTTGAGTATAGTGTTAACTAGCTAGCGGTAGCCTAACGTCAGCTGCTGTGGAGTATAGTGTTAACTAGCTAGCGGTAGCCTAACGTCAGCTGCTGTCGAGTATAGTGTTAACTAGCTAGCGGTAGCCTAACGTCAGCTGCTGTGGAGTATAGTGTTAACTAGCTAGCGGTAGCCTAACGTTAGCTGCTGTTGAGTATAGTGTTAACTAGCTAGCGGTAGCCTAACGTCAGCTGCTGTTGAGTATAGTGTTAACTAGCTAGCGGCAGGCTGACGTCAGCTGCTGTCGAGTATAGTGTTAACTAGCTAGCGGTAGGCTGACGTCAGCTGCTGTCGAGTATAGTGTTAACTAGCTAGCGGTAGGCTGACGTCAGCTGCTGTCGAGTATAGTGTTAACTAGCTAGCGGTAGGCTGACGTCAGCTGCTGTCGAGTATAGTGTTAACTAGCTAGCGGTAGGCTGACGTCAGCTGCTGTCGAGTATAGTGTTAACTAGCTAGCGGTAGGCTGACGTCAGCTGCTGTCGAGTATAGTGTTAACTAGCTAGCGGCAGGCTGACGTCAGCTGCTGTCGAGTATAGTGTTAACTAGCTAGCGGCAGGCTGACGTCAGCTGCTGTCGAGTATAGTGTTAACTAGCTAGCGGTAGGCTGACGTCAGCTGCTGTCGAGTATAGTGTTAACTAGCTAGCGGTAGGCTGACGTCAGCTGCTGTTGAGTATAGTGTTAACTAGCTAGCGGTAGGCTGACGTCAGCTGCTGTCGAGTATAGTGTTAACTAGCTAGCGGTAGGCTGACGTTAGCTGCTGTCGAGTATAGTGTTAACTAGCTAGCGGTAGGCTAACGTTAGCTGCTGTTGAGTATAGTGTTAACTAGCTAGCGGTAGACTAACGTTAGCTGCTGTCGAGTATAGTGTTAACTAGCTAGCGGTAGGCTAACGTTAGCTGCTGTCGAGTATAGTGTTAACTAGCTAGCGGCAGGCTGACGTCAGCTGCTGTCGAGTATAGTGTTAACTAGCTAGCGGTAGACTAACGTTAGCTGCTGTCGAGTATAGTGTTAACTAGCTAGCGGTAGGCTAACGTTAGCTGCTGTTGAGTATAGTGTTAACTAGCTAGCGGTAGGCTAACGTTAGCTGCTGTTGAGTATAGTGTTAACTAGCTAGCGGTAGGTTAACGTTTATACGTTATATATATATATATATATATATATATATATATATATATATTAATGTAACAGATTGTGTTAAATGTATCGATTCGTATCAGTCGCAGGCCCCTGAATTGAATCAAGTCCAAATCGTATCGTGGCAGATTTTGTGATATCAGCAAATATTGTATCGTTATCCAAAGATATAGTACTGCATCATGATAAAATGTGTGATTTACAGCCCTAATTTAAAAGGCACGTGTTCAGAATAGGAAATGAAAGACCTACAGGAGAGCTCCTCGCTCTTGCCGGGGATCTTCAGGCTCATGCTGCTGGAGCTGCGGCTGTAAAGGCCGCTCAGCTTGAAGGAGGAGCGTCCGTCTCCCAGAGAGTACGAGGGAAGAACCAGCGGGCTCCCTTTGGTCCGCCCCGGGATCACCTCCAGCAGCCCCACGCAGCCCAGGAGATGCACCTGCAGAGTACCTGGAAGGAAGAGAAGGCCCTTTAATTCAAATAATTTCTGCAGGAAAGATTTTAGCCATCATGCCAAACTACAGAACGACCCTAGCTTGAAGCTAGTCTCGGGAAGGAACTTGTTTTGGTGGAACATGTGTAAGTTCAAAAGTAGTTCTAGTCGTGCAACAGAAAACTCTGATTGGACAGATTGGATTTAACCTGCAGAGATCTGACAAGGGGGTTAGCTTCTCCTCACAACGCATACCTCCTATGGCGCCATTCTGATGCTACCAAGCCATCAGCTCCCGTTAGCATCCCATTGACTGCCATTCATTCTGATGCTACCAAGCCATCACCTCCCGTTAGCATCCCATTGACTGCCATTCATTCTGATGCTACCAAGCCATCACCTCCCGTTAGCATCCCATTGACTGCCATTCATTCTGACGCTACCAAGCCATCAGCTCCCGTTAGCATCCCATTGACTGCCATTCATTCTGACGTCACTTTGACAGAGAATAACTTTCTATCTGAAGCGTTTAAAGACTCTATTTGTCCGTTGTTTATTTCTAAAGAAACACGACAATGTATAAAAGGCTCCATTACCTTGTAGCTCACGTTATGGCTCCGTAGCAGACGTTGTTATAAAAATAGGCTAACGATTGGGTCATAACCACGAGACTTACTGTCTCATAGTAGAGGAATTACCGTATAGTACAGGAGAAGCTCTCAGGCAGTTTGGACTTCCATTAGCTGTTTAAGTGTAATTACTAATGTTAACTAGCATTTTAGTTAGCAATAGTGCGCTTTGGAGGAGGGTCTGGCAAAGCGAGACTAACCTGTGAGTGGTGAAGGCTTGCTCATGGTGCTGTACTGGTTGTGGACGTAGGGCGTGCTGTGGCGGGCACTGAACGCCGAGGAGGAGGCGAGCACCAGCTCCTCCTTGATGAGGCAGGCCTTGGGATGGTCCTCAGGCAGCTCCTGCAGGCGCTGCTCCAGAGAGCAACGCACCAGGTCCAGGCGCTGCGATGACTCGCTCAGACCACACTGAGCCTGCACACGCAAACACGCAAACACACAAACACGCATCAACACACATCAACACGCAAACACGCATCAACACACATCAACACGCAAACACGCATCAACACACATCAACACGCAAACACGCATCAACACGCATCAACACGCATCAACACGCAAACACGCATCAACACACATCAACACGCATCAACACACATCAACACACATCAACACGCAAACACGCAAACACACAAACACGCATCAACACGCAAACACGCATCAACACGCAAACACGCATCAACACGCAACAACACACAAACACACAAACACGCATCAACACGCAAACACACATCAACACGCAAACACGCAAACACACATCAACACACATCAACACGCATCAACACGCAAACACGCAAACACACAAACACGCATCAACACGCATCAACACGCAAACACACAAACACGCATCAACACGCATCAACACGCAAACACGCAAACACGCATCAACACGCAAACACATCAACACGCATCAACACACATCAACACGCAAACACACAAACACACATCAACACGCATCAACACGCAAACACGCAAACACGCAAACACGCAAACACACAAACACACATCAACACGCATCAACACGCAAACACGCAAACACACAAACACACATCAACACGCATCAACACGCATCAACACGCAAACACGCATCAACACGCATCAACACGCAAACACGCAAACACACATCAACACACATCAACACACATCAACACACATCAACACACATCAACACGCATCAACACGCAAACACGCATCAACACGCATCAACACGCAAACACGCATCAACACACATCAACACACATCAACACGCAAACACACAAACACGCAAACACGCATCAACACACATCAACACGCATCAACACACATCAACACGCATCAACACGCAAACACGCATCAACACGCAAACACACATCAACACACATCAACACGCATCAACACGCATCAACACGCAAACACGCATCAACACGCATCAACACGCAAACACGCATCAACACGCATCAACACGCATCAACGCAAACACGCATCAACACGCATCAACACGCAAACACACAAACACGCAAACACGCATCAACACGCATCAACACGCAAACACGCATCAACACGCATCAACACGCATCAACACGCAAACACACATCAACACGCATCAACACACAAACACGCAAACACACAAACACGCATCAACACGCATCAACACGCAAACACACAAACACGCAAACACGCAAACACGCTAACACGCATCAACACGCATAAACACGCATCAACACGCAAACACACAAACACGCAAACACGCATCAACACGCATCAACACGCATCAACACGCATCAACACGCAAACACACATCAACACGCATCAACACGCAAACACACAAACACGCAAACACGCAAACACGCATCAACACACATCAACACGCATCAACACGCAAACACGCATCAACACGCATCAACACGCATCAACACGCAAACACACAAACACGCATCAACACACATCAACACGCAAACACACATCAACACACATCAACACACATCAACACACATCAACACGCAAACACACAAACACGCAAACACACATCAACACACATCAACACACATCAACACGCATCAACACGCAAACACACATCAACACACATCAACACGCATCAACACGCAAACACGCATCAACACGCAAACACACATCAACACGCAAACACACAAACACGCAAACACACATCAACACACATCAACACACATCAACACGCATCAACACGCATCAACACGCATCAACACGCAAACACACATCAACACACATCAACACGCATCAACACGCATCAACACGCATCAACACGCAAACACGCATCAACACGCAAACACACAAACACGCAAACACGCATCAACACGCATCAACACGCATCAACACGCATCAACACGCAAACACACATCAACACGCATCAACACGCAAACACACAAACACGCAAACACGCAAACACGCATCAACACACATCAACACGCAAACACACATCAACACACATCAACACACATCAACACACATCAACACACATCAACACACATCAACACGCAAACACACATCAACACACATCAACACGCAAACACACAAACACGCAAACACACATCAACACACATCAACACACATCAACACACATCAACACGCATCAACACGCAAACACACATCAACACACATCAACACACATCAACACGCAAACACACATCAACACGCATCAACACGCAAACACGCATCAACACGCAAACACACATCAACACACATCAACACGCAAACACACAAACACGCAAACACACATCAACACACATCAACACGCATCAACACGCAAACACACATCAACACGCATCAACACACATCAACACGCAAACACACATCAACACGCATCAACACGCATCAACACGCAAACACACATCAACACGCATCAACACACATCAACACGCAAACACACATCAACACACATCAACACGCAAACACACAAACACGCAAACACATCAACACACATCAACACACATCAACACGCATCAACACGCAAACACACATCAACACGCATCAACACACATCAACACGCAAACACACATCAACACGCATCAACACGCATCAACACGCAAACACACAAACACGCATCAACACACATCAACACGCATCAACACGCATCAACACGCAAACACACAAACACGCAAACACACATCAACACACATCAACACGCATCAACACGCATCAACACGCAAACACACAAACACGCATCAACACACAAACACGCATCAACACGCAAACACACAAACACACACACACGCATCAACACACATCAACACACACACACACACATCAACACACATCAACACACATCAACACACATCAACACGCAAACACACAAACACACAAACACACATCAACACAGGCGGGCCAGGGACTGCTCTCTGCTTTTCAAATTAACTCAATTCACTTTTCATTCATAGTATCAAATCCAGAGTAAGTCATAAAGTACAAGTACTCACGCTACTGTAATGGAGTCGTTTTTCTGTGTACTTTTAATTTTTTTAAGTAGTTTTTAAAATCTGTAATTTGACTTTTACTTAAGTAGGATTTGTTTGACATACTCAACCTGTTACAGTGGTGCTCATAAGTTTATGAACCCATGCTGAAGTTGACTAAAAAGAGGAATAAAAAAAATCATCTTTTGGGAATTGATCTTAATGCCTTAATTAAAAAAAATAGGAAAAATCCAATCTTTAAGGACACCAATTTCCTTTGTGAATGAATAATGTCTCGTGAATAAATAAATGTTCTTCCTTAAAATACAGGGGGCATAAGTCAGTCCACCCCTATGTTAGATTCCCATAGAGGCAGGCAGACTTTTATTTTGAAAGGCCAGTTATTTCATGGATCCAGGATACTATGCATCCTGATAAAGTTCCCTTGACCCCCACATCATCACATCCCCTTCACCATACCCCCCCATCATCACATCCCCTTCACCATACCCCCCCATCATCACATCCCCTTCACCATACCCCCACATCATCACATCCCCTTCACCATACCCCCCCATCATCACATCCCCTTCACCATACCCCCCACATCATCACATCCCCTTCACCATACCCCCCCATCATCACATCCCCTTCACCATACCCCCCCATCATCACATCCCCTTCACCATACCCCCCCATCATCACATCCCCTTCACCATACCCCCACATCATCACATCCCCTTCACCATACCCCCCCATCATCACATCCCCTTCACCATACCCCCACATCATCACATCCCCTTCACCATACCCCCCCATCATCACATCCCCTTCACCATACCCCCACATCATCACATCCCCTTCACCATACCCCCACATCATCACATCCCCTTCACCATACCCCCCCATCATCACATCCCCTTCACCATACCCCCACATCATCACATCCCCTTCACCATACCCCCCCATCATCACATCCCCTTCACCATACCCCCACATCATCACATCCCCTTCACCATACCTAGAGATTGGCATGGGGTACTTTCCATAAGATCATCTCTGAATGCAAATCAGACCAGCTATTAGGCTAACTGGAATACAACCATGCTGCAATTCTCCAGTTAAATCAGGCTTGGTTTGAGTGATCGGATATCGATTAATAAAATCCTGAAATCAATCTTTTAATATGTGCCTTTTCAACACGATTGTACAACCCACTGCAACATTTTTGGGGGTCAATTCCTAATGTAAACATTCACCTGGTGCTTTATAAAAAAGTATTTGAGGGTTGCTTCTTGCTTGTACAATTAACAGTTCTCGGAGAATCTCTTAATATCTAAATGATACTGAATCGAAATCAAATAGATTCGGGAAATCATTGGCGATACCCAGCCCTAGTTGGAACAGCGGATTGAACTCAAGGCGCTGACACACCAACCCGATAACCGGCCGTCGGACCGGCTGGCGAGGTCGGTGACTCGAGTCTGTTCGGTGTGCTCCGTGCCGTCGTCAGTCGGAGAAGCCGTCGCCTTTAATTTTGGCCGATTTGACTTGTTGAATCAGAAGGCGGGCAGTCGGACTCAATGAGCCATCTGATTGGTGGAGAGCTAACCAGGAAAAGACGAGCGAGATGAGCGTGACTAGAGTCTCTCACAATCTGATGAAGATCTGTTAACCTGACCTTTGTTGATCTGAAATGAAGACAGATTCAGCGACTGCACGGCCTATTCCTCTCTTAACATGTTCTCAGGAACACGTTACGGTGAACTATTTTAGTCCAATATGAGATCGGATTCTGAACGAGCCGCCATAATGCCCGGTTGAAAAATCCGGGAGCAGCCAGACCCACGTGACGCGTTTTCATGTTTTGGGCGACAATCCAGATTATCCGCTGACTTGAACGTACGCTCAAGTCAGCGTCGCTTCGGTGTGTTCTGAGGCACTTTTTGGACCTCGGGGAGGCTGATCCGTCTGACTGCCTTTTCTGCCAACGGTCAGCCGTCGGGTTGGTGTGTCAGGGCCTTAAAGGAACACGGTGACTTATTGGGACTTTAGCTTATTCCCCGTAACCCCCAGAGTTAGACAAGTCCATACATACCCTTCTCATCTCCCTTCTTGTAACGCCGTCTGACGGTTCCACCGGTAGCTTAGCCTAGCACAGATCCTGGAGGTAACTGGCTCCATCTAGCCTAGCTTAGCACAGATCCTGGAGGTAACTGGCTCCATCTAGCTTAGCCTAGCACAGATCCTGGAGGTAACTGGTTCCATCTAGCCTAGCTTAGCACAGATCCTGGAGGTAACTGGTTCCATCTAGCCTAGGAATATAGTTCCCGGTTTGTTTACGGTTAGAAGATGGCTGTGTCTCATGTTACCTTGTTATTTCTACACGCTGTCACTCTACAAATCACAACATGGAAATAGGAACATGTTGGCGTTATTTGGTCACTTATTGGGAGCAGTAGGCTAGATGGAACCAGTTACCTCCAGGATCTGTGCTAGGCTAAGCTACCGGTGGAGCCGTCAGACAGCCTTACAGCACCACGGAGATGAGAAGGGTATGTATGGACTTATCTAACTCTGGGGGTTACAGTGAATAAGCTAAAGTCCCAATAAGTCAGCGTGTTCCTTTAAGAATGTTTTATAGTAAGTCGGCTACCGCCGGCTCTCTGACCTCAGCTATGGCCTTCTTGTCCTGGACCTTCCCCGCTCCCAGCAGGCGCAACATGTTCTTGGCTCCCTCGGCCATGGCGTGCTCCACGCGGTAGTGATGCCACAGCTCCTCCACGCGCAGCTCCACCCCGTCATGCTTACCTGGGACACAGTGGCAGGTTTAGTCGGCAACAAAAAACAGACAATAGGGTGCACAGCCAATCACCAGACAACGTGGCTAGTACATTTTCAAA
This sequence comes from Zingel zingel, assembly GCA_023566125.1. Taxonomy (NCBI): domain Eukaryota; kingdom Metazoa; phylum Chordata; class Actinopteri; order Perciformes; family Percidae; genus Zingel; species Zingel zingel. Next base: position 1,545,065 of record CM042325.1, on the reverse strand, counting down.
GTTACCAGCCAATCAGATTTTCCAGTAGCTATTTTTTTTTTTACAATATGCTCAGCTAGGCTAGATGCTAGGCCAGATGGAGCCAGTTACCTCCAGGATCTGTGCTAAGCTAGGCTAGATGGAGCCGGTTACCTCCAGGATCTGTGCTAAGCTAGGCTAGATGGAGTCAGTTATCTCCAGGATCTGTGCTAAGCTAGGATAGATGGAGCCAGTTACCTCCAGGATCTGTGCTAAGCTAGGCTAGATGGAGCTGGTTACCTCCAGGATCTGTGCTAAGCTAGGCTAGATGGAGCCGGTTACCTCCAGGATCTGTGCTAAGCTAGGCTAGATGGAGTCAGTTATCTCCAGGATCTGTGCTAAGCTAGGATAGATGGAGCCAGTTACCTCCAGGATCTGTGCTAAGCTAGGCTAGATGGAGCCAGTTACCTCCAGGATCTGTGCTAAGCTAGGCTAGATGGAGCCGGTTACCTCCAGGATCTGTGCTAAGCTAGGCTAGATGGAGCCGGTTACCTCCAGGATCTGTGCTAAGCTAGGCTAGATGGAGTCAGTTACCTCCAAGATCTGTGCTAAGCTAGGCTAGATGGAGTCAGTTACCTCCAGGATCTGTGCTAAGCTAGGCTAGATGGAGCCAGTTACCTCCAGGATCTGTGCTAAGCTAGGCTAGATGGAGTCAGTTATCTCCAGGATCTGTGCTAAGCTAGCCTAGATGGAGTCAGTTACCTCCAGGATCTGTGCTAAGCTAGGCTAGATGGAGCCGGTTACCTCCAGGATCTGTGCTAAGCTAGGCTACCGGTGGGGCCGTCAGACAGAGTTACAACACACACGGAGATGAGAAGGGTATGTATGGACTTATCTAACTCTGGGGGATACGGGGAATAAGACAAAGTCCCAATAAGTCGGCGTGGTCCTTTAAGCAGAAATGGATACAGAAAAGGGTCTTTTGAATGGCAAGTTGCGTTTCAAAGCCCTTCCAGACGGTTCTATCCACAAGCCCTAAGTTATGTGAATTGAGTTACCAATGGACTTGAAAAATGTCCCTTTAAAAGGTACATTTAGAACAGGGAAAAAAGTGCTATGAATTTGCGAGTTAACTACGGACAATTATGCAATTACATTTTTTAATCGATTGACTGCCTAAACCAGCTCGCTGTCCTTTCCCTGTGGCTCTAAGCGTTGTGTTTTTCCTTCCCTGCTTATTCTCGCTTTCATCTCAGACTCCTTCCTACACTTCCGCTTCACTCTGTCGTCATCTCTGACTCGGCCCTTTTCAGTCCCGCTCCCTTCCTGGCCCCCTGCATCTGTCCTGCCTCTCTAACCTCTGTTAAATGAGCCATGGCTTTCAGCTGTTGGGCAACATCAAGGGGATGCAGGAACATCAATACACCACTAACCTGACAGAGAGAGGGCTGTAATGGACTGTGTGTGTGTGTGTCTGTGTGTGTGTGTGTGTGTGTGTGTGTGTGTGTGTGTGTGTGTGTGTGTGTGTGTGTTTGTTTTACTATATTCGTGTGATCCAAAAACCGGGAGTTCAGTATACTTGTGGGGTCCGGACAGCCTTGTGGGGCCAAAATGCTGGACCCCACAAGGTTAAAGGTCTGTTTGAGGGTTAAGACTTGGTTTTAGGATTAGGGTTAGAATTAGGTTATGGTTAGGGTGAGGGTAAGAGTTAAGGTTAGGCATTTAGTTGTGATGGTTAAGGTTAGGGTAAGGGGCTAGGGAATGCATTATGTCAATGACGGGTCCCCACAAAGATAGTGAAACACGTGTGTGTGTGTGTGTGTGTGTGTGTGTGTGACTGGAAGACCGTACACTGGGAAGTTCTGAGGCAAGGATTGATCCATTACCAGCGCATCATAAAATATGCAGTGCTTATAAGCTTTGTAAGAGACTGAATGACAGGTGGGATGAAAGGGCAATTGAAAGATGAGAGTGAGGATAAAAAAATAAAAACATATAGGTACTTTGGTTGTCCTCGGACTGCTCCGTGGCCTGCATGGCCTTCCGGACCTGCATGCGGATGATGTCGATCTTTGTCTTGCTGTCCTGCAGCATCTGCTGAGTCGCCTGGAGAAGCTTCTTGTCCTGCAGGAGGGACAGAAAAACCCAAGAGACACGGTCAAAATATTACAGAATCTGCAGGGTTAAGAGTTCAGAGTTCAGTCCGATGAGTACCGCAGGAGGACATTAATTCCCTAACAGATTTGGTCTCATTTCATCTTGATATCCTCGTTCCTGCTCACTGATTAAGTTCCTATTATTTTCTCTGATCAACAAACTTTTAGTGTCTGCTACGCCCTACTGCACCCTGCTACGCCCTACTATACCCTACTACGCCCTACTATGTCCTACTGCGCCCTACTATATCCTACTACGCCCTACTATGTCCTCCTACGCCCTACTATGTCCTACTATATCCTACTACGCCCTACTGCACCCTACTATACCCTACTACGCCCTACTATACCCTACTACGCCATACTATGTCCTACTACGCCCTACTATATCCTACTACGCCCTACTATGTCCTACTGCACCCTACTACGCCCTACTATGTCCTACTACGCCCTACTATACCCTACAACGCCCTACTATGCCCTACTACGCCCTACTATGTCCTACTACGCCCTACTACGCCCTATTATACCCTACTACGCCCTACTACGCCCTACTGCACCCTGCTACGCCCTACTATACCCTACTACGCCCTACTATGTCCTCCTACGCCCTACTACGCCCTACTATATCCTACTACGCCCTACTGCACCATACTATACCCTACTACGTCCTACTACGCCCTACTATACCCTACTACGCCATACTATGTCCTACTACGCCCTACTATATCCTACTATGCCCTACTATGTCCTACTGCACCCTACTACGCCCTACTATGTCCTACTACGCCCTACTATACCCTACAACGCCCTACTATGCCCTACTACGCCCTACTATGTCCTACTACGCCCTACTACGCCCTATTATACCCTACTACGCCCTACTGCACCCTGCTACGCCCTACTATACCCTACTACGCCCTACTATGTCCTCCTACGCCCTACTACGCCCTACTATGTCCTACTATATCCTACTACGCCCTACTGCACCCTACTATACCCTACTACGTCCTACTACGCCCTACTATACCCTACTACGCCATACTATGTCCTACTACGCCCTACTATATCCTACTACGCCCTACTATGTCCTACTGCACCCTACTACGCCCTACTATGTCCTACTACGCCCTACTGCACCCTACTACGCCCTACTATACCCTACTACGTCCTACTATGTCCTACTACACCCTACTATGTCCTACTACGCCCTACTATGTCCTATGTCCTACTACGCCCTACTATGTCCTACTACACCCTACTATGTCCTACTACGCCCTACTATGTCCTACTACGTCCTACTATGTCCTACTACGTCCTACTATGTCCTATGTCCTACTACGTCCTACTATGTCCTACTACACCCTACTATACCCTACTACGTCCTACTACGTCCTACTATGTCCTATACCCTACTACGCCCTACTATGTCCTACTACGCCCTATGTCCTACTACGCCCTATGTCCTACTATACTCTACTATGCCCTACTGCACCCTACTACGCCCTACTATACCCTACTATGTCCTACTGCACCCTACTACGCCCTACTATGTCCTACTATGTCCTACTACGTCCTACTATGCCCTACTACGCCCTACTACGTCCTACTACGCCCTACTGCACCCTACTACGCCCTACTATACCCTACTATGTCCTACTATGCCCTACTGCACCCTGCTACATCCTACTACGTCCTGCACAAAACACGCAATCAATTAGTAAGTTGACATCACATTTATATACATGGCATTTAGGAAACGGCAAGATGTCCAAACTCTGCGTATGTTCCACAGTACCTTTGTGACTCCGTTGGCATAGATTGGGATCATGTTCTCGGCTCCCTGTTTGACTTTGAGCTCGATGTTTAGCTGGCGCTCCAGAGCTGCGATGCGCCGCTGGTTGGTCGACGTCCTGCTGAGCGCGTCCGGAGACTTCGGGGCATCTGGTTGGATGGTAAAAGGGTGAAGTTACTGTTGGCGTAGCTGTTAAACATCATTGTTACATATAAAAAGTAGTGCTGTCAAACAATTAAAATATTTAATCGCTATTAATCGGATTAATGTCATAGTTAACTCGCAATTAATCAAAGTTTTTATCTATTCTAAATCCTTGATTTCTTTTTGGCCCATTATTTTTTCTCATTTTAATGCTCTTATCAACATGGAGAAGTGGATCGGCTCGCCTTGTGCAAATGTTTGTTCTTAGTTGTGGTATCCATGTGCTTCTGTCTGAAGCATAGACTGTTAATATTAATATACAGTCTATGGTTTGAAGTCACCCATTGTCGCCTGGCTTTGACAAGGGGGCAGAGAATTTGCATCAGCTGTGCGCTTGGCCATCGGCCGTGCGCTTGGCCATCGGCCGTGTGCTTGGCCATCCGTTGTGCGCTTGGCCATCAGCTGTGCGTTTGGCCATCAGCTGTGCGCTTGGCCATCAGCTGTGCGCTTGGCTATCGGCTGTGCGCTTGGCCATCGGCTGTGGCCATCAGCTGTGCGCTTGGCCATCGGCTGTGCGCTTGGCCATCAGCTGTGGCCATCAGCTGTGCGCTTGGCCATCGGCTGTGCGCTTGGCCATCAGCTGTGGCCATCAGCTGTGCGCTTGGCCATCGGCTGTGCGCTTGGCCATCAGCCGTATGCTCGGCCATCAGCCGTATGCTCGGCCATCAGCTGTATGCTCGGCCATCAGCTGTGCGCTTGGACATCAGCTGTGCGCTTGGACATCAAGTGGTATTTCAGACTGGACGTGCTGCGATGATAGCTCAGTTCACAACGACCAAACACACAGATCACTTTGGTCCTGTCAATGGAACCATTTGGCAACTTTTTAAAAGTAAACTTTCCATTCAGAATCTGATTGGCATCCATTTCGGCGTCTCACGTTCGCCATCCACTCAAAACGTAATGTTAGCCTACTAGCTACTCTTTGGCCGGCTCGTGAGCCCAAACAAGTGTGTGTGGCGTGCCTGTTGTTCTGTTTCCGGTCTAGCTAGATCCGGTGTGGTGTTGTAGTTGTTCTAACGTTAATAGTTGTTGCAACAGCATGTGAAAAAAACTACAAAGTTTGCTAGGCCAAAAAGAACGTTAATCTCAAGATAAAAAAATGTATGCCGGTAAAATGGGTTTGCGTTAACGCCGTTAATAACACGTTTAACTGACAGCACTAATAAAAAGGTATTTCACTTTGCCCTTGCCTACTGCCTAAGCAGACTAAAGGTGTCTATAATGATTGCCTGCCTTTGAGGGAGCCACTGGTTTCAGGTTATGCCACTTTATGTGGTATAAAAATCACACATTTCATTTCTTTTTTTTGGTTGTGTTAATTTCTCAGACAGAAACTCAAATATGCTCTCTTATATTTGTTTCCTGTGAGCATGAGATACTTTCCGGCAACCTCACCACAACCTGTTTAACCCTTTGGTTGTCCTCGGGTCAAATTTCACCCGTTTTTAAAGTTTCTACATCAGAAACATGGCTTTCTTTTCAACCAAATTTCCCAAAAATAACATGGGATGGTTCCATACGCTAATTGATGATCACTATGGTCTACCTGGGATAAAATCTGGGATCATCCATAAACATTTGTTTCTCTGACCTTAACTATTAGTCAAGATAATTCCTAATTGCTGCTTATTTTACTTAATAATTAGGCATTATTTCATGTAAATGAGATTTATTCACCATCAATTCCATAAAGAAGTGAACAACTAGTAGTAATAAGTTATGAAGTTGGCCAAAAAGATGTAACACAGAATTGGGTGATCATTTATAGGCTACTTTATGCTTTATAAACAGGCAAACCAAACCGGAGAACAAGTGCATGGTCGACGGGAAGACAAACATCATTGGTTGTGTGGGAATTTCTGAGTCTCAAAGTCGCCAAATTCTACTCTGAGTGTCTCGTAATTGCAGTTTGAAAAACATTTCCCCCGCCTTTTTGGATTGGCGCACAACTGGGCGGGCCAAAATCTATCGTCAACCTACTACTCCCTACTATACCCTACTACGTCCTACTACGTCCTACTATGCCCTACTATGTCCTACTACGCCCTACTGCACCCTACTACGCCCTACTATATCCTACTAGGCCCTACTACGCCCTACTACGTCCTACTACGCCCTACTATGTCCCAAAAAGATGTAACACAGAATTGGGTGATCATTTATAGGCTACTTTATGCTTTATAAACAGGCAAACCAAACCGGAGAACAAGTGCATGGTCGACGGGAATTGTCATGCGGGCCGGTTTCCAAATTAGCTAAGACACATGTGCCTTTAGGGTAGGAGGGTCAAACTCAATTTCACTAAGGGCCACTCTGGAAATGAGAATCACATCCAGGGCCAGACATGGAGTTCATTGACATTTTATATAACCGAAAAAGTCAAATATCTTTGACTGTATTGTTCAATGTCTTCTTCCTCTTAGCCATCACAAAGTTTAGCAACTCAAACAAAACAAAGATTACATTTTTAAAAGCAGGCTACCACACCGCTGACTCACAACAACCTGTTTTACAGCCTGAATATGCAAACTCACTGGTTTTGTGGGAATTTCTGAGTCTCAAAGTTGGCAAATCTGCCAAATTCTGTCACGTAATCGCGGCAAGTTGGTTGGGCGCACAACTGGGCGGGCCTAGCCTAGAAACCTAGACCACCCTAGCAGCAGCAAATGTAATCTGCAGCCAGGGTCGTCCAGCAACTCTCTGTTGGCTTGGGAGCTGGAAAAAACAAATTCTGGTCAGGCCAATCACATCGTGTATAGAGTGGGTGGGCGGGACTTATGGCTGCTGCTGCTGGTGAACAGCGGACTCTGGAAGACTTGGAGTTCAGCTTTTCTTTGAGAAAAGAACAAAGAACGACCTGAAGTCATTCTTAAAAAAGGAAGATGTGTTCGGAGTTTAAAGTTGAATCTATCAGCTAGCGCTGCTCTGATTGGTTGTAGCGCTATCCTATTGCGTGCAGAGGGAATTTGAAAGACAACCGTTGATCCCGCCCCTCGGATTAAGCCCAGCCAATGGTGAGTTCCCAGACCCAACATCTGGATGTGGGTCAGACCCAGACCCAACATCTGGATGTGGGGCTGGCTTATCAAGCTAGGGTGAGCTAACCATTTATTGTGAACCTAAATTGTTATGCGGGCCGGATCCAAATTATCGAGGGGCCCCATTTGGCTCCTGGGCCTTGAGTTTGACACACGTCCCTTTAGGGGCTCCGTACACAACGGCACAGACGCTTATGAACCACGTCTCCATGATGATGGCGAAAGCTGTACCTTTGTTGTCATCGGGGCCCTTGACAACGATGTGTGCGTCCAGCTCCTGCAGCTGAGCGTGGAGGGACTCCAGCTTGCGCGTGGAGCTGCGGAGCTGCGAGTCCACCTGCTGGGCGTTCCTCTTGTCGGTGGTGGCCCGGCGCAGGTTCTCGGCCCCCTCCTTGATCTTCAGCTCCCGGCGAATCTCCCTGCGGATCCTCTCGCGGTGCTCGTCCAGGCGCTGCTGCACGCTGGAGTCAGAGAAGTCAGAGTTTTGGTCCAGACCGAGCTGCTGGAGCACCGGCAGACCCCCCGGATCGCTCTGAGGAAGGAGAGAAAGAGGAGGATGAGGAGGGAGGACAGGGCAGAGAAGGAGAAGGAGGTAGTGGCAGGATATGAGATGGAGGAGGTGTTGGGAACGGAGTCATTATAGGAAACCAAAACTAAAATAAATGAGCAGTGAAAGATATTTTTGAAAATACATATCAGTCATGATATCTGCGTATAGGGACCAGTTAACGTTACCTGCTGGTCACATGGTCTCTAACAGTCCTCTCACGGTGAACAGGTCACATGGTCTCTAACAATCCTCTCACGGTGAACAGGTCACATGGTCTCTAACAGTCCTCTCACGGTGAACAGGTCACATGGTCTCTAACAGTCCTCTCACGGTGAACAGGTCACATGGTCTCTAACAGTCCTCTCACGGTGAACAGGTCACATGGTCTCTAACGGTCCTCTCACGGTGAACAGGTCACATGGTCTCTAACGGTCCTCTCACGGTGAACAGGTCACATGGTCTCTAACGGTCCTCTCACGGTGAACAGGTCACATGGTCTCTAACAGTCCTCTCACGGTGAACAGGTCACATGGTCTCTAACGGTCCTCTCACGGTGAACAGGTCACATGGTCTCTAACAGTCCTCTCACGGTGAACAGGTCACATGGTCTCTAACAGTCCTCTCACGGTGAACAGGTCACATGGTCTCTAACAGTCCTCTCACGGTGAACAGGTCACATGGTCTCTAACAGTCCTCTCACGGTGAACAGGTCACATGGTCTCTAACAGTCCTCTCACGGTGAACAGGTCACATGGTCTCTAACAGTCCTCTCACGGTGAACAGGTCACATGGTCTCTAACAGTCCTCTCACGGTGAACAGGTCACATGGTCTCTAACGGTCCTCTCACGGTGAACAGGTCACATGGTCTCTAACGGTCCTCTCACGGTGAACAGGTCACATGGTCTCTAACGGTGAACAGGTCACATGGTCTCTAACAGTCCTCTCACGGTGAACAGGTCACATGGTCTCTAACAGTCCTCTCACGGTGAACAGGTCACATGGTCTCTAACAGTCCTCTCACGGTGAACAGGTCACATGGTCTCTAACAGTCCTCTCACAGTGAACAGGTCACATGGTCTCTAACAGTCCTCTCACGGTGAACAGGTCACATGGTCTCTAACAGTCCTCTCACGGTGAACAGGTCACATGGTCTCTGACGGTCCTCTCACGGTGAACAGGTCACATGGTCTCTAACAGTCCTCTCACGGTGAACAGGTCACATGGTCTCTAACAGTCCTCTCACGGTGAACAGGTCACATGGTCTCTAACAGTCCTCTCACGGTGAACAGGTCACATGGTCTCTAACAGTCCTCTCACGGTGAACAGGTCACATGGTCTCTAACAGTCCTCTCACGGTGAACAGGTCACATGGACTCTAACGGTCCTCTCACGGTGAACAGGTCACATGGTCTCTAACAGTCCTCTCACGGTGAACAGGTCACATGGTCTCTAACAGTCCTCTCACGGTGAACAGGTCACATGGTCTCTAACAGTCCTCTCACGGTGAACAGGTCACATGGTCTCTAACAGTCCTCTCACGGTGAACAGGTCACATGGTCTCTAACAGTCCTCTCACGGTGAACAGGTCACATGGTCTCTAACAGTCCTCTCACGGTGAACAGGTCACATGGTCTCTAACGGTCCTCTCACGGTGAACAGGTCACATGGTCTCTAACGGTCCTCTCACGGTGAACAGGTCACATGGTCTCTAACGGTGAACAGGTCACATGGTCTCTAACAGTCCTCTCACGGTGAACAGGTCACATGGTCTCTAACAGTCCTCTCACGGTGAACAGGTCACATGGTCTCTAACAGTCCTCTCACGGTGAACAGGTCACATGGTCTCTAACAGTCCTCTCACAGTGAACAGGTCACATGGTCTCTAACAGTCCTCTCACGGTGAACAGGTCACATGGTCTCTAACAGTCCTCTCACGGTGAACAGGTCACATGGTCTCTGACGGTCCTCTCACGGTGAACAGGTCACATGGTCTCTAACAGTCCTCTCACGGTGAACAGGTCACATGGTCTCTAACAGTCCTCTCACGGTGAACAGGTCACATGGTCTCTAACAGTCCTCTCACGGTGAACAGGTCACATGGTCTCTAACAGTCCTCTCACGGTGAACAGGTCACATGGTCTCTAACAGTCCTCTCACGGTGAACAGGTCACATGGACTCTAACGGTCCTCTCACGGTGAACAGGTCACATGGTCTCTAACAGTCCTCTCACGGTGAACAGGTCACATGGTCTCTAACAGTCCTCTCACGGTGAACAGGTCACATGGTCTCTAACAGTCCTCTCACGGTGAACAGGTCACATGGTCTCTAACAGTCCTCTCACGGTGAACAGGTCACATGGTCTCTAACAGTCCTCTCACGGTGAACAGGTCACATGGTCTCTAACAGTCCTCTCACGGTGAACAGGTCACATGGTCTCTAACAGTCCTCTCACGGTGAACAGGTCACATGGTCTCTAACAGTCCTCTCACGGTGAAGTCCTGCACGGATCAACAGCTGGCGGCTGCTCGCTCTGCCTGCACGCTGCTGTGGTTCAGCGGCTAACGAGCGAGCTAACTGCTAACAGACACCGCTGCCACCAACAACCAATACACATTCTGCCATCATATATGTCATCTATAAAGGTCTCTAGTGTCAGTGTATTGGCCGTGCAGCCTCATCATTAGATACCAAAGTTCAATACCTAATAGTAAATCTCATCATCAGCGTCAGTGAGCCAATAAGCATGCAGTACTGCTTGTGCCAAGATCTAATAATGTTTGTGATTGGCTGTCTAACGTTACATGGTGTAGAGACACGCATGGTGCCTGTCTTCGTTAGGCACAGACAGGCTCACGTGCGTGTTGTATTTTAAG
>CM042325.1:1486986-1526986 GCA_023566125.1 Zingel zingel | reverse complement strand
TTATGTTAAGGAAAGGGTCGTGGGTGGGCGTACGGTTCTGTGACACGCGGGAGGAAAGTAAAAAGCGACTATAACAAGCGTAACAAGAGGGACGTGAACCCTGCTCTCCTGGGTGAAAGTCCTGTGTTTGTTTGACCCATCCCCCCCCCCCCAACCAACCTCCTTACGCGTGTAACGTGCGTTACACAAACACGCTGAAAGACGCCTTTTTTGTTGCATCATTATATTCCCTTATATTTTTTAGTTTTTGAATTGTCACAAACACAAACGTAGGACGAGGAGGACGACCCACTCTTGATAGGTGTCCCCTCAAAGGCCCATTCTGAGCCAGGAAAAAACAGACAGTATATATAATGGACCAGCAGGTCCCGTGTCTCTGGACGGAGACCAGTGAAGTCTCTTTTCCGGTGATGGCTGATCGTTACTGAGCAGCCTCCAACTGAGCTTGAAGACGTAGATGTGACGTGAGCAACCTGTCTGAAAGTTGGAAGTCTTCTGGTAGCTGTGCCAAGAGAAATCTCAATCATTCCCAATCTAGCAGAGACGGAGAGCGTAGGTATATGTAAGGAGATAACATAGGCACAGGCTAATTACTGATCACTAACATGATAGTTAACATTAGGAATTACACTTAAACAGCTAATGGAAGTCCAAACTGCCTGAGAGCTTCTCCTGGACTATACGGTAATTCCTCTACTATGAGACAGTAAGTCTCGTGGTTATGACCCAATCGTTAGCCTATTTTTATAACAACGTCTGCTACGGAGCCATAACGTGAGCTACAAGGTAATGGAGCCTTTTATACATTGTTGTGTTTCTTTAGAAAGTCAGATAGTCTAGCTAGCTGTCTGGATTCACCCTGCAGAGATCTGAGGAGCAGAATCGATCAGAGTTTAAAGACAGCGGAAGGTGAGAGGCATCCGGCAGAATTTCCAGCGGTACCGGAGCAATCCCAGAAGTGGGACGTCCTGGATATAGACTATACAACCCATAATACCAACCCAACAAATGAATATCCGAATGGCTGAATATTCAGCTCCAGTCTTACTTGCTTTGCACCATTTTGTTAAAAGAAAAAACAGATACTTTGAGGAAGAGAAAACGCAAAAGTGGCGTTGCGTTCTCACTTTTTATTCTGCGTTTAGACGAGCGTTATGGGGGGGAAATCTGCATGCATATGGTGACGCAAAAGTGTGTGAAATGTGATCCACCAAGTCCACGCACCTGCGTAGATCCTTCCTCCTCCTCCTCCTCTCCCTAGCAGCGCGAATCAAATAACAAAAGATATTAATAATATTGTCTGAACAGACGAGGAGGTGGAGTTATTGCTCCAAACAATGCACACACGTTTGTTTCACTATCTTTGTGGGGACCCGTCATTGACATAATGCATTCCCTAGCCCCTTACCCTAACCTTAACCATCACCACTAGATGCCTAACCTTAACCCTTACCCTCACCCTAACCATAACCTAATTCTAACCCTAATCCTAAAACCAAGTCTTAACCCTCAAACAGACCTTTAACCTTGTGGGCTCCAGCATTTTGGGCCCCACAAGGCTGGTCGGACCCCACAAGTATACTGGGCTCCCGGTTTTTGGACCCCACGAATATAGTAAAACAAGCGCGCACACACACACACACACACACACACACACACACACACACACACACATTACTTTGGTGCCCTGTTGCTCTTCTGTGGTGCCAACTTTACCAATCTGACCTGCAGGGCATGCGCATAGCATCCACCTATTCCTGTCAGGAGACAGACACACACACACACACACACACACACACACACACACACACACACACACACACACACACACACACACACACACACACACACACACACACACACACACACACACACAGAGACACACATAGACACCAAAAATGCCGTCGCCATCTTAACCAAAGGCACATCTGATAAATATTTTGTTATTTTCACCCGCGAGCGTGTTCATGTAAACAGGACCTGAGTCCAACATCTTCAGAACGGTCTCCTTACCGAGCAGCTGTGGCCCTCAGAGCTTCCTCTGTGATGTGGACTCGTGGCTGTAGTAGCAGCAGCCCCCATGCATCCATACCGTCTCTCACCTTTACACATATGGCTAAGCTGTCATGAACTCCACTGCAACCAAACCGGTACCGTCAAAACGTTAAAATAAAAGAGCAAAAAGCTGGGATGCCTGTAGTACCACACGGTCTGGCTCATGGCGTTTGTGAAATAGATGCAGTGACTAAAACTGTGCAGACCACATTATCAGGAACTAAGATCACATCATCAGTGTATTTATACAGCTCTTAAAGTCACAGTCTCTCACCCTGTTCACCTGGTAAGCACCGACCTGGAACACATATTCTGTCATTAATGCCTTTTTTTAGGTCACATTTTCTGTTTTTAATTCCCCTCAAGTAGCTTTGAGATGTCGGTCTTGAAGTATAAGTCTGACAAAATCATAAATATCCTCTAACAACTTGTACCAACTCTATATTGAAGCTATAAGATGTTCAAACTGAGTGAAATATTCACGTCTATCAGATGGAAATATAATGGTTGCTGTATCATTTATACACGTTTGAGTTGAGAGGAACTGCAGAATTGGCTGATGAAACATAGTATAGCATAATCATCTTATCTGTTGATCCTGGGGTCGGGTACCCAAACCGGTACTTTTAAAACGATTCCGATCCCTAAACAGATTCTTAAAGTACTTAAATATATAATAAGTAAACCTAAGTCACCTAACATAACTACAATAGTTAACAAATAACAGTTACACTATTAACAAGTAAGAACTAAATAAATGTTGAGTTGGTATGCCGACCAGTTCCAAACTTTAGCAGTTCTTCTGCAGAAAAATGACCAGATTTGCTTCTCTGGCGAGACACCTCTCCTGAGTAGAGCCCTGCACGGGCCAAAACCTCCAGCCCTAACCCGGCCCTGGCCCGTGGTGTTCAAGCCCTACCCGACCCCAGCCCAACAACGCCTGCAATTTCTTCAGCCCGAGACCAACAACTCTCTGACGCGCTCTCTGACGCGCTCTCTGATACGCTCTCTCTGATACGCTCTCTGATACGCTCTCTGATACGCTCTCTAGATGCGCTCTCTGATGCTCTCTGATACGCTCTCTCTGATACGCTCTCTCTGATACGCTCTCTGATACGCTCTCTCTGATACGCTCTCTGATACGCTCTCTCTGATACGCTCTCTCTGATACGCTCTCTCTGATACGCTCTCTGATACGCTCTCTGATACACTCTCTCTGATACACTCTCTCTGATACGCTCTCTGATACGCTCTCTGATACGCTCTCTCTGATACTCTCTCTGATACGCTCTCTCTGATACGCTCTCTCTGATACGCTCTCTCTAGATACGCTCTCTCTGATACGCTCTCTAGATACGCTCTCTAGATACGCTCTCTAGATACGCTCTCTAGATACTCTCTCTGATACGCTCTCTGATACGCTCTCTAGATACGCTCTCTAGATACTCTCTCTGATACGCTCTCTAGATACGCTCTCTAGATACGCTCTCTAGATACTCTCTCTGACACGCTCTCTGACACGCTCTCTAGATACGCTCTCTAGATACACTCTCTAGATACGCTCTCTAGATACTCTCTCTGATACGCTCTCTGATACGCTCTCTGATACGCTCTCTCTGATACGCTCTCTGATACGCTCTCTGATACGCTCTCTGATACGCTCTCTGATACGCTCTCTAGATACGCTCTCTGATACGCTCTCTGATACGCTCTCTAGATACGCTCTCTGATACGCTCTCTAGATACGCTCTCTAGATACGCTCTCTCTGATACGCTCTCTCTGATACGCTCTCTCTGATACGCTCTCTCTGATACGCTCTCTAGATACGCTCTCTCTGATACGCTCTCTCTAGATACGCTCTCTCTGATACGCTCTCTGACGCGCTCTCTGACGCGCTCTCTGACGCGCTCTCTGACACGCTCTCTGACACGCTCTCTAGATACGCTCTCTAGATACGCTCTCTAGATACGCTCTCTAGATACGCTCTCTAGATACGCTCTCTAGATACGCTCTCTCTGATACGCTCTCTGATACGCTCTCTAGATACGCTCTCTAGATACGCTCTCTAGATACGCTCTCTAGATACTCTCTCTGATACGCTCTCTGATACGCTCTCTAGATACGCTCTCTAGATACTCTCTCTGATACGCTCTCTAGATACGCTCTCTAGATACGCTCTCTAGATACTCTCTCTGACACGCTCTCTGACACGCTCTCTAGATACGCTCTCTAGATACACTCTCTAGATACGCTCTCTAGATACTCTCTCTGATACGCTCTCTGATACGCTCTCTGATACGCTCTCTCTGATACGCTCTCTGATACGCTCTCTGATACGCTCTCTGATACGCTCTCTGATACGCTCTCTAGATACGCTCTCTGATACGCTCTCTGATACGCTCTCTAGATACGCTCTCTGATACGCTCTCTAGATACGCTCTCTAGATACGCTCTCTCTGATACGCTCTCTCTGATACGCTCTCTCTGATACGCTCTCTCTGATACGCTCTCTAGATACGCTCTCTAGATACGCTCTCTCTGATACGCTCTCTCTAGATACGCTCTCTCTGATACGCTCTCTGACGCGCTCTCTGACGCGCTCTCTGACGCGCTCTCTGACACGCTCTCAGATACGCTCTCTAGATACGCTCTCTAGATACGCTCTCTAGATACGCTCTCTAGATACGCTCTCTAGATACGCTCTCTAGATACGCTCTCTCTGATACGCTCTCTAGATACGCTCTCTAGATACGCTCTCTAGATACGCTCTCTAGATACTCTCTCTGATACGCTCTCTGATACGCTCTCTAGATACGCTCTCTAGATACTCTCTCTGATACGCTCTCTAGATACGCTCTCTAGATACGCTCTCTAGATACTCTCTCTGACACGCTCTCTGACACGCTCTCTAGATACGCTCTCTAGATACACTCTCTAGATACGCTCTCTAGATACTCTCTCTGATACGCTCTCTGATACGCTCTCTGATACGCTCTCTCTGATACGCTCTCTGATACGCTCTCTGATACGCTCTCTGATACGCTCTCTGATACGCTCTCTAGATACGCTCTCTGATACGCTCTCTGATACGCTCTCTAGATACGCTCTCTGATACGCTCTCTAGATACGCTCTCTTGATACGCTCTCTCTGATACGCTCTCTCTGATACGCTCTCTCTGATACGCTCTCTCTGATACGCTCTCTAGATACGCTCTCTAGATACGCTCTCTCTGATACGCTCTCTCTAGATACGCTCTCTCTGATACGCTCTCTGACGCGCTCTCTGACGCGCTCTCTGACGCGCTCTCTGACACGCTCTCTGACACGCTCTCTAGATACGCTCTCTAGATACGCTCTCTAGATACGCTCTCTAGATACGCTCTCTAGATACGCTCTCTAGATACGCTCTCTCTGATACGCTCTCTGATACGCTCTCTAGATACGCTCTCTAGATACGCTCTCTAGATACGCTCTCTAGATACTCTCTCTGATACGCTCTCTGATACGCTCTCTAGATACGCTCTCTAGATACTCTCTCTGATACGCTCTCTAGATACGCTCTCTAGATACGCTCTCTAGATACTCTCTCTGACACGCTCTCTGACACGCTCTCTAGATACGCTCTCTAGATACACTCTCTAGATACGCTCTCTAGATACTCTCTCTGATACGCTCTCTGATACGCTCTCTGATACGCTCTCTGATACGCTCTCTGATACGCTCTCTGATACGCTCTCTGATACGCTCTCTAGATACGCTCTCTGATACGCTCTCTGATACGCTCTCTAGATACGCTCTCTGATACGCTCTCTAGATACGCTCTCTAGATACGCTCTCTCTGATACGCTCTCTCTGATACGCTCTCTCTGATACGCTCTCTCTGATACGCTCTCTAGATACGCTCTCTAGATACGCTCTCTGATACGCTCTCTGATACGCTCTCTTGATACGCTCTCTGATACGCTCTCTAGATACGCTCTCTAGATACGCTCTCTGACGCGCTCTCTGATACGCTCTCTGACACGCTCTCTAGATACGCTCTCTGATACGCTCTCTCTGATACGCTCTCTCTGATACGCTCTCTGATACGCTCTCTCTGATACGCTCTCTCTGATACGCTCTCTCTGATACGCTCTCTGATACGCTCTCTGACGCTCTCTGATACGCTCTCTCTGATACGCTCTCTCTGATACGCTCTCTGACGCGCTCTCTGACGCTCTCTCTGATACGCTCTCTGATACGCTCTCTGATACGCTCTCTCTGATACGCTCTCTCTGATACGCTCTCTGATACGCTCTCTCTGATACGCTCTCTCTGATACGCTCTCTCTGATACGCTCTCTCTGATACGCTCTCTGATACGCTCTCTCTGATACGCTCTCTGATACACTCTCTCTGATACGCTCTCTGATACGCTCTCTGATACGCTCTCTCTGATACTCTCTCTGATACGCGCTCTCTGATACGCTCTCTCTGATACGCTCTCTCTAGATACGCTCTCTCTGATACGCTCTCTGACACGCTCTCTGACGCGCTCTCTGACGCGCTCTCTGACGCGCTCTCTGACGCGCTCTCTGACGCGCTCTCTGACACGCTCTCTAGATACGCTCTCTAGATACGCTCTCTAGATACGCTCTCTAGATACGCTCTCTAGATACGCTCTCTCTGATACGCTCTCTGATACGCTCTCTGATACGCTCTCTAGATACGCTCTCTAGATACGCTCTCTAGATACTCTCTCTGATACGCTCTCTGATACGCTCTCTAGATACGCTCTCTAGATACTCTCTCTGATACGCTCTCTAGATACGCTCTCTAGATACGCTCTCTAGATACTCTCTCTGACACGCTCTCTGACACGCTCTCTAGATACGCTCTCTAGATACGCTCTCTAGATACGCTCTCTAGATACTCTCTCTGATACGCTATCTGATACGCTCTCTGATACGCTCTCTCTGATACGCTCTCTGATACGCTCTCTGATACGCTCTCTAGATACGCTCTCTGATACGCTCTCTGATACGCTCTCTAGATACGCTCTCTGATACGCTCTCTAGATACGCTCTCTCTGATACGCTCTCTCTGATACGCTCTCTCTGATACGCTCTCTCTGATACGCTCTCTCTGATACGCTCTCTAGATACGCTCTCTAGATACGCTCTCTGATACGCTCTCTGATACGCTCTCTGATACGCTCTCTGATACGCTCTCTAGATGCGCTCTCTGATACGCTCTCTGATACGCTCTCTGATACGCTCTCTGATACGCTCTCTTGATACGCTCTCTGATACGCTCTCTAGATACGCTCTCTAGATACGCTCTCTGACGCGCTCTCTGATACGCTCTCTGATACGCTCTCTAGATACGCTCTCTGATACGCTCTCTCTGATACGCGCTCTCTGATACGCTCTCTCTGATACGCTCTCTGATACGCTCTCTGATACGCTCTCTCTGATACGCTCTCTGACGCGCTCTCTGACGCTCTCTCTGATACGCTCTCTGATACGCTCTCTCTGATACGCTCTCTCTGATACGCTCTCTGATACGCTCTCTCTGATACGCTCTCTGATACGCTCTCTCTGATACGCTCTCTCTGATACGCTCTCTAGATACGCTCTCTCTGATACGCTCTCTAGATACGCTCTCTAGATACGCTCTCTCTGATACGCTCTCTAGATACGCTCTCTCTGATACGCTCTCTAGATACGCTCTCTAGATACGCTCTCTCTGATACGCTCTCTAGATACGCTCTCTAGATACGCTCTCTAGATACTCTCTCTGACACGCTCTCTGACACGCTCTCTAGATACGCTCTCTAGATACGCTCTCTAGATACGCTCTCTAGATACGCTCTCTAGATACGCTCTCTGATACGCTCTCTGATACGCTCTCTCTGATACGCTCTCTGATACGCTCTCTGATACGCTCTCTAGATACGCTCTCTGATACGCTCTCTGATACGCTCTCTAGATACGCTCTCTGATACGCTCTCTAGATACGCTCTCTAGATACGCTCTCTCTGATACGCTCTCTCTGATACGCTCTCTCTGATACGCTCTCTCTGATACGCTCTCTCTGATACGCTCTCTAGATACGCTCTCTAGATACGCTCTCTAGATACGCTCTCTGATACGCTCTCTGATACGCTCTCTGATACGCTCTCTCTGATACGCTCTCTAGATACGCTCTCTAGATACGCTCTCTCTGATACGCTCTCTAGATACGCTCTCTAGATACGCTCTCTGATACGCTCTCTGATACGCTCTCTGATACGCTCTCTGATACGCTCTCTAGATACGCTCTCTGATACGCTCTCTGATACGCTCTCTGATACGCTCTCTGATACGCTCTCTTGATACGCTCTCTGATACGCTCTCTAGATACGCTCTCTAGATACGCTCTCTGACGCGCTCTCTGATACGCTCTCTGATACGCTCTCTGATACGCTCTCTAGATACGCTCTCTGATACGCTCTCTCTGATACGCTCTCTCTGATACGCTCTCTGATACGCTCTCTGATACGCTCTCTGATACGCTCTCTGATACGCTCTCTGACGCGCTCTCTGACGCTCTCTCTGATACGCTCTCTGATACGCTCTCTGATACGCTCTCTCTGATACGCTCTCTCTGATACGCTCTCTAGATACGCTCTCTGATACGCTCTCTGATACGCTCTCTAGATACGCTCTCTAGATACGCTCTCTAGATACGCTCTCTGATACGCTCTCTGATACGCTCTCTGATACGCTCTCTGATACGCTCTCTAGATACGCTCTCTGATACGCTCTCTGATACGCTCTCCGATACGCTCTCTGATACGCTCTCTTGATACGCTCTCTGATACGCTCTCTAGATACGCTCTCTAGATACGCTCTCTAGATACGCTCTCTGACGCGCTCTCTGATACGCTCTCTGATACGCTCTCTAGATACGCTCTCTGATACGCTCTCTGACGCGCTCTCTGACGCTCTCTGACACGCTCTCTGACGCTCTCTGATACGCTCTCTGACACGCTCTCTGACGCTCTCTGATACGCTCTCTGACGCGCTCTCTGAATACGCCAGCGTGTTGGAAGCGTTTCCAGACAACACAGAACACGAAAAGATGTTTAAATGTCATTTAGACACAAATACATTTAATAAATGACATGTTGATGTTTGAAAGTCTCGAGGTTTTGACATAAATGTCATTTAAAAAAATAAATAATTATTGATTTTCAAATATTGCACCGGTCACTACAGGAGGAAATATTCTGGAGCCTATTTTGCCGTCAATCAATAAAGACATAGAAAACGCCACGCAGCTGATACGCTACGCTCACGCCACGCTCACGCCACGCAGCTGATACGCTACGCTCACGCCACGCTCACGCCACGCAGCTGATACGCTACGCTCACGCCACGCTCACGCCACGCTCACGCCACGCAGCTGATACGCTATGCTCACGCCACGCTCACGCCACGCAGCTGATACGCTACGCTCACGCCACGCTCACGCCACGCTCACGCCACGCAGCCAGTGTGCAGGAGACCTTACGCCATCTTCCCCTGCCTGTGTGTTCCACTTTCTTTACACCTTTAACTTCTTCATGTTTCTCCCCCTTTCCTTTTATTCCTCTTCATCTTATTTCGTCATGCATCACCGTCCGTCACACATCCTGCTTAGCAGACTTCAGCCGCGGAGCTGCCAGTGGGCGACAGAAAGCCATCCCTTTGATTAAGTGTTAATGGCCCGGCCGTCAGATCCACTCGGCTCCTCTGCATCTATAAATACAGATTAAGTCCATTTTTTTTGGGGTAGAGGCAGTGAGGGAATTCTCCAGTTGACAGCCATTACTGTCATTTTAATACTGAGTCATTCACTCAGCAACACCTACGTTTCACACACAATAATATTAACGATGAGGCTTGGGAGCAGACTTTCAGCCTAATTGTTATAGCGCAGTGTTGCCAAAAATAACAGTAATTTAATAAATGTTCCCTAAGCTAGATATTGCGTTCTGTAAGCAGAAAGGCAGGATTGGGATTTCCAGGAAGTTACTGGTGATGAAAATAGTTTATTATGAGAAAGATGTGGATTAATGACACAAGGTCATGGCGTGAGCTTTAGTGTGTGTGGGGCTTTTTGGTTTGCAACGTGAGGCTACAGTATGACGTGTCAGATGTTGTTGGAAGCTACAGGACAAAGAAGGGCAGAGGAGGACACCACGTTTGTAGTCCAAACTGAATTCTTGTTTTCTACGTAAACAGAAGAGCAAAGAGAGAGAGAGGAACCAAAAGAGTAGAGCCATTCATCATGTAGAGTGTGTGTGTGTGTGTGTGTGTCTGTGTGTGTGCGTGTGTGTGTGTGTGTGTGTGTCTGTGCGTGTGTCTGTGCATGTGTGTGTGTGTGTGTGCGTCTGTGCGCGCGCGCGTGTGTGTGTGTGTGTGTGTCTGTGCGTGCGTGCGTGCGTGCGTGTGTGTGTGTGCGTGTGTGTGTGTGTGTGTGTGTGTGTCTGTGCGTGTGTGTGTGTGTGCGTGTGTGTGTGTGTGTGCGTGTGTGTGTGTGTGTGTGTGTCTGTGCGTGTGTGTGTGTGTGTGTGTGTGTGTGTGTGTGTGTGTGTGTGTGTGTGTGTGTGTGTGTGTGTGTGTCTGTGCGTGTGTGTGTGTGTGCGTGTGTGTGCGTGTGTGTGTGTGTGTGTGCGTGTGTGTGTGTGTGTGTCTGTGCGTGTGTGTGTGTGTGTGTGTCTGTGCGTGTGTGTGTGTGTGTGTGTGTGTGTGTGTGTGTGTGTGTGTGTGTGTGTGTGTGTGTGTGTGTGTGTGTGTGTGTGTGTGTGTGTGTGTGAGAGAGACAGACAGAATTTGGGAGCAACACAACTTTAAATTCTCCTCACATCCCGATGTCTGCACACAGCCTCATTGAGCAGACAGTGGATGGGATTTGGGTTGGAGTGGAGGGGGGGGGGGGGAAGGGGGTGGGGGGTTGTTTGCAGGCTGAGGTGGAGAAGGGGGGGTTGAACAGTGAATTGCAACTAAAGGCGCCGACACACCGAGCCGATAACCGGCCGTCTGGTCGGTGTGTCTGGTCGGTGTGTCTGGTCGGTGTGTCTGGTCGGTGTGTCTGGTCGGCCGCCTGGTCGGTGTGTCTGGTCGGTGTGTCTGGTCGGCCGCCTGGTCGGTGTGTCTGGTCGGTGTGTCTGGTCGGTGTGTCTGGTCGGTGTGTCTGGTCGGTGTGTCTGGTCGGCCGTCTGGTCGGTGTGTCTGGTCGGCCGACTGGTCGGTGTGTCTGGTCGGTGTGTCTGGTCGGTGTGTCTGGTCGGCCGACTGGTCGGTGTGTCTGGTCGGCCGACTGGTCGGTGTGTCTGGTCGGTGTGTCTGGTCGGTGTGTCTGGTCGGTGTGTCTGGTCGGCCGTCTGGTCGGTGTGTCTGGTCGGCCGTCTGGTCGGTGTGTCTGGTCGGTGTGTCTGGTCGGTGTGTCTGGTCGGCCGTCTGGTCGGCCGTCTGGTCGGTGTGTCTGGTCGGCCGTCTGGTCGGCCGTCTGGTCGGCCGTCTGGTCGGCCGTCTGGTCGGCCGTCTGGTCGGTGTGTCTGGCCGGCCGCCTGTTCGGTGTGTCTGGTCGGCCGTCTGGTCGGTGTGTCTGGTCGGTGTGTCTGGTCGGTGTGTCTGGCCGGCCGCCTGTTCGGTGTGTCTGGTCGGCCGCCTGGTCGGTGTGTCTGGTCGGTGTGTCTGGTCGGTGTGTCTGGTCGGCCGTCTGGTCGGCCGTCTGGTCGGTGTGTCTGGCCGGCCGCCTGTTCGGTGTGTCTGGTCGGCCGTCTGGTCGGCCGTCTGGTCGGTGTGTCTGGCCGGCCGCCTGTTCGGTGTGTCTGGTCGGCCGTCTGGTCGGCCGTCTGGTCGGTGTGTCTGCAGCTTAACACAATCATGTGTTCGTGCCACTCATGGATGTTTAATAAAACTTGGATATAGGGTTCGAGGCGGCGCTCCGTTCCTGTGAGAGTTGCTCAGTGGCACAAAAAGGCGTATAAAACGACCCGGATAATCGGCGTTACTTCCGCACTGTGCTGCCCACAGAGCAGGCGCACTACTAGTCTCGCCAGACCCTCCTCCACAGCCCTGCGGAGGAGGGTCTGGCGAGTCCACACAGCATTCCTGGATGGGAGGAAATCGTGCTCTAGCTTATCGGCATTTCTTTAAACCAATCACAATCATGGTGGGCGGGGCTAAGCTCCGGACGCCTCCGGAGCCACGGTGCCTCTGCTAAATAGCCTCAGGAAGGAACTTGTTTTGGTGGAACATGTGGACGTTCAGAAGTAGTTCTAGTCGTGCAACAGAGAGCTCAGATTGGACAGATAGTCTAGCTAGCTGTCTGGATTTACCCTGCAGAGATCTGGGGAGCAGTTAACTATATTGTGAGGCTCTTCTAGACTTTCCAAATGTTATCATACCCAATGCATCAAATTCTGATAGTGAAACGAGACATTTTGCGGGGTTTTAAAGCTAAAAAAAAAAAAAAATGTATCCACTGATTGACAGACGTCTCTTTCTCCATGTAAGTCTATGGGGGAAATGTCTTTTTGGGCCAGAGGGACTCACGTGGCGGACACGGAAGTTGTAATTCCACTGTTTGGCCTCTTTGTCAAATGGGAATCAAAGCCCGGTGCCTTCCTGGGGGCCTGGGGCCAGTGCACAGCCCTCTGACGGAGGAAAAGCTTGAAGGCACAATAACACACACACTAATGTGGCACTAATGTACTGTTGGTAATAGAGATGCACCGATAGAGCGGCCGGTGACCGGGATTGGCCGGTTTCCACGTGCTCGGCCATGACCGGCGACCGGCAGGTCAGTCTGACATATGCTGATTTCATGCCGGTCAACGCTCCAATTAACTGCCAACATAAGTTCTACCAGTTACAGTTCTCAAGGACGCACGCACACACGGACGCCACAGCACGCTCTCTTCTTCCTTTCTCTCAACTTCTCCGCCGTGTGTGGCTCGTACCCGCTCGCGGTGTGAAGGCGTGTCGGCGCTATTCTCCCACATGTAGGAACCTGGTGAATTAACCTGCAACATGTCAGCTGTTTGGGGTTCTTCAGCGTGTGTGCAGAAGATAACAAGTTTGCAATATGCAACAGCTGCAAGGAAAGAGTAGGGCGTGGAGGGACCACACCAACAACCCAAATCACATTTCTTTAGTTGATATTGGACGTGAAGAGAAGGAAATGGTTCTAACATTGACCTTTAGATGTGTGTGAATGTCCCACACCAGGAGTCATTGATATAGTTCTATTTCATAGTGATCCATTATCTGTTCTAACATGTTCTATTAAAGAAAAGATAGAAAATAAATATGTGTGTGTGCTGTAAAGTGGTTAGAAAAGATGAAATCAGAATCGGCTGAAATCAGCTGGCCTAGAAAGTTGTAATCGGTGCATCTCTAATATATATATATATATATATATAAAAAAATGAAATCAGAATCGGCTAAAATCGGTATCGGCCTAGAAAGTTGTAATCGGTGCATCTCTAATTGGTAATGAATAAAACAGCACAGAGAGGCAATGTCAGCTGGATGTTGAGAGTACTAACAGGAGGAAATGTTGCTCGTCATAACGTCAACACAGCAGAACAGAGGGAAGTGTGCTGCAAAGTTAACTTGAGGACACCGTTAACACTCAGTGAGCAGACCGACTCTAATGTAGGTAAGTGGGCCAATTGGACTGGAGAGCAGCCGAGTTAAGTGTGCCGCACACCTCAGCAGCAGCAACAACTCTGGTGTGTTTTGGGTTGTTGGGATTTATGGTCAGGATATCTCTGTCCCTGCAGCATTGATTTTAAAACCGTCATTTTGGTTGTTTTTTTTAAACTGGACCCCATTTTCCCATGCATTAAGTGACGAATGTGAACAAAAGTCTTTGAAATTGGTCCAGTATTGAGCAAGAACGCTGTAACGGGCAGCCGCAAACCGGGCTGCAATGTAACCCAATAGGGCAGTTCGTCAATTTCCGTCTACTTTAGGTTCTGTTGTTGCCGCTGACAGACTCAGATTATTATTCTACGTGTCTGACAACATTATGGAAAGGATCCCTGCAGAGATAGACCTTTTAGTTTAAAGAGGCGCTATGCAGTTTTGGCCATTTCTTATAGAGCTCCCCCTACAGCTTCAGAATAGATATTTGGCAGCTCCTATGTTTCCTCGTGTCTGACTCCTCTCTCGGTCAGTCTGTCGTTTCCTCTTCCTCTGTTCCTCCGACGATGCTTTCCTAGCTTTCTGCTTCTTTTTAGCCGGCTCAGCAATGACGATAGTGTGAAAAACTCCATCTCTACCTTGTTCTTATAGCTAGCCGGTTCCTGTATGTGTGCAGTACCGTGAAGCAATTCATCACATGGCGAGACCTGATATCACGCCATACTTCCTGACGCTGAGGCCGGCGGCCTGGCGGCCCAAAGTTGCAAGGGTGGTCTTTCAGCTCACAGGAGCTAGGGGGGAGAGAGACGACCACCATTCAACCTGAAAGAAGTCCTATAACCATTCCTATTACTCCAAAGCTGTTCAGTTGAGGTCAATTAAGCTAAAACAAACTGCATAGTTCCCCTTTAAGAGGAAGATCCTTTTTGTTGATGGAAAATGACGGTGTGCAATTGCCCTTCAACGTTACATTGCAGCTAGTTTCTTGCTTCATACTGGACTAATGTCAAAGATTGTTGTTCCCATCACTCACTCAGACACAACAACATAGGAATATAGCGTCCAGGTTGAAAAATACAGAAGTTACTCTTCAAATGTCATGTGTGAAGTGAAATACTGAATCTGCCCCCTTTCCGATATAGACGTTGCCGCTCTATGAATGAGTTAACAGCTTACAGAATGTACCTTGGACTGTGTGTGTTGCCTGTTAATCCCTAAAAATCCCTCATAGTCTGTTGCCAAATCTCCTTTTTGCAGTTTCACAGTTGCAACATGGCTGCATGTCTTTCTGCTGCACAACCAGAGCTACTTGGGATGAAGACATCACAAGCATGAGGGGAGAGGAATCTCCCAGTGTGGGTAAACAGGAGAAAGACGTTTGCAGAAGGTTGGGTGAGGAAGTGTGTTTTCTGTGCGACAGATGTCTTGTGTTTGAGTTTGTGTTGCACCAGTGTCCGCTCCACAGCTGGGGAGGAGCAGATCAGCATGAATGGCGTCCTTGTGAAAGAGTCGATCATCTCGAGAGACTTCGGTAAACGCGTGAATGTGTTTGTGTTCCCGGCTTTGTCCATTGTGAACGCCACAGCAACAAACAGTCGCTCTGTTCAGGCTGATGAGGAATAAGGCGGTATAAAGCCCCCAACGTAAGAGAAGATCTATAGTCCTCGAACTTAAAGTGCCCATATTATGAAAAAAATCACTTTTTCTGGGATTTGGGGGGTTATTTTGTGTCTCTGGAGCTTCCACACACATACACACTTTGGTAAAGACCATCCATGCTGTTCTGAGTGAGATCCGGTTTGAATGTGTCCTGCCTTCAGTCTCCGGGTGAGCTGGTCAACATCTGCACGGCTTTCTACGTCACTAGCCGAGACGAGGGGCCTAGGGGGCTAACCGTTAGCATGCTAGCTCGTTCTCAATGGCACAACACTGCTACAACACACACTAGTTCACCCTAATCTCCAGAAGAACTACTTCCATGTCCCTGTTCTGGAGGTATTCACCACAAAGTTGGAAGTGCGCCCTCGTTTAGAAGAAGTCTCCCGGCTAATCCTGCCTTGTACTACTGAAGTTGGAGAAACAGCTAGCTAGCTCATGTAGTCCTTACCTAGTTACTGAGCATGTGATCTTACCTAGCTACTGAGCATGTGGTCTTACCTAGCTACTGAGCATGTGGTCTTACCTAGCTACTGAGCATGTGGTCTTACCTAGCTACTGAGGATGTGGTCTTACCTAGCTACTGAGCATGTGATCTTACCTAGCTACTGAGCATGTGATCTTACCTAGCTACTGAGCATGTGGTCTTACCTAGCTACTGAGCATGTGGTCTTACCTAGCTACTGAGCATGTGGTCTTACCTAGCTACTGAGCATGTGGTCTTACCTAGCTACTGAGCATATGATCTTACCTAGCTACTGAGCATGTGATCTTACCTAGCTACTGAGCATGTGATCTTACCTAGCTACTGAGCATGTGGTCTTACCTAGCTACTGAGCATGTGGTCTTACCTAGCTACTGAGCATGTGGTCTTACCTAGCTACTGAGCATGTGCGACTGCCAACAAAGATGTTACAGCAGTGAGAGGTCTCACTCTGGAGCTAAAACAGAGACCTGAACACAGGGTGAAAAGAGGAGCTGCAGCAATGAGCAGCACAACAAAAATATGGTGAAAATTAAACCATGTAAACCTATTCTGGTACAACCTCAAAATACAATTATGAACCTGAAAATGAGCAGAATATGAGCTCTTTAATCTGCTTCTGTCATGCATGTAACAGCATCTTAGTCAGTATGTTTACATGCACACTACTATTCCAAATAGGACAATATGAGGAATTTGATACAGGTCATGTAAACAGCATATTCCATTTGGATATTCTGAATAAGGTCTTTTTCTGAATATAGCACTTTCCAATTAAAACGTGGGATATTCCGGTATTATTCCGATTTTAGAAGCATTCTTTGGACATGTAGGCCTATACAGCGCATTCGGATCATGAGTCTCAATCAGGGTTTTTACAGCAGTTTGCAACAGTTTACGACCTCATGCCTGTTTACAGCTTACGGTCAGCTCTGTGCGTTGCTAGCCAGCCAGCCAACAATTCAAGAGAGTCTGGCTGCAGTGGAGATGCACGGCCAAAAGAAAATAAACACAGCTACTTTTAAACATTACGAAAGACTTGGATAAACAGGTTTTTGTGTCTCAAAAAAGCTCAAGTAAGCAGGAAAGAGCAGGCACTGCCCAGCTCAGAGGTAAAAAGATCCTTGGACTTGAATGCAACAGACATACTGCAGCCTACCTTACTCTGAATGCTCCGGTGAGCACCACCTGCATGCAAAGAAGCCAGCAAACTAAAATCGTTGACCTGCAACAGTCGACCTGGATAAGGGTGTTATTCAGAGGAGAACTAATGAGGCACTTCATGGTTTTACAGTCAGCTACTTTAACCACTGCTATGGGGAAGTAGCTGTGGGAAAGGCAACAAAAAGAAGAGAGAGAATACATATGTAGAAGAGTAGGGACCTTACAATAAAGAATCATTTAAAGGGTTAGATAGACGTGTGAGATGATGCATAACATGTTATCTTTCCGTCGAGGGCTACGTTTTCTACTACACGTACATTTTCTCGTGTTGTGTTATAATTCTGCATTTTACGACCCTCAAATCTCAGCGGGATCCCACAGAGCAAAACATGAATTCGAAAAAAAACTGACACCGGATTTGATCCGTTTGCATTTCATCCCCCACTCCCTGGGACAAATCCAAACTCCGATGTTGAAATGAAATCATGCACGGATGTCCCATGGGGAGACAGAAAATCTAACACGCGTTTAAATCTGCGGTTATTAAGATGTTCTCCCACTGTGCCTGAATGTGGCAGAAAACAGGTCAACTCACATTTATTCCACATGCAAAATATGTTTACAAGTCACCTAGAGCGGTCAGGAGGGGACGCAGGGAGCGGGAGAGAGCCCCGCTGTGTTGAGCACGCCTGGTGGTAATGGACATGGAAAGCAGATTAAAAATGATTATGGCAGAAGGGCTGCGGAAGATAAGAGGTCCGTTCTATAACGCAGATGATTATCCCTCTTTACTGATGCCGTGGATTTCGATAGCAGCGAAACACGAGCAGAGGACAACACACATGCAGCAGCAGAAATGTTTACAGATTTGTGTTATTCTAATAAAAGTATAATGGCTACTGAAAACAGGACCTCATTAGTAAAGGTGCTTAAGGTCGCTGCAGTCTGCAGACAGAGGTTGTGCAGATGTTCTGCAGATGGCAGTGTTTAAAAAGGTTAAGGCCGGAATTATTCTTTTTTTTATTGCCGACACATCCAGTGAAAAGACCAAAGACAACAATACGTTAGGCCGCATTCACACACAGACAGACAGACAGACAGACAGACAGACAGACAGACAGACAGACACACAGAGACACACACACTAGGGGTGGAACGGTACACTGAAGTCACGGTTCGGTTCAGACATCACGGTTCGGTACAATGGAGGGAAAAGCATAACAAAAATGCAGAAGGCACCTGTACCACCTAGTGTCCTCCAGTCTGTCCCCTGAGCTAGCTATCTCAGGCTGTACCACCTAGTGTCCTCCAGTCTCTCCCCTGAGCTAGCTGTCTCAGGCTGTACCACCTAGTGTCCTCCAGTCTGTCCCCTGAGCTAGCTGTCTCAGGCTGTACCACCTAGTGTCCTCCAGTCTCTCCCCTGAGCTAGCTGTACCACCTAGTGTCCTCCAGTCTCTCCCCTGAGCTAGCTGTCTCAGGCTGTACCACCTAGTGTCCTCCAGTATCTCACAACAGACACACGTACCGTTCCACCCCTAACACACACACACACACACACACACACACACACACACACACACACACACACACACACACACACACACACACACACACACACACACATATACATATACACACACAGATGAGCACACACATTGTGCGTCTCACTATCTTTGTGGGGACCCGTCATTGACATAATGCATTCCCTAGCCCCTTACCCTAACCTTAACCATCACCACTAGATGCCTAACCTTAACCCTTACCCTCACCCTAACCATAACCTAATTCTAACCCTAATCCTAAAACCAAGTCTTAACCCTCAAACAGACCTTTAACCTTGTGGGCTCCAGCATTTTGGCCCCACAAAGCTGTCCGGACCCCACAAGTATAGGCTACTGTATTCCCTGGTTTTTGGACCCCACGAATATAGTAAAACAAGCACACACACACACACACACACACACACACACACACACACACACTCTTTTTACCCTTTAGACGGGAACGCGACTGTGGAGCGTTTTTAAGATTTCCACTCCTGATGGTGGTTTCACTTTTTTGCATTTTTAAGCTCCAAAAATGCCGTCGCCGTCTAAACGAACGGCACGTCTGATAAAATATTTTGTTGTTTTCACCTGCGAGCGTTTTCGTGTAAACAGCAAAAATAAGCTACCTTCTGTAATTAGCCGAAAATTAAAGTTATGTGAAAGAAGAAGATCAGTGTTCACAGAACGAACTGCACGGCCACAGCTGCTGCAAAGGTGACAAACAGCCTATCACAACTACGAGCCACACATCTCGTCACAACTTTGTCTTTTCTATCTCATCTCTGGATGCCCCCCTCTGTCGTCCCTTTCTTTACAGACTATTTATACTCCTCCAGTTACAGCTCTCATAATCTCCCGTGCATTGTTGACTGGGACTAAAAAAAGCCAAACTCACAATGGCACCTGGCTGCTGCCCACTGTTGCAGCAAACCCAGCCTCAGAGACTGAAATAACAACAATGGCTCCAGTTTGGGTTACATTTTGAAGGGTAGGCTGGTTGTTGGGCTTCCCCCTGCCTCTGCCTCTCAAACAGGTAACAATAGCCCATTTTCTTCCCCTGTCTGTGTTGCTATTTCGGCCTCTGGGCTGACAGAACAGACCGTCCACTGTTGAGGGGCAGCATCACTGTCGAAGGCGCCACTGCTCCCACTAAGCCTCGGGTCTGTGCACCCTTTAAACCCAACACCACACCACACACACGCAGGCTATCGCATGACCCCAGCACGCTGGCGAGATATCCGCTCACATACCCACACAGTCCAGGTTCCTCTCTTTCTCTCTGCTTCAGTTTCTACTCAAACAGCGAGGGGCAACCTCATCAGGTTTTTTTTACCTTGAACATCTTTTGCGTAGCTGCCTTCTTCAGTTTAGTTTTGTTCATTTGTTTACACATATACACAAATACTACAGATTAATATACACAAGCAATAAGAGGACGTCATGGAGAGATGCAAAAAATAACTACGTGGCCGGCTATTTTCATAAAGGGACATTTCAACCTCTCCGTTTTGAAAAATAACGTCGTGCAGAGCTGTCAGTTTCCAGAATAGTGTTCGTTAAAGCTGCAGACACACCGACCAGGCGGCCGACCAGACACACCGACCAGACACACCGACCAGACACACCGACCAGGCGGCCGACCAGACACACCGACCAGACACACCGACCAGGCGGTCGACCAGACACACCGACCAGGCGGCCGACCAGACACACCGACCAGACACACCGACCAGACACACCGACCAGACACACCGACCAGGCGGCCGACCAGACACACCGACCAGACACACCGACCAGACACACAGACCAGACACACCGACCAGACACACCGACCAGGCGGCCGACCAGACACACCGACCAGACGGCCGACCAGACGGCCGACCAGACACACCGACCAGACACACCGACCAGACACACCGACCAGGCGGCCGACCAGACACACCGACCAGACACACCGACCAGACACACCGACCAGACACACCGACCAGGCGGCCGACCAGACACACCGACCAGACACACCGACCAGGCGGCCGACCAGACACACCGACCAGACACACCGACCAGACACACCGACCAGACTCGAGTCACCGACCTCCCAGACGGTCAGACGGCCGGTTATCGGCTCGGTGTGTCAGCGCCTTACACGTACCCGTGTATATATGCCATCAAGAGTACGCCAAACCTGTAGGTGGCGGTGTAACAAGAAGCATCAGAATCCCCAAAATAGCAACAACAGCAACCAATCACTTCCTCTCTCTTCTCTTCCTCACTTCCATACAAACGAAGGGAAACGTCTCAGTTTTTCAAAATAACCATGTACGTGTAAACGGGGTATTAATCTGGGCACTCTCCATTGCAAGGTTATAATCGTTAACGAAAACGAACGAAATAACGAAAACTAGGTGGGATAACCGGAAGGTATCGCAAGTATCGGTACTCGTGACATCCCTACTCCATCGCATACTCCAATTCAAATATAAAGAAACTAAAATACTGATAAGATAAGAAAAGAAAGCAAAAAATGACATACAATATCAAATCAACAGAATACAATAGATGAAATAATATTAGGAGTTGCATGGGTTGTCTACAAGACATCCCATAGGGATGACATTGCACAGCCCAAGGCCTGGTCCCACCATGACATGTCTACAGCTACAGATTAATCAATTAATCTATTAGTGTCAGCTGTTAACCTCGGGTAGTCCTCCCGCCCACTAGGCACCTTTTTGTTGTTTGTTATCACCTTTCTTCTGTGCTTTTTTGACATTTTTGTTGGTTTTTTAAGCTTTTATCCATCATTTTTGTCACTTTTTTCAACATTTTTTTTATCAATTCTTTTCCAAATGCTATACAATTGAATAAAAACACCCAAATTCAAAGAAAGTAATGAACTGATCAACATTTTGGTTGATAGAAACTGTTAGGAAAATTATGATTTAATATAATTACCTTTGATAATGTATTTATTCTAACAGAAACCCAAATTTTTGATATAGAAATTTTTAGAAAATGGGTCAAATTTGACCCGAGGACAACAGTAGGGTTAAATTAATCAGCAACTATTTTGATAATCGAGCAATTGTCATTTTTTATGACAAAAAAAAGTTCGTTAAATGTGAATATCTTCTAGTGTCTTCTCTCCTCTGACAGTAATCTGAATATCTTCTAGTATCTTCTCTCCTCTGGGACAGTAATCTGAATATCTTCTAGTCTCTTCTCTCCTCTGGGACAGTAATCTGAATATCTTCTAGTATCTTCTCTCCTCTGGGACAGTAATCTGAATATCTTCTAGTCTCTTCTCTCCTCTGACAGTAATCTGAATATCTTCTAGTATCTTCTCTCCTCTGTGACAGTAATCTGAATATCTTCTAGTCTCTTCTCTCCTCTGACAGTAATCTGAATATCTTCTAGTATCTTCTCTCCTCTGGGACAGTAATCTGAATATCTTCTAGTATCTTCTCTCCTCTGGGACAGTAATCTGAATATCTTCTAGTCTCTTCTCTCCTCTGACAGTAATCTGAATATCTTCTAGTCTCTTCTCTCCTCTGACAGTAATCTGAATATCTTCTAGTCTCTTCTCTCCTCTGGGACAGTAATCTGAATATCTTCTAGTCTCTTCTCTCCTCTGGGACAGTAATCTGAATATCTTCTAGTCTCTTCTCTCCTCTGGGACAGTAATCTGAATATCTTCTAGTATCTTCTCTCCTCTGGGACAGTAATCTGAATATCTTCTAGTCTCTTCTCTCCTCTGACAGTAATCTGAATATCTTCTAGTATCTTCTCTCCTCTGTGACAGTAATCTGAATATCTTCTAGTCTCTTCTCTCCTCTGACAGTAATCTGAATATCTTCTAGTATCTTCTCTCCTCTGGGACAGTAATCTGAATATCTTCTAGTATCTTCTCTCCTCTGGGACAGTAATCTGAATATCTTCTAGTCTCTTCTCTCCTCTGACAGTAATCTGAATATCTTCTAGTCTCTTCTCTCCTCTGGGACAGTAATCTGAATATCTTTGAGTTGTGGACATAACAAGACATTTGAGGACATCATCTTGGGCTTTTTGGGGAACACTGATCCACATTTTTCACCATTTTCTGACATTTTAGAGACCAAACAACTAATCCATTAATCTAGAAAATAACCGACAGATCAATCGACAGTGAAAGGAATCCTTAGTTGCAGCCCTACTTGTTTACCATACATAATGTAGTTAGGCCATCTCAGACTACAGACTGATCTCAATAAGTGGCGTATGTATGACACGCCAATTGGTATGCCATTACTGTCGTGTTATCAAGACGTATACTCGCTTTTTAGCGTGTTTATCAACGGCGTTTGGCCTCCATTGACTTACATTACCTTGCGATTGCGTGTCAATTTACGCCAAGTTCTCCTGAGAAAAGAACGGTAGAGTAGTATGAAAGCCCGAAAATCTGCATAGGGAGGTTGGTTGGGGGGAGGACGGGTCAAACACAGGACTTTCACCCAGGAGATCGTGTCCCACGTGTCACGTTTCCTAAACCCAACCATCCCGCTGTATACAGCGTAGACATACATGCAGATAGCTCAAAATGAGTACAGATAACACGCCACTTGGCTTTAGAAAGTGGCGTGTTTGTTTACGTGAAGTCATGACGTCACGTTGCAGACTAACCAAACAAAGACGTGGTAAATATAAATGCATAAATGGCTCCTACATATAGTCTTTTCCTAAGCCGGTTGTGTGAGGGTTTTAGGGCTTTAGGGATTGTGGTATTACAGGATTGCAGAATGTGTAGCTAAGAAGGACAAGCTGGAGAAATGGTGTTACGTTGTGGGGCAAAACGTGGTCAATTCAATCTAGAACTGATATTTCTCTCAGTATGACTCGGGGATAGGAAGGTCATAGAGGAAAAAAGGAGCCATTTAGGAGCTGTGTGTGTTGGCCTGAGAACGGAGCATTCATTGATTGGCTGCTGAAGTAGTTGTGTAATGCCTGTGGGTGCACTGGGGCTGGTGGTGTTCGGCCAGGGGTTTGTCACTGAAAGTACACTCCGAGGCAAAAGGGACAAACAAGAACAGGTTATATATCGAACCAACAGAAGAGGTTACAAGATGAGCTGATCAATGCTGACAAATATCAAACATGATGTATTGATTTAGGGCCTTAAACTGAAAATGTGAGGATGTTTCATTGGATATTGATGCTTTCAAACATTTCACTTGAAGATTTCCATTTAAATTGAAATAAATGTCTAAAGCCTGGTTCCCACGGCAGGATAATTAGGCCGATTTTAGCCCCGATTCCCCCCTTCAGACGATCTTCAGGATGCTCCGATGATCGTAGAATAATCTGATCCGATGATCGTAGAATAATCTGATCAGATATTCCTGCCGTGTGCGGTGTGTTAAGACTGCTCTCGTCTGCTGGGAAGGACGTCGGGACCGCTCCCATCTCAAATCGGGGATATCCAACATGTTGGATTGTTTTGGCCCGATGTCTCCTCGTGTGTGGCGCCCCCCGGGGACCAACCAGCACGCAGCCTGTGGACTGTGGCGTGGAGCCAATCAGAAAGCCAGGTGACGAGGCGGCGAGGAAAGCACCGGGAAACAAAATCAAAACAGCCGGCGGCACGGCGCACCAGAAACTGAAGGCAGGACACATTCAGAAACCTGATCTCACTCAGAACAGCATGGATGGATTATTTTCTAAGTTTGTATGCGTGTGGAAGCACCAGAGACACAAAATAACCCCCCAAATCCCAGAAAAAATGATTTTTTTTCATAATATGGGCACTTTAAAGGGATACTTCTTTGAATTTGTTGGGATGTGTTTTCCACATTGGCATTTGAGACATTAGTATTCCTCTCTGGCACTAACTGGCAGTGCTCGACTGCACAGTAATGAGCGAGCTTGGAGTGAGACGCACTAGGTTTATTGATGAATGTCGTTAAGATGTCCCATCAATGCATCGACTCGGTGCTGTAGCTGTCTGTCTACTGGTGTGTCTGGGAGGGAGACCGATTTCTGCAGACACGGTGTAATCCTGGAATCAGGCAAGAGGGACTGGATGTTGGGGAGGGGGAGTTGTGTATGTGTGCGTTAGTCTGTGTGAGCATTAATGCGACCCTCCTACGAGGTCAGACACACACTGATGTCCACTCTCCTAATCCTATTATCATCCGTAGCAGCGACAGCTAGCTGGAGACACACATTATGGTGAGCCTGATGCACGATATCTCGGTGTATTATAACACGTGTGAGGGTGTCAGCAGACCTCGGACAGTAAACAGGGTTCACGCACGTTTACATGGACTAAATGGCAAAATATTTCCATAACTTTTCAAGGACCCATCATGGAATTTCCAGGGCTGTCCTTGATTAAATAAGTTCTGTTCAAAGTCTAGTGTATAGTCTCACATATAGCCAGACCTTCCTCCACAGCGCTGCGGAGGAAGGTCTGGCTAGATCACACAGGAATCCAGGATGGGAGAAAATTGTGCTCTGGTTTAATCGGCATTTCTTTAAAGGAACACGCCGACTTATTGGGACTTTAGCTTATTCCCCGTATCCCCCAGAGTTAGACAAGTCCATACATACCCTTCTCATCTCTGTGCATGCTGTCTGACGGCTCCACCGGTAGCTTAGCCTAGCACAGAACATGCAGGTGAATGGTTCCAGTAATCCTACTGCTCCCAATAAGTGACCAAATAACGCCAACATGTTCCTGTTTCCATGTTGTGATTTGTAGAGTCACAGCGTGTAGAAATAACAAGGTAACATGAGACACAGCCATCTTCTAACCGTAAACAAACCGGGAACTATATTCTCAGACAGGCTTGCTGCAAAGCTAATCATTCCGCCCAAGTACTATATTCTTCCGCCTGAGAATATAGTTCCCGGTTTGTTTACGGTTAGAAGATGGCTGTGTCTCATGTTACCTTGTTATTTCTACACGCTGTGACTCTACAAATCACAACATGGAAACAGGAACATGTTGGCGTTATTTGGTCACTTATTGGGAGCAGTAGGATTACTGGAACCATTCACCTGCATGATCTGTGCTAGGCTAAGCTACCGGTGGAGCCGTCAGACAGCCTTACAGCACCACGGAGATGAGAAGGGTATGTATGGACTTGTCTAACTCTGGGGGATACGGTGAATAACCTAAAGTCCCAATTAGTCGGCGCGTTCCTTTAAACCAATCACAATCGTCTTGGGTGTTGCTGAGTGCCGGACGGAGCCACGGTGCCTCTGCTAAATAGTCTCAGGAAGGAACTTGTTCTGGTGGAACATGTGGACGTTCAGAAGTAGTTCTAGTCGTGCAACAGAAAACTCAGATTGGACAGATAGTCTAGCTAGCTGTCTGGATTTACCCTGCAGAGATCTGAGGAGCAGTTAACCATAGTCCTCACACATCCACCAGAGGTTAGAACGCCAACACAAAGGAAGAGGAAGGGGACGGACATCCGGCCTAAAAGAGGGACATCCGGCAGGATTTCCAGCGGCAATGGAGCAATCCCAGAAGTGGAACGTCGTGGATGTCCATCCATCCATCCATCCATCCATCCATCGTATGGTAGGCATTAGTCCACTAAGGCCTACCATCCACTAGAAGACTCTGAAAAGACTTTGAAAAGACTAAAGTGTGACACCATCTCACATCTAAAGACAATCTGCCCTAATGTCTCCGAGTTATTAGTCACAGACCAGAAGATTTTACTACCAAGACATCAAACTTACGATAATATCAAACACATTTGATTTTGTTGGAAAATCAACACGGGATAACCACTGACTTGGGACTGCAGCCGGGACTGAGTTTTATAACCTTTGTGTAGTTTGAAGGATATAGAAAATGAGTTCCAGTTTGTTTTTTTATTGTGAACAGCGTGATTTTTGGTTTCGTAACATAAAAGCAGAGATCGATTTGGTAAATATGGATGATGCTCAAAGACGGAGATGGCTTTTCACATATGATAACTTAGCCAGTTATCTTGAGAAAGCTTGGGAGAAGAGGGAAAAAGCTCTTTATCAAGATGAACTGTAGATGAGGATTTGTTGTTTGTATGTAATGTGTGTGTGTGTGTGTGTGTGTGTGTGTGTCTTTGAGTGAGTGAGTGAGTGAGTGTATATATATATATATATATATATATATATATATATATATATATATATATATATATTCATGTATTTCTCCGAATGATTTGTATATGCAACAGGAAGACGTTTGTTAAATAAATAAGTTTGTTGTGTCTTGTAATCCCATGTGGGATGGGCCAAAATGTTTGGCATGACACAGTCATAAAATATAACTAACTAACTAACTAACTAACTAACTAACTAACTAACTAACTAACCTTACACCAAACGATTGAGACGACGGGAGCGCCCAGACTCAGCAAGACTCCCACGATTTCATCCCGATATTGGAAATGTGTCGGCGACAGTGGAACCGCTTCAAAAAGCTCGGCATAGCGCTCACATTATTTTGTCCACTAATCGATTCATTGACTTAATGGACAGATCTGTAAATCTAGGTTTCTTTTTAAGGCCATGAACATGAGATTATGAAAGTCCACGACTTTTCCTGTTTTTTCCACGAGCGAGGGAACGCTGAGCGAGTAGCGCTTCATAAGGCGACTGTGCTCCAAAGTCTTCAGATGCCATTAGATAAATGGACCAAGGTGCCTCCGCTCTCTTGGATGATCAATAAAAAAGTAATTTGGTCAGGAATAGAAAGAGTTGCCTTCTGCTCTGCAGTAGCTCCTTTGACTCATAGATAATAACTACAGGAAACCAACACAAATAAAGAATTAATGAGAGGGCGGACGCAGAGTCTACAGCTACCTCAAAGTGTGTGTTAGGTTATCTGCTCAGCACAGAGCTCCCATCCTCAGCAGCAGGCTTGATTTACATTCCTTAAAGGGTATTGAGCGAGAACGCTGTAACCGGCAGCTGCAATGTAACCCTATAGGGCAATTTAGTGCACTTTCCGTCCACTAAAAGTTCTGTTTTTTGCTGCTGACCGGCTCAGCTTATTATTATAAGTGTCTGACAACATTATGAAAGGATCCCTACAGAGATAGACCATTTTGTTGAAGAGTAAGATCCTTTTAGTTTAACAGTAAACAGCTCCAAAATCACCATCACCAAACTCCACCAGACTCCATGTAAATAATCTGTACTTTTAGCGTGTATGGAGCCAGCATATTTCCACCAGACTCCATGTAAATAATCAGGACTTTTAGCGTGTATAGAGCCAGCATATTTCAACCAGACTCCATGTAAATAATCATTACTTTTAGCATGTATAGAGCCAGCATATTTCCACCAGACTCCATGTAAATAATCAGGACTTTTAGCGTGTATAGAGCCAGCATATTTCCACCAGACTCCATGTAAATAATCAGGACTTTTAGCATGTATAGAGCCAGCATATTTCCACCAGACTCCATGTAAATAATCAGGACTTTTAGCGTGTATAGAGCCAGCATATTTCCACCAGACTCCATGTAAATAATCAGGACTTTTAGCATGTATAGAGCCAGCATATTTCCACCAGACTCCATGTAAATACGCAGGACTTTTAGCATGTATAGAGCCAGCATAGTTCCACCAGACTCCATGTAAATAATCAGGACTTTTAGCGTGTATAGAGCCAGCATATTTCCACCAGACTCCATGTAAATAATCAGGACTTTTAGCGTGTATACAGCCAGCATATTTCCACCAGACTCCATGTAAATAATCAGGACTTTTAGCGTGTATAGAGCCAGCGTATCTCCACATGTAAATGCGTGAATTAAAGGTTAGTTTTAACTAAACCTGAGTGGTGATTGTTGGAACAGTACAAAAGTCAAACCAAGACACATTTTTTTATTTTGTTTACGTCGACTTTAAATGAAATGTGTGCATCGGGTCGGTTTCATGTTAAAAAAAAAAAATCCTTATCTCTGTAGGGATCCTTTCCATAAATTCAGAAATTTTGAATAATCATCTAAGCCTGTCAGTGGCAAAAACAGCACATTTAGTGCACGGAAATTGAAGGTGTGCAATTGCCCAATAACGTTACATTGCAGCTTTTTTCTTGCTTAATACTGGACCAATTTCAAAGATTGTAATTCCCATCAGTCAGACAGACAATTAGGCACAATTAGATATTACGATATCCCAAATTTAAGAGGATATCTAGTCTCATTTATCAAAGTCAATACAATATCTAGCTATTGCCCAGCCCTAAGCTGTATACATGTCCAAAGAATGCGCCTATACAGTATGGATGTGTTTTTAACAGAGGCAGGAGGAGAGGGTCGTTTCAGTCATTTCCCTCCCTGCAGGCCCAGCTATCGTGAGTGTGAGCAGCAGTAGCCCAGCAGAGAGTGATCAAAAGAGCTCAATCACCACCCCGCTGTGCCTCGGTCCACTCCGACAGCTTTCAGCCCATCATCATCACACAGCCGACGTGGCCTCCTTGATCTCAATCAGCAATCACTCGCTGCCTGTCTGCTGGACTAGACTAACAATCACTGAAGCCTCGTCATTGTCACAGAAGGAGGTTTAATTCATCATCGGAGCAGGCAGGGAACTGCTCGATTGCAGCCCAGGCAACCATCGAGGTGATATAGATTCAGTCATCAGGCCATAAAAGACGTTTAGATGGGTCATCAACACAGCCGGGAAGGACAAAACTACAGCTAATTGTGCTGTGCATGACTCATGATCTGCGTGTGAACATTAGTTCTTCTGTAGTCTAACATTGCCAGATCTATGCATAGACAGTATATAAACTGGACCACCAGACCCCGTGTCTCTGGACGGAGACCAGTGAAGTCTCTTTTCCGGTGATGGCTGAGCGTTACTGAGCAGCCTCCAACTGAGCTTGAAGACGTAGATGTGACGTGAGCAACCTGTCTGAAAGTTGGAAGTCTTCTGGTAGCTGTGCCAAGAGAAATCTCAATCATTCCCAATCTAGCAGAGACGGAGAGCGTAGGTATATGTAAGGAGATAACATAGGCACAGGCTAATTACTGATCACTAACATGATAGTTAACATTAGTAATTACACTTAAACAGCTAATGGAAGTCCAAACTGCCTGAGAGCTTCTCCTGGACTATACGGTAATTCCTCTACTATGAGACAGTAAGTCTCGTGGTTATGACCCAATCGTTAGCCTATTTTTATAACAACGTCTGCTACGGAGCCATAACGTGAGCTACAAGGTAATGGAGCCTTTTATACATTGTCGTGTTTCTTTAGAAATAAACAACGGACAAATAGAGTCTTTAAACGCTTCAGATGTAAAGTTATTCTCTGTCAAAGTGACGTCAGAATGAATGGGAGTCAATGGGATGCTAACGGGAGCTGATGGCTTGGTAGCATCAGAATGAATGGCAGTCAATGGGATGCTAACGGGAGGTGATGGCTTGGTAGCATCAGAATGAATGGCAGTCAATGGGATGCTAACGGGAGCTGATGGCTTGGTAGCATCAGAATGAATGGCAGTCAATGGGATGCTAACGGGAGGTGATGGCTTGGTAGCATCAGAATGAATGGCAGTCAATGGGATGCTAACGGGAGCTGATGGCTTGGTAGCATCAGAATGGCGCCATAGGAGGTTCGAGCTCTGAAGCGAAGCTTATCGCCTTAGATCTATGTCCACAGCGCTGTGGAGGAAGGTCTGGCTACACCACAGATGCATTCTGGGATAGGAGGGTTGTTTTGCATTTGTTTGAACCAATCACAACGGTCTTGGGCGGGGCTAAGCTCCGGACGCAGTGACGGTGGCTCTGCTTAATAGTCCCAGGAAGAAACTTGTTCTGGAACATTTGCACCCCGCAAAAGACAACTCCACATCCAATATTAAATGAAGTGAACTGTTGACACAACACAGCAACATGAGCTATTTAAATCAGCTGATACATGGTTACACCTCATTATCTCTTACCAGTGTGTCTCCGTGTGGACTTCGTCCACAGCAATCCCACCAATCAGTCCCAAAACCTCCCAGTTAGAGAGGAAATGACCTCAACATATTCTTTATAAATCTCTACAATCATTCCCTGAAAGAAACAAGCAGACCTGCCTTGTTGCATGATCCAAATGTTCTCCAAAACTTGACATTTTCAGCGTGTAGCTCGCTAACTCGAAATATGTTGTTGTTCCCGAAGAAAAGGGATTTGGAGAACAGCAACACACAGAGAGGTAAAGGTGAAGGACGCACCGGATGTAACCTGGAAATGCACGTTGGTTGACCCAGACTAGGTCTCCTGTGACAGAAAGCCTCTGGACTACAGCTTGCCCTTATTTACAGGAAGCTTTAAATGGATCAATCTGCTGTAGGAAAGATGTAAAAGTGTCTATGGCGGTGCACTATTGGCGCTTTTCCATCACATGGTACCTGCTCGACTCTACTCGCCTTTTTTGGTTTTCCATTACGAAAAAAAAGTACCCGGTACCTGCTAACAGGAACTTTATGTAGCACCACCTCCGTCGAGGTCCCAGCCAGCTGAGGCGATACCAAAAGGTGAGGTGAAAGCGACAGACGGGGGTCCTGAACTAACCCTATCTTTAACTAGTTCAGCCAGCTGTGTGTTTGCTGCCTCCAGCTTCATTAGAAACTAAATGTGTCTTCTGGCATCAACACACCTTCCACGTTCTGTGTGTGTGACGTTAGGTCACGCCAGGTTACTGCGGCGCCGCTTGTTTCCAGTCCTGCGGAGGCTCCAGGCAGAGCTTTCTCCGTAGCCTACGTACACACACACACGGCCGGCTCCACGCACACACCAGCGCACAAGTATAACCATCAGGCCACTTCCATCGGCTACGGAGAAAGCTCTGCCTGGAGCCTCCACAGAACTGGAGAACAAGCTCAAGTGGCCTGATGGTTATAATTGTGCGCTGGTGTGTGCGTGGAGCCGGCGTATAAGACGACCAGCCATGCTGAGGCTAAAATCTGCAACGGAGAACGGACGCACAGAGAGTAGAGACGAGTCGAGCAGATACCATGTAATGGAAAAACGCTATATGACCCATATTAGCTGTTCCTGATGCTCATCATGCCCACATGGGCAGCGCAACTTTCCAAGAAAGACATGGAGGCACCCTCCACATTCAGGGAAACTACTACGTGTCAGGGAAGAAGTGTTTTCACTCACAACAAATGACTCGGCCGCGTCAGAGTCTCACGTAGATGGTGAGTCAGCTGATTTCTAAGAAAATGGGAACTACTTGACTGTGCCTCACTTTTCTTTACATCTTCACACCTGTTGTGGTCAGTTTGCTGGGATGTAGGGCGGCAACTAATGGTTATTTTTATAGTGGATTAATCCGTGGATTATTTTCTAGATTAATGGATTAGTTGTTTGGTCTCTAAAATGTGGATCAGTGTTCCCAAAAAAGCCCAAGAGGACGTCCTCAAATGTCTTGTTCTGTCCACAACTCAAGATATTCAGATTACTGTCCCAGAGGAGAGAAGATACTAGAAGATATTCAGATTACTGTCCCAGAGGAGAGAAGATACTAGAAGATATTCAGATTACTGTCCCAGAGGAGAGAAGAGACTAGAAGATATTCAGATTACTGTCCCAGAGGAGAGAAGAGACTAGAAGATATTCAGATTACTGTCAGAGGAGAGAAGAGACTAGAAGATATTCAGATTACTGTCAGAGGAGAGAAGACACTAGAAGATATTCAGATTACTGTCCCAGAGGAGAGAAGAGACTAGAAGATATTCAGATTACTGTCCCAGAGGA
This sequence comes from Zingel zingel, assembly GCA_023566125.1. NCBI lineage: Eukaryota > Metazoa > Chordata > Actinopteri > Perciformes > Percidae > Zingel > Zingel zingel. The sequence goes on along the minus strand of CM042325.1, from coordinate 1,494,680 downwards.
GAGACTAGAAGATATTCAGATTACTGTCCCAGAGGAGAGACTAGAAGATATTCAGATTACTGTCCCAGAGGAGAGAAGAGACTAGAAGATATTCAGATTACTGTCCCAGAGGAGAGAAGATACTAGAAAATATTCAGATTACTGTCCCAGAGGAGAGAAGATACTAGAAGATATTCAGTTTACTGTCCCAGAGGAGAGAAGAGACTAGAAGATATTCAGATTACTGTCCCAGAGGAGAGAAGAGACTAGAAGATATTCAGATTACTGTCCCAGAGGAGAGAAGAGACTAGAAGATATTCAGATTACTGTCCCAGAGGAGAGAAGACACTAGAAGATATTCAGATTACTGTCCCAGAGGAGAGAAGACACTAGAAGATATTCAGATTACTGTCCCAGAGGAGAGAAGAGACTAGAAGATATTCAGATTACTGTCCCAGAGGAGAGAAGAGACTAGAAGATATTCAGATTACTGTCCCAGAGGAGAGAAGAGACTAGAAGATATTCAGATTACTGTCCCAGAGGAGAGACTAGAAGATATTCAGATTACTGTCCTAGAGGAGAGAAGATATTCACATTTAACACGCTGGAATCAGATCATTTTTACTGTTTTTTTTACTCAAAACAAATAATCGATCATCAAAACAGTTGTCGATTAATAGTAATAGTTAATTCAATAGTTGACAACCAGACAGACAGACAGACAGACAGACAGACAGATTTCATCGATCCCAAACTGGGAAATGTCTGTTTAATTGATTAATCTATTAATCTTTGCAGCTCTACCGGAATGAAATGATTTATTTTGGCTGTGTAAACCTGCACCAAGTATTTTCAAATGTACTTAATGAACTGCTAACAGTCTCTCTGCAGAAGTCTAACCTTGCAACAGCGGTTACTAACCAACGAGATTGAAACCCTGGCTCCTGCATTGAGCTGAACCGCCGCTCAGCCTTTAATTTTTAACTTTTCCCTCCACTGCTGTAGGCGGACTCCAGGGTAACTGTAACCCAACTCCTCTGAATGGGACCTGAGGCTCGGACACCACAGCGCCTTGCACGGCTCGCCTGAGGGCCGCTACTGTGTCCCAAATGGGAAATCATTGCGATTTCATTCAGGAAATCCGATCGTATGAAGCCTGCAGGGGACGCTGAGGTTGTAGTCACGACTGTATCTGTGAAAACGGGTTTACTGGGTGTGAAATACAAAAGCTATAAAAAAAAGGTCAAACTATGTGACTACCAGACTCTGGTCCACCAGCCTGGTAGGTCCTACCAGACTCCTGTACACTAGCCTGGTCCTACCAGACTCTGGTCCATTAGCCTGGTCCTACCAGACTCTGGTCAAATAGCCTGGTCCTACCAGACTCTGGTCCATTAGCCTGGTCCTACCAGACTCTGGTCAACTAGCCTGGTCCTACCAGACTCTGGTCCATTAGCCTGGTCCTACCAGACTCTGGTCCATTAGCCTGGTCCTACCAGACTCTGGTCCATTAGCCTGGTCCTACCAGACTCTGGTACACTAGCCTGGTCCTACCAGACTCTGGTACACTAGCCTGGTCTTACCAGACACTGGTCCACTAGCCTGGGCTTACCAGACTCTGGTCCACTAGCCTGGTAGGTCTTAAAAGACTCTGGTCCATTAGCCTGGTCCTACCAGACTCTGGTCAACTAGCCTGGTCCTACCAGACTCTGGTCAACTAGCCTGGTCCTACCAGACTCTGGTCCACTAGCCTGGTCCTACCAGACTCTGGTCCACTAGCCTGGTCCTACCAGACTCTGGTCCACTAGCCTGGTCCTAACAGACTCTGGTACACTAGCCTGGTCCTAACAGACTCTGGTACACTAGCCTGGTCCTACCAGACTCTGGTCCATTAGCCTGGTCCTACCAGACTCTGGTCCATTTCATCAGTACAGAGAGTCTGGCCTCTCTCCATTGACAAGTGTTAACTTCCTTGCCGATAGTAATGGCGGCTCGTTCAGAATCCGATCTCATATTGGACTAAAATAGTTCACCGTAACGTGTTCCTGAGAACATGTTAAGAGAGGAATAGGCCGTGCAGTCGCTGAATCTGTCTTCATTTCAGATCAACAAAGGTCAGGTTAACAGATCATCATCAGATTTTGAGAGACTCTAGTCACGCTCATCCCGCTCGCCATTTCCAGGTTAGCTCTCCACCAATCAGATGGCTCATTGAGTCCGACTGCCCGCCTTCCGACGCAACAAGTCAAATCGGCCCAAATGAAGGCCGACGGCTCCTCAAACGGACGACGGCACGGAGCACACCGACCAGACTCGAGTCACCGACCTCGCCAGCGACACAAACAGACTGAACAAACTGATCAGGAAGGCTGGCTCCGTTATTGTCTGCAAACAGGAGACATTTGAAGCTGTGGTGGAGAGGAGGTCACTGAACAAACTGTCATCTATGACGGATAACCCCGACCACCCCCCCCCCACTGGTCCAACAGAGGAGCAGCTTCTCTACGAGGCTCCGACAGCTTCGATGTCGCACGGACCGCTACAGGAAATCATTCCTACCAGGCAATTCAACTTTTTAACCCTTCATCACTGAGTGAGAGAAGACTCGTATACATCACCACTGCACTGAACGCACCTTGCACAACAGATTAATCGACATCCTGTCATTACTAGTGACAGATGGACATTTTTACTCCCCAACTTGCACATTAAGTTCATCTATATCTTTTGGAACAGTTACATTACAGTACATACAGTACATTTTATTTCCAAATAGTATATATTTTAAATATTGCTTGTGTAGTATTCTATTATTATTTCATGTATATTGTTCCTATTATTTAATGTATACTCTGTATGTGTGCTGTGTGTCTGATATTTTGCTGCTGCAACACCGTTATTTCCCATTTTTTGGGATCTATCTACCTATCTACCTACCTACCTACCTACCTATCTACCTACCTACCTACCTATCTACCGACCTACCTACCTACCTACCTACCTATCTATCTATCTACCTACCTATCTACCTACCTACCTATCTATCTACCGACCTACCTACCTATCTATCTACCTACCTACCTATCTATCTAGTTGGTGTGTCAGAGCCATTAGCCAACTCCTTCACCACTAACGGAGCGAGCTGGAAATCAAACTGTTCCTGAACCCCGTGGGGAGGAGGGCCACGACATCATGGCCCCCAACACAACTCAGCAAAGATAGTTCGTGCTCGGGCTTTAACTTCTGGATATTCAGCAGCGTTGCCACAACGGACCGAATGGCTTCACACATGTTGCTGTCAGGTCGCTGACACTAAAAGGATTATTTCTCGAGTAATTCATTAGTTGTTTGGTCTATAAAATGTCAAAATATGTGGATCAGTTTCCCAAAAAGCCCAAGATGACGTCCCCAAATGTCTTGTTGAGTCCACAACTCAAAGATATTCAGTGTACTGTGACAGGAGAGAAGACACTAGAACGTATTCAACATACGTTCTAGTGTCTTCTCTCAAGACACTAGAACGTATGTTGAATACGTTCTAGTGTGACAGGAGAGAAGACACTAGAACGTATTCAACATACGTTCTAGTGTCTTCTCTGACAGGAGAGAAGACACTAGAACGTATTTAACATACGTTCTAGTGTCTTCTCTCCTGTCTAGAACGTATTCAACATACGTTCTAGTGTCTTCTCTCCTGTCACACTAGAACGTATTCAACATTTAACAAGCTGACATCAATACTGACTCAAACAGATTATCAAAATATTTGGCGATTATTTTAATAGTTGACAACGAATCGAATCTAAACATGAGTATCCTTCTCATATCTGCCTTCAATCCAAATGTGACAACGTTGCATTGAAAACTACACATTGAAAACGGATCTGTGACACAAATTTGGTGTGTGCACTTTGACTGACTCCGGCATTTAACATGGAAGGTGTTGAGTTGCATCATGGGAGCTGTAGGAGCTGGAGCATTTTGTGCAATTTGCCTGCAAGGACTAAAAGGTCAGGCTGGCTTGGCCTCTACAGCTTCAATTTAAACCTTTTCTTCATTTAAAATCTGTCTTTTGTCTTACGAAAGAGCAATAATAAGTCACAGAAATATCTTTTAGAATAATATCTCCTTTCATCTGAGTATTTCCAGCACTACAGACATCAACAAGCATCAATTAAAACCTTCTCCAGGTGACTCCCCATATTGGATCTAAATGTATTTGGTGTATAAGCTTTGAGCTCTAAGGTATACGTGCAGTTCAGTGTCCCAAATTATTGTGTTAGGGGTTAGGGCTACTATAGCAGGTTCATAATTAAGGACGTTGTATGGGGTATGGGATACTAAGCTGCACGTATACCGAGCTCTAACATGCACATCAACACAGCAAGTAATGATGAAAAGCAAAAGTTAGGAAACTCACTTGTAGCTCGTTGTTATTGGCCATCACGTGCACGCGCAGACAGCCAATTAGACGGCGACGCCAGGTGACTTCAGCAAATGTTCGTGTCACTTTACAGCCGAGCAATCATCGTGTGCTCGAACGCAAACAGTCCAGCGTCAGATAGTCCTGTGAAATGAAATAATAAAAAAAAAGAAGCACTCAACAGTCCCGGGGAACGCGCAGTCTGGCGCACCGAGACCGAGTAACGGCACAAAAAGACCCAAATGAATACATCGTTAACATCGCGACGTTTGGCGGCCCGAGAGCGCGGCAGGTGAGCGGGGAGAGCAGGAGACCGTCACCCCCTGGCAGCAGTACGCCAACTCTTCTCGGACTCTGGTCTGCATCACGCAGCGCGGTCTGACAGCGAGCAGGCTCCTCATGCTCGGGGAGGGGGGGGGGGGGGAGGATTCACGCGCACCCCTTGCTCTGAGTATCAGCGTGAGCTAAGAGGCCGTCGTTCCCCGCCGCGGTGCACTCCTGCTCGGCTCTGCGGAAAGCTCCGAGCCGGTGAGTCCGATGCTGGGAGTAGGGAACTGATGTCAAGTGTAGTTTCAAGAGGAATAATGCAACTTCCGGTTATAACCTTCACAATAAAGTCTGCACCTGTACCTTGTGCGTCATGTTATGCCAATGCAGTTTTACAACTACAATGAAATACAGCACTGTGGTGCAAATTAGAAATAAACTGTTGAATTTGAGTGTAGGTTTCACAGTAAATACCTGGCAAACAAGTTGCCAATCAAGTCTATTACAGGATAATTACAGCAGTTACTTCTTAAAGGGATACTTCACCGCATTCAGCTTTCTATCAGTAGGAACATGGTAGTATTTTTGAATGACTGTGCTTCCCTCCCTCATGTCCCCCCGAGAGGGGAGATCTCTGGTCTCGTGTCCCCCCGAGAGGGGAGATCTCTGGTCTCGTGTCCCCCTGAGAGGGGAGATCTCTGGTCTCGTGTCCCCCCGAGAGGGGAGATCTCTGGTCTTGTGTCCCCCCGAGAGGGGAGATCTCTGGTCTCGTGTCCCCCTGACAGGGGAGATCTCTGGTCTTGTGTCCCCCTGAGAGGGGAGATCTCTGGTCTCGTGTCCCCCCGAGAGGGGGGATCTCTGGTCTCGTGTCCCCCTGACAGGGGAGATCTCTGGTCTTGTGTCCCCCTGACAGGGGAGATCTCTGGTCTCGTGTCCCGATCTCTGGTCTCGTGTCCCCCCGACAGGGGAGATCTCTGGTCTCGTGTCCCCCTGACAGGGGAGATCTCTGGTCTCGTGTCCCCCTGAGAGGGGAGATCTCTGGTCTCGTGTCCCCCTGAGAGGGGAGATCTCTGGTCTCGTGTCCCCCTGACAGGGGAGATCTCTGGTCTCGTGTCCCCCCGAGAGGGGAGATCTCTGGTCTCGTGTCCCCCTGACAGGGGAGATCTCTGGTCTCGTGTCCCCCCGAGAGGGGAGATCTCTGGTCTCGTGTCCCCCCGAGAGGGGAGATCTCTGGTCTCGTGTCCCCCTGACAGGGGAGATCTCTGGTCTTGTGTCCCCCCGACAGGGGAGATCTCTGGTCTCGTGTCCCGATCTCTGGTCTCGTGTCCCCCCGACAGGGGAGATCTCTGGTCTCGTGTCCCCCCGAGAGGGGAGATCTCTGGTCTCGTGTCCCCCTGACAGGGGAGATCTCTGGTCTCATGTCCCCCCGAGAGGGGAGATCTCTGGTCTCGTGTCCCCCTGAGAGGAGAGATCTCTGGTCTCGTGTCCCCCTGAGAGGGGAGATCTCTGGTCTCGTGTCCCCCTGAGAGGGGGGATCTCTGGTCTCGTGTCCCCCTGAGAGGAGAGATCTCTGGTCTCGTGTCCCCCTGAGAGGGGAGATCTCTGGTCTCGTGTCCCCCCGAGAGGGGAGATCTCTGGTCTCATGTCCCCCCGAGAGGGGAGATCTCTGGTCTCGTGTCCCCCCGAGATGGGAGATCTCTGGTCTTGTGTCCCCCTGACAGGGGAGATCTCTGGTCTCGTGTCCCCCCGAGATGGGAGATCTCTGGTCTCGTGTCCCCCTGAGAGGAGAGATCTCTGGTCTCGTGTCCCCCTGAGAGGGGAGATCTCTGGTCTCGTGTCCCCCTGAGAGGGGATACTCCACACAGCTTCGCCCGCCTGCTATGGAGACCAGCGGTGCTGATCGACGCCTCTGGCCGGTGAAGGGACATCATCAGCGGGGGACGTTGAACGCTAGTCGGCCACCTGTTCCATCAATCCTGCTTGCAAGTGTCCGCTCATCAGACAACAAACTGGACTACATCCAACTTCAATGAATCTCCCAAAGCGAGTTCAGAGACTGTTTTTGTTGTTGTGGAAACAATTACTGTATCGGACTATCCAGCTACGGACTATCCAGCTACGGACTATCCAGCTACCGGTCCAGCTACGGACTATCCAGCTACCGGTCCAGCTACGGACTATCCAGCTACGGACTATCCAGCTACGGACTATCCAGCTACGGACTATCCAGCTACCGGTCCAGCTACGGACTATCCAGCTACGGACTATCCAGCTACGGACTATCCAGCTACGGACTATCCAGCTACGGACTATCCAGCTACGGACTATCCAGCTACCGGTCCAGCTACGGACTATCCAGCTACCGGTCCAGCTACGGACTATCCAGCTACCGGTCCAGCTACGGACTATCCAGCTACGGACTATCCAGCTACCGGTCCAGCTACGGACTATCCAGCTACCGGTCCAGCTACGGACTATCCAGCTACGGACTATCCAGCTACCGGTCCAGCTACGGACTATCCAGCTACGGACTATCCAGCTACCGGTCCAGCTACGGACTATCCAGCTACCGGTCCAGCTACGGACTATCCAGCTACCGGTCCAGCTACGGACTATCCAGCTACGGACTATCCAGCTACCGGTCCAGCTACGGACTATCCAGCTACCGGTCCAGCTACGGACTATCCAGCTACCGGTCCAGCTACGGACTATCCAGCTACCGGTCCAGCTACGGACTATCCAGCTACGGACTATCCAGCTACCGGTCCAGCTACGGACTATCCAGCTACCGGTCCAGCTACGGACTATCCAGCTACGGACTATCCAGCTACGGACTATCCAGCTACCGGTCTAGCTGCTCTACTAGCTCTGTCACCGGGTAAGACTAGCTAGTGGAGGTGAGCTGTGTTAACACGGACTGCCTGGTGCAGAAATGGGGGTGCTTGTATCCAACTAACTGCTAACTGCTGGTGGAGTTTGGTCGGTATTTAACAGTTACATTCTACATTACACGCACATTTGTATA
>CM042325.1:1449486-1481986 GCA_023566125.1 Zingel zingel | reverse complement strand
TCTGTCTATCTATCTATATGTCTGTCTATGTATCTATCCGTTTGTCTATCTATATATCTCTCTATCTCTCTATCTATCTATCTATCTATCTGTTTCTCTATCTATCTATCTATCTATCTATCTATCTATCTATCTATCTATATGTCTGTCTATGTATCTATCTGTTTGTCTATCTATCTCTATATCTATCTATCTGTTTGTCTATGTATCTGTTTGTCTATCTCTCTATGTCTCTATCTATCTATCTGTCTGTCTGTCTGTCTGTCTGTCTTTCCATCCATCCATCCATCCATCCATCCATCCATCTATCTATGTAACTAACTATCTAATAGCCAATACGTTTTACTTTACGCATCACCTCTGGGTGTTAGGAATGTGACCATCATCTTTATTTTGAAGTGCACACATGACTTCCTGTGCGGTGTCTGTGTGTAAATGAGATCTCAGCCTCCTGCTTCAGCCTGAGACCTGTTGATCTCATCTAACGTGACAGAGAAGCTAGCAGCTAGCTCATGTGTTAGCTCCACTGCTACTGAAGTAGGATGCACTTCCATAGAGGCATACACTGCAGCTTATTTTTAGATGACATTCATGCCTTTGAATCCCATAATTTAGCATTCAAGGAGAACAATTGTTTCTTCTTATTTCAGAGAATATGCAGATAGTATACTGTAGATCCCAAAGTGGGGTCCGAGGACCCCCAGGGGGTCCTTGAGGGAGTTCCAGGGGGTCCATAGCAAGTCTATTTTCACTATAATCCCATCCGTAAGTAATGGTGCTTACCCACTGCTAGTATCAGCTCGGTTCGACCGCGGTGCCCGGTCCTTCTTCAGATTTAGTACCGCCTCACGCGTGAGCCGAGCGTGGCCGTCTGTCGCTACAGCAATGATGACGTCACCTTTTTGGATTTTTTTTTGTCTTTGCGTATTTTGTGTTTGTAGGTACAGTATGTGTGGTTATACTGCTGCCTGTCTGGGCCAGGACACTCTCAAACACTCTCAATGAGTCCTTACTGGTTAAATAAATAAATACAAATACATATATTTGACAGATGTAGTTACTATTCAGTATACAGTATTAGGGGACCACTAAGGCCTATATAAAAAGACTTCAGATACAGTATTAGGGGACCACTAAGGTCTATATAAAGAGACTTCAGATACAGTATTAGGGGACCACTAAGGCCTATATAAAGAGACTTCAGATACAGTATTAGGGGACCACTAAGGCCTATATAAAGAGACTTCAGATACAGTATTAGGGACCACTAAGGCCTATATAAAAGAGACTTCAGATACAGTATTAGGGGACCACTAAGGCCTATATAAAGAGACTTCAGATACAGTATTAGGGGACCACTAAGGCCTATATAAAGAGACTTCAGATACAGTATTAGGGGACCACTAAGGCCTATATAAAGAGACTTCAGATACAGTATTAGGGGACCACTAAGGCCTATATAAAGAGACTTCAGATACAGTATTAGGGACCACTAAGGCCTATATAAAAGAGACTTCAGATACAGTATTAGGGGACCACTAAGGCCTATATAAAGAGACTTCAGATACAGTATTAGGGGACCACTAAGGTCTATATAAAAGAGACTTCAGATACAGTATTAGGGGACCACTAAGGTCTATATAAAAGAGACTTCAGATACAGTATTAGGGACCACTAAGGCCTATATAAAGAGACTTCAGATACAGTATTAGGGGACCACTAAGGCCTATATAAAGAGACTTCAGATACAGTATTAGGGGACCACTAAGGCCTATATAAAGAGACTTCAGATACAGTATTAGGGGACCACTAAGGTCTATATAAAAGAGACTTCAGATACAGTATTAGGGGACCACTAAGGCCTATATAAAATACTTCAGATACAGTATTAGGGGACCACTAAGGCCTATGTTAAAGCATCCAAAAAGCAGCATGTCATAGGACCTTTAAAAATGAAACCAGTGGTTCCCAACCTAATATTGTAGCCGGCCTCTCATATTCTTCCAGATAAAGTTAAAACTACAACACACACAAGTATGGACGACAGGTTTCAAGCACTTTTAATTCACATTGATTTGTTTCCACACAACGCCAAAAAAGGTTTCTGCGATACAAAAAGACGAGGATGGCATTAACGTTCACAGAACAAAATATTAAACGTGGAAACACTCCAAATAGTTTTCATATGAAATGACATGTAATGTAATGTAATATCTGAAACTTAACGGCAAAGTTACACAGAAATATCAACGTAGAGGAACTCGAGGCACTGTAGACTATTATTACAACAACATAGGTGCACATATGGTCGACTTATGAAAGCATGCATTCAAGTTGTGCTTGCACGTATAACTTTTTAGTCAATGAAAAAAGACATTTTTGACTCTCCTGTTTCCTCGGGTCAAATTTGACCCATTTTCAAAAAGTTTCTATATCAGAAATTTGGGTTTCTTTTTAACCAAATTGTCCAAAAAAAAAAGTAACGTGCACGTGTAATGGCAAAATCACATTTAAGCATTTATTCTTTATAATCCTTATGTTTTTATTCAGCACATTGCATTCTCATACACCAATATAAACGACAGTTCATGTGCATCCCTGCATGTGGATTGGAGGTGGTTCATGCTTCAGAGACGGAGAGTCTCAGAGGAAGGTGTATGCCCTTCGTGTGAACTGATAACCCACAAGGCCACAACTCTAATATCCTCCTCTCCCGTATCCGTTCCCCTCTTGTCTGTTTAGATGTACGGGGAGCGTGACCCCGGCTGGGGCGGAGAGGAACAGAGGATTAGATGAAGTGAATTATGACGCATGCCTGTGTTCCTTTGATAAATGCCAGTACTGGACCTATATCTTATCTGGCGTCAGAAAGAAAGATATAGGTCCAGTCGGTTACTATCTTTATTGTTTGTAAGAATGTGCTCAAATGTCACTCCCCTTTTCCCCCTGTGCAGTTAAGCTCACTCTTCCCTTCCACTCATTGGACGAATCCTTTACACACTGAGCTACGAGCTTCTTCTGAATCTGTATTCCTCCTATTTTGCAAAATATATCTTTCAATGAAATACAAAAACCCAACTTGGTTCTGGTCTCAGTTCTGTCTTATTTGTTTCATTTTAAATAACTTTGAAATCAACATCCCCCCCCCATGCTGCAAAGGGAACTTCCACAACCCGCGGTCCACTACAGCGCTCTTCACAAGTACAATGAATAACCAGCTCAATACTTTCATTGAATTTGGGTGTTTTAGTCAATTTTATAGCATTTGGAGAAAAGAAATGATAAAAGAAAGTTGAAAAAAAGCAAAAAAAGTGCAGAAGAAATCGAAAAAAGTGACAAAAGCATCGCAAAAACTTGAAAAACGGCGAAAGAAGTGACGAGAGTCCAAATAACCGACCAGAGCTAACGGTTGAGCTAACGGTTGAGCTAACGGTTGAGCTAACGGTTGCGCTAACGGTTGAGCTAACGGTTGAGCTAACGGTTGTTCTAACGGTTGAGCTAACGGTTGAGCTAACGGTTGAGCTAACGGGGACGACCAACAAAATGTATTTAAAATTTTGACCCAGAAAAATTAAAAGTTGCTTGTTGGTCGACAGGAGGACACGATCCCACAGACCAGCACCGAGGTGCTCTCCTCTCCTCTCTCCCTCTCTCCTCCTCTCCTCCTCCTCTCTCCTCCTCCTCCTTGCTTCCCTCTCTCCTCCTCCTCTCTCTCCCTCTCCCTCTCTCCCTCTCTCTCTCTCTCTCCTCTCCCTCCCCTCTCTCTCCTCCTCCTCTCTGCCTCTCCTCTTCCTCTCTCTCCCCCTCTCCCCCTCTCTCCTCCTCCTCTCTCTCCCTCTCCTCTCTGCCTCTCCCCCTTCTCTCCCTCTCTCCCTCTCCGCCTCCTCTCTCCTCCTCCTCTCTCCCCTCTCTCCTCTCCCCCCTCTCTCCTCTCCCCCTCTCTCCTCTCTCCCTCTCCCCCTCTCTCCTCCTCCTCTCTCTCCCTCTCCTCTCTGCCTCTCCTCTTCCTCTCCCTCTCCTCCTCCTCTCTCCCCCTCTCTCCCTCTCTCCTCTCCCTCTCCTCTCTCTCCTCCTCCTCTCTGCCTCTCCTCTTCCTCTCCCTCTCCTCTCTCCCTCTCTCTCCTCCTCCTCTCTCTCTCCCTCTCCTCTCTCTCCTCCTCTCTCTCCCTCTCCTCCTCTTCTCTCCCTCTCCTCTCCTCCTCTTCTCTCCCTCTCCTCTTCTCTCTCTCCCTCTCCTCCTCCTCTCTCCCTCTCCTCGTCTCTCTCTCCCTCTCCCCCTCCTCCTCTCTCTCCTTCTCTCCCAATGGAGCTGCTCAGTGGCCAGCAGATCAGACTGTGGTAGTACTGGGCAGCTTCCAGGTATGAATGTGGTCAGATCAGACTGTGGTGGTACTGGGCAGCTTCCAGGTATGAATGTGATCAGATCAGACTGTGGTGGTACTGGGCAGCTTCCAGGTATGAATGTGGTCAGATCAGACTGTGGTGGTACTGGGCAGCTTCCAGGTATGAATGTGGTCAGATCAGACTGTGGTGGTACTGGGCAGCTTCCAGGTATGAATGTATAACTGTGTGAATGTGATCAGGGCGTCATTGCAAATGAGAAGTTGTTCTAAATCGACTTAACTGGATAAATTATTGTTAAAAAATAATTTTAAAAATGCAAGATTTCAGCCCAACAGCGACGATATACAGTATAAAGGTTGTGAAAAACTAGTAAAAACTCTTAGATATGATAATATAAAGCAGCAGTGGCCGAACCATGCAAAGTATGACTGCAGTATGAACTGTTATATCATATAGAAAACTATATTCTGTACATGCTGCTTTCAGATGTCATAAATATTCACATTTGAGATCCATGTAACTCCTCATTTTTATATAAAAAGTGGTCTTTATTGCTTATAGTAGCAGTGCAGAACAGTAAGGCGTGAATTAGGTAACAGACTGAATGGAGAAGACAGATCTGATGCTTTATTGAACAACATTGCGTGTCTGGCTCATACAGCCAGCAGGTGGCGGTGTTGGTTTTCATTTCCGTGGACTGCGTGTGGCCTCACCTTCTTATACAGACACAAAGAGACAGACACACAAGCTTTTTCTCTGCATTCGAGACCCATGTGTTTGTGTCTGAGTGACTTATGTGAACAACAATGTTTGAAGTTGGTCCAGTAGTAAGCAGAGACGAGCTGCGATGTAACGTCAAAGGCCAATTGCTGACAATTGCATCCACTAAAAGTTCTGTTGTTGCCGCTGACAGACTCAGATTATTATTCTAAGTGTCTGACAACATTATGGAAAGGATCCCTACAGAGATAGACCTTTTAGTTAAAGAGGAAGATCCTTTTAGTTTAACATCAAACAGCCCCGAAATCACCATCACCAAACTCCACCAGACTCCATGTAAATAATCAGGACTTTTAGCGTGTATAGAGCCAGCATATCTCCACCAGACTCCATGTAAATAATCAGGACTTTTAGCGTGTATAGAGCCAGCATATTTCCACCAGACTCCATGTAAATAATCAGGACTTTTAGCGTGTATAGAGCCAGCATATTTCCACCAGACTCCATGTAAATAATCAGCACTTTTATCATCGTAACACACACTTCATTCAAAGTGGACAGAAACTAAATCAAACTATCAAAAGCCGTCTTGGTTCATCTTTCCACTGTTCCAACAATCACTACTCTGGTTTGGTTGAAATAATCCCTTAATTCACCCATTTACATGTGGAGATATGCTGGCTCTATGCACGCTAAAAGTCCTGATTATTTACATGGAGTCTGGTGGAAATATGCTGGCTCTATACACGCTAAAAGTCCTGATTATTTACATGGAGTCTGGTAGAAATATGCTGGCTCTATACACGCTAAAAGTCCTGATTATTTACATGGAGTCTGGTGGAGATATGCTGGCTCTATACACGCTAAAAGTCCTGATTATTTACATGGAGTCTGGTGGAAATATGCTGGCTCTATACACGCTAAAAGTCCTGATTATTTACATGGAGTCTGGTGGAAATATGCTGGCTCTATACACGCTAAAAGTCCTGATTATTTACATGGAGTCTGGTGGGTTAGTTTGTGATCTGGTTTCAGAATAAAGACAGTTGGAGAACAGTTAGATATGAAACAGGATGTCGGCTCTACAGGATGATCGTCTTTCCCAAAATAAAGTTTTTTTTGGCACTTTATTATGAAATGGCGTAGCGTGCACATAGCTGCCGTAAATGGGGGAGAAAATCTCCCTCCTCTCCACCGGTTGCCTTCCCAGGGTGCATTGTCTCATCTCAGACATCGTCCTCTCTCTCTCTCACCATGACATCATCGGTAACCTCGGAGACTCCCTGAATACTGGTGGACCCAGGAAATGAGGTTACAATTTGGGAATGTGAGAAGGAAGACAACAACTACACCCCCCTCCCTCCCTCCCATCACCACCTTCCCTCCCTCCTCTCTCGTCCCTCCCATCACCACCCTGACTCCCTCTCAATGCTGCACCCTCCTAACCTTCCCTCCTCCCTCCCTCCCTCTCTCCTCTCTCCTCCCTCCCTCCCTCTCTCCTCTCTCCTCCCTCCCTCCCTCTCTCCTCTCTCCTCCCTCCCTCCCTCCCATCACCACCCTGACTCCCTCTCAATGCTGCACCCTCCTAACCTTCCCTCCTCCCTCCCTCCCTCTCTCCTCCCTCCCTCCCATCACCACACTCCTTCCCTCCTCCCTCCTCTCTCCCTCCCTCCCATCACCACCCTGACTCCCCCTCACTGCTGCACCCCCCTGACCCTCTCTCCTCCCTCTCCTCCCAGCACAACAAGCTGGGCCTTCTTCTCCCTCACCCCCCCTCTTCCTCCATGACTGGCGACTCTATTGAGTCCATGGTTGTCCGGTGAAGTCACCGTAACATTTACAGAAGAGACGGGTGGATGAGGGCGTGCGATGTGGGCGGTTATATCGCAGCATCACTCCTATTCGACGCCCTCACAACACATTCCCCTCACACGTTACAACAAATCACAGGAGGATGAGGATTTGGGGTTCATAAGTCCACATACCAGGGCTCGTAATATAGTGCGTTGCATTGACCTCGGAGCTGGGAAGCCGGATTTGCGACAGCAGAACAGACTTGTCTGAAAAGCCTGCAGCAACACTCTAAGAAATAAATATGTTAAATAACGAAAAAGGCTCATTACCCTGACTTTCTGTTATAAAGAAATCACATTGTCTACGGACAAGTTATAATATATGTTGATATAGACGGATATTTCTTAGAGTGCAGGTAGTTTTAAAGCATATTTTTACACTTCACTATGAGGATTTATACGTTTATAAGTCCACAAACAAGTACATCTAGTAACAGTACTGCCACTTACCTGTATAAATACTCACCTACACAATAAATAGAAGAAACAAACAATAAGTGCAATTCGTTATAGCTTAGTCTCTCGTTTGAGAGGGTGACCGATATATATATATATATATATATATATATATATATATATATATATATATATATATATATATATATATATATATATATATATATATATATATATATATATATCTGGTCTCAGATTCTGGACACAGACACAACACATCCAGTGCATTTCATTTCATTTCATGTAAGTGCTTGTGGTAACAGGAAGAAGGGAAACATGCTGTAATGCGAGGTTACGGTGTGTGGGCTACAGGAATCAATGTCACGGTGCATCCACGGTGCATTAGTTCTGATAAGAATAAGGATGTTGATCTGAAATCCATTTCGTGTGGTCATATGATGATGAAAAAGCCTCTAAAGTCTTCTCCTTATAGTCCCCCCGCATGGCTTCAGATGTGACTGCATTCAGGCTCAGGATGTGCTGCATGTGCATGGTTAAAGGAATAGTTTGACATGTTTGTTGTTGCGCTCTTAGCTTAGCTCTCTCTTAGCTTAGCTCTCTACTCTCTGCTAAGAGAGCTCTGCCAAGCTCTCTTAGCTTAGCTCTCTCTTAGCTTAGCTCTCTCTTAGCTTAGCTCTCTAGCTCTCTACTCTCTGCTAAGAGAGCTCTGCCAAGCTCTCTTAGCTTAGCTCTCTCTTAGCTTAGCTCTCTAGCTCTCTACTCTCTGCTAAGAGAGCTCTGCCAAGCTCTCTTAGCTTAGCTCTCTCTTAGCTTAGCTCTCTACTCTCTGCTAAGAGAGCTCTGCCAAGCTCTCTTAGCTTAGCTCTCTCTTAGCTTAGCTCTCTCTTAGCTTAGCTCTCTAGCTCTCTACTCTCTGCTAAGAGAGCTCTGCCAAGCTCTCTTAGCTTAGCTCTCTCTTAGCTTAGCTCTCTAGCTCTCTACTCTCTGCTAAGAGAGCTCTGCCAAGCTCTCTTAGCTTAGCTCTCTCTTAGCTTAGCGCTCTCTTAGCTTAGCTCTCTGCCAGAAAGCAACTAAAGGCACAGATATACTTGCTTTAACTATGCTTTCGCGTACGTTAAATGGCTGCCACTTGAATTCTGCGTTCCTTTGGACAGTCCTTCCAGAAAAAATCCTTGATTATGCGGCACGTTTTCTGGTGGAATATGCGGGATATTTATGCAGATTTATGCGATGAAATTGCGGGAACTTGCAAAGACGGCGGTTCCATCGTGGCTTCATCGCGGGGTCTGCAGCTTTTCGATGATGTTCACGTCACGTAATTACGTCACTTCATAACGTTCTCATGTCAACAGGGGGAAACGGCTGCTGTTGTGTGAAGTAAACGCAACATTTTTCAACTTTCTGCTCAGATATATGTGGGACTTTTTTGCAACAAAAATGCGGGGATTATGACATCATGCAAGCCCGCATATTTTGCACGGAAATCGGCAATTTATGCGACGAAAGTGCGGCGTATTTGAAGAAATGCGGGCCCCCTTTGGCTGATTATGCGTTGAATTATGCGATCTATTTTTTTCTGGAGGGACTGTTTGGAGCGTAGGTTGTGCACGTCTCCAAAAATTAACGCTACGTGGCCGCAAGATGCAATTCAGCACATGAACTTGGGGGGGCAGTATATCATCTGACGGGCAGGTCAGCAGCTTCCAGAGTCGGCCAGAGAAGATATAGCTCTGATCTGAATGTAAACAATGGCGTTCATGTCGCCCCCGGCCGCCGCTTGTCAACGGGTGTGAATTGTTATTGATAATAATAATAATTTATACTTTATTCATCCCCGGGGGGAAGATTTTCACAGGCCTGAAATACCCTCACATGCTCAGCTCCTTTACGTGCACAAATGGAGAGATGTCAGAGTGAGGGAGCTGCGACTGCTGGACAGGCGCCCTGGGGAGTTGGGGATTTGGTCCCTTGCTCAAGAGCATCTTGGCAGTGCCCAGGAGGTGAACTGGCACCTCTCCAGCTACTAATCCACACTCCGTACTTTTGGTCTGTACGGGGACTTGATCCAGCTACCCTCTGATCCTAACCCAACTCCAACACGACTGAGCTACTGCCACCCAAAAGCAAAGCAAAGTTAAAAAGCAAGTATATCCTATACAGCCTTAAAGGAGAATTCTGGTCTATTTCATCACGTAGTTCTGTTGTGTGTACATGTGGAGAGCTGTCAGTAGCAAGAAAAACTAAACCAATCGGTGCTGCCTACACCGTGTTATCCTCCTGCTAGCGTTAGCACCCAACAGGCTTAAACAGGGCAAGTTTTAAAACATGTTTTTAGCCTCTAAACATGCTGGAAATATCATTACAAGTGCCTCCCCATGTGCAGTGATTCCTTCAGAGGGAACACAGTGAATCTGACTGGAATATTGGATTGTATGAGTTCGACAATCGACTAGTGTGGACTTGACCGGAAAACAGGAAATAACCAGAGGTATGAGCACTGGCTGGATTAACAACTTTTAGGCCTTTCTGTCACATCTCCTGCAGTCAGATTCACTGTGTTCCCTCAGAAGGAGTCACTGCACATGGGGAGGCACTTGAATTGACATTTTGAGCATGTTTAGAGGCTAAAAGCACATTTAAAACTTGTTAAAGTGCCTGTTTAAGCTTGTTGGGTGCTAACGCTAGCAGGAGGATAACACGGTATAGGCAGCACCGATTGGTTTAGTTTTTTTTGCTACTACCAGCACTCAAAATTTCCAAACAACAGAGCTACGTGTTGAAATTGACCGGAATTCTCCTTTAAATGTCAAACCATTCCTTTCATGAATTAATTGTTTTGTTGATGGGTCGATCGGCACGCCGATGAGTTGTCTTCAGTGCTGGGTCTCCACCTCCACCACAGTCCAGTCTCCGGGCGGCGAGCTGCCCTGGCTGTCGGGTGAGTAGCTGCTGACGGAGGTGACCGTGGCGGTCGGCGGGCTGTGCTGGGGCAGCAGCCTGGGCCACATGCTGCTCTCCAACGGGCTCAACGTGCCCGCCGTGCCCACGGGGAGGAGCAGGAGAGGCGGGCAGCCCCTGTCTCCAGACAGCATCAGGGTCTGGTTGATGAGCTGCTGTACCATGTCCACCTTCCTGTTCCACTCCAGATCCTGCGGAGGCAGAGGACGCCTCTGGGACGCTCGCCCTGCTGCCTGCGTGTTCCCATTGCACTCACCTCGGGTGTCGTCCTCCTCGTCGCTGGTTTCCATGGCTTCGTAGATGGTGCAGAGGCCCAAAGATGGGGACAGCGTGACCCCTGTAGGGCTCCTCCTCTGCTGCTGTTGTTGTTGTTGTTGTTGTTGGATGTGTTTCTGTTGCGCGCGGTACTGTTGCTCCAGCTCCAGCTGCCACTGCAGAACTTGCCGACGCTGTCGGTGCTCCTGCATCTGCAGCTGGAGCAGCTCTCGCCGCTGCCTGTCCAGATGTTTCTGCTGCTCCAGCCGCAGCCTCTTCTGCCTCTCCTGTTCCTGCTGGTGCTGCATCTCTCGCAGCTTCTCCTGGTGCCGCTCCAGCTTTCTCAACTGCTCTCCGCCGGAGCGACTGTCCACGATGGTGTCTATCAAAGCAGGAGTGGGCCCAGCGTTGGTGAAATGTGCGGCTACAGTCGGGTCAATGGGCCTCCTGTTGCCTGGGACCAATGCCAGGTAGTGGCCGTTGGCTATGGGAATAGCCGCAGTGTGGTTCTGGTTCCAGTTGTCTTCCTGCGAGTGTGTTTGCATCTTGTGGTCTTCATCAGTCTTCTCGTCTCCTGTGAGACAGTCAAGATCACTTTTCTGCATCCATTAGAGATGCATGCATCAAACAGAACTGGTGGCACAACAACAGGGACCAGGAGGACGAAGGATCGGGAGAGATTCAACAAAAGGTGGGACGCAAAAACGAACGGGGCTCTCAAAAATAAAGTGACATCCATGACACAGAAATAAATATACTGTATGTTCAAAGCAGGAAACAAATCATAAGGCATTTACTGCATGTTTTCTCTCTTAAGTTGCTTAAATTCTGTCATAGGACCATCCCTTTGTTTGCTTTAATAATGTGTAAACAGGTAGGACACTCATCTCTTTGTCCAACAAAGTCTAACTCCCAGCGTGTAAAAAGATCTTACTCCCAACGCTCAGTCAGGGGGTTTCTGGCGTTAGTGATGCAATAAGTCTCCTTTAGTGTGTCAGTCAGACGCAGGCGGGATTTTTTCTTCATCCACGGAGATATTTCCCGCTCTGGGTACACCTTTGGGGTCATCTTTCAACGTGCAGGGTAAACCCACTTAGTTCGGGTTAGGGAAGGATCGTGGGTGGGGATTACAAAATGTTTTTTCAACCTGGACCTATGCATTTATTCTAGGGATGCACCGAATCCAGGATTCGGCTGAATATTGGGCTTTTTGACGGGGTTGGGTTACTGCTGAACTCTACACTTGCACTCCGCGCGCTACGCTGGTCGCCGTAATAACGGCGCCGTTGATTACGGGAAGGTGTCTACGTAGGTGGAGCGTTCAATGCAGCCGGCTGTGAGGAAGTGGAAATGGAACTGGTGAGCAGAAAAAGTGATGTTTGGCAGCACTTTCAGTCAAAAGAAGGCCGTTCAAGTCCAGCTACATGTTCAATCTGCAATGCTGATTAGTCTGGTGGTGGCGAGGACCCTAAACAATACACGACATCACCGCTGTTACAACATCTGGTATCAAACATCTGGAAGAATACCAGATGTGATGAAGGAATCTACAGACAGCAGCCAGAATGCAGTAACTTCAGGTACGGCAAAGGAAGGACAGTCCCTGCTGACTTCATTCATGTGTTGACTGAGTTCATGGACTGAGGATGGGAGGAGGAGTCAGCAGAATCTCAACCAGTGGATTCAGGATTCAGCCCAACCCCAAACATCTGGATTCGGTGCATCCCTAGTTTATTCCTTTGAGTCGCTCGTTACGGTCTGGGTCGGGACCCTTAGCATACTTTTTTTAGCGTGCAATAAGGGTTAGGAGAAGATCGTGGGCGGGTTTAAAAGAAATGTACGTTTAACTGACACGCGGGACAAGAACAGGACATTTTCCTTGGTCTCGTGGGTGAAATGAAAGTCCTGTATTGTTTCTCCCATCCATCACCCCAACCTGCCTCCTTACGTGGATGTTCTGTCTTTCGTACTACTTGCTACGGTTGTCTCTCTTCATACTACGCCATCTTACAGCACCACGGTCGAGCTGAGGCGGCTGCTGCTCTGCCCGGACGCTAAAGGAGGCTTTGTGCGTCGGTACGTGACGCTGAGAGCCACTGACCAAGCATCTATTTTTGAACGAGTTGGGAGTGAGAACAGGTTGTCCAACATATCTGCTGCTTTGTCCTCGTTGGTTTGAATACGTTGGTTTTCATGCAAGACAGCAGTCATATACACGGTACAGAACAGACAACAGGTATTCGAAGAGACACATGAAAACATGGGGACTCGACTGACAAAAACAGAAATTGACTTTACTTAAGTAATGTATGTCAAGTGTCATGCATAATCACCAAGTCATTAAAGGAGAATTCCTAATCGCTATATATCTCAGAGTACTGTCGATAGGAAAGCTAAAATGCCAGTTGTTCGGGGCATCTTATAAAGAGTGCGTTTGTGCCTCTTAACAGACACAAATGCAATTCAAATGTCTCTGCAACATGAACAGGGCCCTTACGTGACAACAAGATGCGTTTTCAACTCAGACATTGTGAAGAAACTGTTTGAATTCAAAGTTTGTACCGTCACCTGTCTCGATCCTGCCGGTAGCTAGCTCGGCGTGCTAGCCGGGCTAGCAGGCCCGACCGGCTTCTTTGCTTCTGCTTTCTCTCCCGTCGGTAAACAGTAGCGTGCAGATCGGAGCGTAAGTGTGTGAAGAGGGAAGATCGGAGGTGTTCACAAGGGAAGAAGCTTGGAGTAAGAATGGTGCCATGTCATTTCTCCGACGCTCCATTGTTCCGACCTCTCAATAATCCGAAAATTTCCCGTTGGTCCTACAGCCCTACTGGTCCGACGTCCCATAGTTCCAACCATCTTTTGCGGATCACCTCCCGTAACGTAACCCCATTTGTAGAGGTCCTATCCCCTGACCAATCGGCTGTCCTAACCTTAACCACCAACACGTTCTCACACCCATCTCGTAAAATATGGACGTTTGGTCAGGTGCCTTTGTCGTTCTTATTGACGCTAAAAGTCTCCTTTAGCGCTACAAGTGAACGCGCTTGGTCGGGACTATCGCCGTCCCTTTAGCGCTGTAAGTAAACGTGCTTGGTCGGGACTATCGCCGTCCCTTTAGCGCTGTAAGTAAACGTGCTTGGTCAGGACTATCGCCGTCCCTTTAGCGCTGTAAGTAAACGCGCTTGGTCGGGACTATCGCCGTCCCTTTAGCGCTATAAGTAAACGCGCTTGGTCGGGACTATCGCCGTCCCTTTAGCGCTATAAGTAAACGCGCTTGTTCGGGACTATCGCCGTCCCTTTAGCGCTATAAGTAAACGCGCTTGGTCGGGACTATCGCCGTCCCTTTAGCGCTATAAGTAAACGCGCTTGGTCGGGACTATTGCCGTCCCTTTAGCGCTATAAGTAAACGCGCTTGGTCGGGACTATTGCCGTCCCTTTAGCGCTATAAGTAAACGCGCTTGGTCGGGACTATTGCCGTCCCTTTAGCGCTATAAGTAAACGCGCTTGGTCGGGACTATCGCCGTCCCTTTAGCGCTATAAGTGAACGCGCTTGGTCGGGACTATCGCCGTCCCTTTAGCGCTATAAGTAAACGCGCTTGGTCGGGACTATCGCCGTCCCTTTAGCGCTATAAGTGAACGCGCTTGGTCGGGACTATCGCCGTCCCTTTAGCGCTATAAGTAACCGTGCTTGGTCGGGACTATCGCCGTCCCTTATGATGCAGTTATGTTAAGGAAAAGGTCGTGGGTGGGCGTACGGTTCTGTGGCACGTGGGAGGAAAGTAAAAAGCGACTATAGCGAGCGTGACAAGCGTGACGTGGACCCCGCTCTCCTGGTGAAAGTCCTGTGTTTGACCCATCCACCCCCCCCATCCTCCTTACATACTCCTCTCTAAATCCTCTCTAACTGCTGCTCTCCCCGGTGCGTTACACAAACACGCTGAAAGACGCCTTTTTCGTCGCTTCAGACGCTGACGGCCGCTGTCCAAACGTCCTGATGTTACGAGTTCGGAGTGAGACCACTCGAGGTCAAATGCCTAACCCCAACCCAGTAGCGGAGTATCAATCGGGACAGTTGGGACTTTTCCCCGCTGCCCCTGCCCGCTGTCAGGCTAGTGGGCTCTAGGACCAAAGGGGAAATTTTCGGATTATTGAGAGGTCGGAAGAAAAGGAGCGTCGGAGAAATGGGCAATCCCCGAAAGAATAACGTATGTTGATCAATTATGGAAAATAATTCTTGGAATTCTCCTTGAAAATGAGCTTTTGATACGGGGGTCTGGAGAGATTTTGGTTTCCAGGTCAGGGTTGTGATGCGAAGGAGCGGGCAGGATTGGTCTTCTTAAACATATTCAGATTCATTCAAGAGGCTTCTACAAAGAGGGGCTGTTTCAGTGTGAGTGGGACATTCAGGGGGATGCCGACAGATCTGTGTAGCGCTCACCTTGTTTGAGTGTTTAAAGCACTTGTATGTAAATGTATGGTGTCTTTACCGCTTTTAAAAAGGTACCTTGCATGTGAAGTTCGGTAACACGCGACATAATTGTGAACGTGACACTATGGCTAGGTGATACGGAGAAAGTCAGATACCTCGATATCGATATTGCGACGATATTCTAGGGTTGACAATTGGTGCTTTAAGGTTAACAAAATATCTTCACACTTCGATTTTAGATCAATAATCATCAGTAATGTTGATATAATGACTAAGTGGGAAAAGGCAAATAATAGAACAGCTAGAACAGTCTGGTAAGATCAGATCAGTACATCACTCTACTGTAATGCAGCCACACTTACGATATTACGATATCTAAAATCTAACGGCGCTGACACACAGAGCCGATAATCGGCCGTCGGACCGTCTGGCGAGGTCGGTGACTCGAGTCTGGTCAGTGTGTCCCGTGCCGTCGGCCATCCGAGGAGCCGTCGGCCTTCATTTGGGCCGACCCGACATGTTCAGTCAGAGAGAGGACAGTCGGGACTCACCCGGAGCTGGATGAGCGTGACTAGAGTCTCTCACAATCTGATGAAGATCTGTTAACCTGACCTTTGTTGATCTGAAATGAAGACAGATTCAGCGACTGCACGGCCTATTCCTCTCTTAACATGTTCTCAGGAACACGTTACGGTGAACTATTTTAGGACAATATGAGATCGGATTCTGAACGAGCCGCCATGACAGTCTGGCTGTTAATATCCGGAGAAACCAGACCCACGTGACGCGTTCGTCCAATCAGCTGCCGGTTTTCATCACCTCAGCGTGTTTTGAGGCACTTTTTGGACCTCGGGGACCCGACTGATCAGTCCGACTGGCTTTACTGCCGACGGTCGGCCGTCTGGTTGGTGTGTCAGCACCTTTAGACAATATTTAGTCTCATATCACGATATCGATATAATATCAATATATTGCCCAGCCCTACATGACACTGTCATAACTATGTCATAACTATGACATGATACTCTCATAACTGTCATAACTATGACATGACACTGTCATAACTATGTCATAACTATGACATGATACTGTCATAACTATGTCATAACTATGACATGATACTGTCATAACTATGACATGATACTGTCATAACTATGTCATAACTATGACATGATACTCTCATAACTATGTCATAACTATGACATGATACTCTCATAACTATGACATGATACTGTCATAACTATGACATGATACTGTCATAACTATGTCATAACTATGACATGATACTGTCATAACTATGACATGACACTGTCATAACTATGACATGATGTCATGAACAAGTCATTAACGTTTGACTTCTATCATTGAGCGTCATTCGGTTTTTTGTCGTGACAAGTTGACATTGATTGATTTCTTTTATTTTGAAATTTTTTAAATAAAATAAATCAAAAGACTAGACTAGACCCACGTGACGCGTTCGTCCAATCAGCTGCCGGTTTTCATTTTCGGGGAAATAATCAGTCTGTTAATGGAAACAACACAGAGCAGCGCCGCCTGCTGCTATGGAGACGTATTACGTGCAGAGCGTGCGCTCAAGTCGGCGTCTCTTCGGCGAGTTCTGAGGAACGTTTTGGACCTCGGGGACCCGACTGATCAGTCTGACTGTCGGCTGTCTGGTTGGTGTGTCAGGGCCTTAAGACGACGTGAAATACATTTTCTATTAAATATTTTTTGTTTATAATTAATCACATATTATTATGCTGTGTTAAGAGAATAATTCCATGACTTTTCCAACTTTCTGGGTCTTTTTATGTTCCCAAAACCTGTCCAGGCCTGGAATTTGCATTTTTCAAACACGCATTTGAACGCGCTTGGTCCTTGGTCCTGCATAAGCATGCTGGAGAGAACAGGGAACAGGGACGCCATTCAGGATTACCTCTTTTGATTCAAACAAAATTCAATTTTTGGTTACCATTGTACAAATGTTGCATTGCTTCCCGTTTGCCGGTTATTCCGATGATGAATTAAATGACAACATACAAAGACACAGCGACTCCAAACACACGAAGGACAGTTAAGTTCAGGCATGCTGGATCCATTTGGGCGGAAATAAGAAACAGGAACAAAATGCCTTGCAATGGAAGTTTTAATGGAATTTTGAAAGATAACCTAGCGTGAACCATTCATTGATGAACATGTCTAGTGTAGAACTGCTTCAAATTCAAGGTAGTACACAGTCTTTATGTTAGTTAAACATGCAATATACTGTTGAAATAGTAAACCAATCGCTCACTATGAGAACGATTCAAGCGAGTGTAAAGCTGTGACAGCGATGGAGGACAATGCGGGGTCTCACAATAAAAAGGCTAGTTGTTACGTCTTTTCTGGAACACAAAAGATCAGCTAACTGAGGCTTGAAGCTGAAGCCACTTAAAACCAAATGCCTGAAACACTGTACGCGACTGCACGTTATATACGTTATAACGACCTAGTGTATATGCGGAGAGCCTCTTGAAGCACACATTAAAAACGTCACCAACTGCAATCTAACACTCCCACACCTACCTCAACACATCTGCCGGGTTAATGCATATCTAGTTTTTATTTTGAGAGCTAAAAAACAAAACAAAAAGGAGCATGTGACTATTGCTAAGGTGCTGCTGAACATGACACGGGGTAGGGAGGACCAGGTTTCAACAGAAAGAGACACAAGTAAGCAAATACAAAAACAAAAAAGAACTTTTCTTCAGACATTTGTTCGGTAAAAACAGTAGGATAAATACACAAAGAGTCCATTTCATTCCATCTGTGTGTGATTCTCTTCCTTTTTTTGTCGGTTTTTAAGCTCAGTCACAGTTGGACCAATCAGTCAATACCCCATCAGGGCTACAGGATATGCAGTGTTACTTAAAAAGACCATTCTACTAGAAATCGGTAGTAGCTATTGTACATCAAAGATTAAGCCATACACTCATAACCATGACCGTAACAGTATGAAAGAGGGAGGCTTCATTTAAAAATTGCTACAGTCATTTCATTTTTTTTTTCGTCCCCCATCTCCATATTTTTTTAAAAATCTTTTCCTACAATCTCGCTCTCCTTTTTTCGTCTAAGCCAGCTAACCCAACTGGAGAGAAAACAAACAAACAGGTAACAGACGGGAGAGGGTTGCGGGGGAAAAGGTGCATTCCAGGGGTAATAGGAGGGACTTATACGTTACCTGCCAGGAAACTATCAGTCTTATCACATATGGTGGAGTAGTAGGGCTGCTGGCTGTCGCCAGGGTCTCCAGATTCCACGCCCACGAGGCGGTGACTGGGCTCCAACGGATCGACGTCCTCCAGGTGGTCTGCGGACGCCACCTTTCCCTCGAACATGTAGTGGTGCTCGTCTCCAGGGTGTCCCAAAGGCATCAGGTCCACTGGTCTGCCTAGCAGGTCCTCGGCCTGGGCGGCCGTGGCAGCAGACGGGAGCGTGAGCTCCTTGATGAGCGAGGGGTCTTTGGCCTCGTCGGGCAGCTGCTCTTCGTTCTCCAGGGAGAAGATGCCCGGGCTCTTCCCGCAGCTCTCGGCCATGGAGTGGGCGTTGGAGTTGGACGTGGTGCAGTCGAAGCCGTAAGACGCCACCGAGTTGGCCGACTGAGGCGTGGTGCCCCCTCCGTCTTCTTCGCCGTATCCGGCAGGCGCGTCCGTGGCCTCCTCGTCCTCCTCGAGAGCGGGCAGACTACAGGTGGGAGGAGGACTTTCGAAGCCGGCGTTCTCGTCCAGCATTGCCGGCGCGTCGGGGTCGTTTATCTGCATCTCCCCCTCCGTGTCGCTGGCCTCGTCCCCCGAGGTGGAGGCGGAAGACGGCGCCGACGCCGGAGCGGTCGGGGGTCCGGTTCCCGGGACCTCGTCGGCGGGGAGTGTCTCTGCCTCCTCCTCTTCTCCGTCCCCTTTCTCCAGGTGGATCCCCAGATCCTGCTCCATGTCGGGCTGCACCGAGGCCGGCACCGGGGTCTGCTGTTTGTCGGAACGGGACTCCACGCCAGAGCTGCTGTCGTAGTCGCGGAGTTCCTCTGGCGTGCTCGTCTCGCTGCTGCTGTGGGCGGCCGGACCGGCGCCACCGGGCGGGGCCATGCCGACAGCGGGGGCAGCGAACAGGACGTGAGCTTCGTCATCGGCGGAGCTCTTCATCTCCTCCTCGCGCTCTGACTGAGGAGCGAAGGAAGGCGCACGGGCGTCCAAATGTGCCAGGGCCGGAGACAGGACGGGCGTTTCAGACTCGGCCGCACCGTGGTCAGAAACTGGGCTGGGGGAGGAGGCGGCGAGCAGCGAGGCCGGTTGAGCCCAGGGGTCACAGAAGGGGTTGGTCTGGCCCCAGGAGGAGGAGGAGGCGGCAGGGGGGGCACAGGGCGGGGGACCGGCGCGGTTTAGGTTGTCTAAACGCTCCTCCTCGTTAAAGTCGTCGTCATCTACATTCTCGGCGCTCTCCGTCACTCCTTCGCTGTGCATCTCTACGTCTTCGTCCTCGTCGTCCTCATCTCGCTCCCGCTGCTGGAACACCTGCCAGATAGAATAAAGATAGACTGATTGCTTAGATTGATCAATTATTATAAATATGAATTATAATCGCTGAGCTGTGGAGGGTTAGGAGGAGGCTCACACCTTTAGTTTGGTGGACGTGGTGCTATTTGAGTTTATTTTTTATTCATTTGTTCGGTTTACTTTGCACGTTGTCAATCTCACCAAACACCGTGAACACACGGCACGCGGTCCAGACCGCGGCTTTTTATTGGACATAATATCCGAAACTCGCCGGGACTTCTGGTAGGTAGAAATAATGGAGCAACACCAAATTTATAACATCTGTTCTGCTTCATTGTTTATAATATTTTAGAAGAAGGCGAACAATGAGCTGCTGACTGACAGCGAATGAAGACGATGATGATTTTTTATTATTATTTATATCGCCCGATATATTGAACCGGACTATCCGACCAAACGCTCCAAGGTCCTGTTAAAAGGTCCCATGGCATGAAAATGTCCCTTTATGAGGTTTTTTAACATTAATAAGCGTTCCCCCAGCCTGCCTATGGCCCCCCAGTGGCTAGAAATGGTGATAGGTGTAAACCGAGCCCTGGGTATCCTGCTCTGCCTTTGAGAAAATGAAAGCTCAGATGGGCCGATCTGGAATCTTCCCTTTATGACGTCATAAGGGGAAAGATTACCTCCCCTTTCTCTGCTTTGCCCACCCAGAGAATTTGGCCCGCCCATGAGAGAGAGAGAGAGAGACATCATGGCTTTCAAACAAGCAAAGCATGGCAGTTGGTCAAGACCCCCCCCCCCCTCATCTCCTCAATAGCATTTAAAGCTACAGACACAGAAATGGCACATCCTAAGGAAAGCTCATTGTGGGACTGGCTCTAGTGGCTGGAATTCTGCACCAAGGCTGAATTTAAGGAAAGAGACTTCAGATACAGTATTAGGGGACCACTAAGGTCTATATAAAGAGACTTCAGATACAGTATTAGGGACCACTAAGGCCTATATAAAAGAGACTTCAGATACAGTATTAGGGGACCACTAAGGTCTATATAAAGAGACTTCAGATACAGTATTAGGGGACCACTAAGGTCTATATAAAGAGACTTCAGATACAGTATTAGGGGACCACTAAGGCCTATATAAAAGAGACTTCAGATACAGTATTAGGGACCACTAAGGTCTATATAAAGAGACTTCAGATACAGTATTAGGGACCACTAAGGCCTATATAAAGAGACTTCAGATACAGTATTAGGGACCACTAAGGCCTATATAAAGAGACTTCAGATACAGTATTAGGGGACCACTAAGGCCTATATAAAGAGACTTCAGATACAGTATTAGGGGACCACTAAGGCCTATATAAAAGAGACTTCAGATACAGTATTAGGGACCACTAAGGCCTATATAAAAGAGACTTCAGATACAGTATTAGGGGACCACTAAGGTCTATATAAAAGAGACTTCAGATACAGTATTAGGGACCACTAAGGTCTATATAAAGAGACTTCAGATACAGTATTAGGGACCACTAAGGTCTATATAAAGAGACTTCAGATACAGTATTAGGGACCACTAAGGCCTATATAAAGAGACTTCAGATACAGTATTAGGGGACCACTAAGGCCTATATAAAGAGACTTCAGATACAGTATTAGGGACCACTAAGGTCTATATAAAGAGACTTCAGATACAGTATTAGGGACCACTAAGGCCTATATAAAAGAGACTTCAGATACAGTATTAGGGGACCACTAAGGTCTATATAAAAGAGACTTCAGATACAGTATTAGGGGACCACTAAGGTCTATATAAAGAGACTTCAGATACAGTATTAGGGGACCACTAAGGCCTATATAAAGAGACTTCAGATACAGTATTAGGGACCACTAAGGCCTATATAAAAGAGACTTCAGATACAGTATTAGGGGACCACTAAGGTCTATATAAAAGAGACTTCAGATACAGTATTAGGGACCACTAAGGCCTATATAAAGAGACTTCAGATACAGTATTAGGGGACCACTAAGGCCTATATAAAGAGACTTCAGATACAGTATTAGGGACCACTAAGGCCTATATAAAGAGACTTCAGATACAGTATTAGGGGACCACTAAGGCCTATATAAAAGAGACTTCAGATACAGTATTAGAGGACCACTAAGGTCTATATAAAAGAGACTTCAGATACAGTATTAGGGGACCACTAAGGCCTATATAAAAGAGACTTCAGATACAGTATTAGAGGACCACTAAGGTCTATATAAAAGAGACTTCAGATACAGTATTAGAGGACCACTAAGGTCTATATAAAAGAGACTTCAGATACAGTATTAGGGGACCACTAAGGCCTATATAAAAGAGACTTCAGATACAGTATTAGAGGACCACTAAGGTCTATATAAAAGAGACTTCAGATACAGTATTAGGGGACCACTAAGGCCTATATAAAAGAGACTTCAGATACAGTATTAGGGGACCACTAACTATATAAAAGAGACTTCAGATACAGTATTAGGGACCACTAAGGTCTATATAAAAGAGACTTCAGATACAGTATTAGGGACCACTAAGGCCTATATAAAGAGACTTCAGATACAGTATTAGGGACCACTAAGGTCTATATAAAGAGACTTCAGATACAGTATTAGGGACCACTAAGGCCTATATAAAGAGACTTCAGATACAGTATTAGGGACCACTAAGGCCTATATAAAGAGACTTCAGATACAGTATTAGGGGACCACTAAGGTCTATATAAAGAGACTTCAGATACAGTATTAGGGGACCACTAAGGCCTATATAAAGAGACTTCAGATACAGTATTAGGGGACCACTAAGGTCTATATAAAAGAGACTTCAGATACAGTATTAGGGACCACTAAGGTCTATATAAAGAGACTTCAGATACAGTATTAGGGGACCACTAAGGTCTATATAAAGAGACTTCAGATACAGTATTAGGGACCACTAAGGTCTATATAAAGAGACTTCAGATACAGTATTAGGGGACCACTAAGGCCTATATAAAAGCATCCAAAGAGCACCATGTCACGGGACCTTTAAAACGAACCTAACGAGGAAGGTGTGAAAGCTAACTGACTTGTAATACATGTCTATGCTGGATACTGTATTATATGTTATGTAATAGGGTTTTTATTTCATTTTGCTCATTTGCTCAAACTAATTTCTACTAGGGCTGCACATTATAGTTGTTTCATCATCGCGATATCAACGTGCGGAATAAACATATTGCGAAAGACCCTCAAATGTCAGTGAAAAGCTGCACTTTTTCCCTGGTGGTGTCTTCCGTAGACCGTGAACTTGTTGTCGTTCGGGGTCAAAATTGCACATGAGCTTTTTTTGGCTCTTTTCCCAACGTTTGTTGACGCTTTTTGAAACATTTTCCGTCACTTTTTTCAATGCCTTTTTTAAATAAATGGTCAATAAACATAATTTAAATGACGTAATACCTTTATTTTTTGTTTAAAACAAATTGTGAATTATTTTGACTCAATATAATGAGAAAAGAACATCCACAATTCAATGAAAGTAATCGTTTTGGGGGCAATTTGGTTCAAAGAAAGCCATAATTCGGATATAAAATTGGGTAAAATTTGACCCAAGCGCACATCGCTCGCATCTTTCTCCGCCGCCGTTACAGAACTACAACTCAAACTAGTGCACGACCTCACCGTCATCATTCTCGGGAAAGAATTGGTCGGAGAAAACCCAAGAATATACCGCAAACTCAGACAACGTACTGAATGGGGGTGGGGGGGGGGGGGGGGGGGGGAAATGGATACAGCATAGTCTCGCGATATTTTCTGTGGCAATACTGCATCGATACACAGACGCCAGGTATGGATCTATTATTATATGTGTGTTGGTCAGTCTGTCTGCTTGAATATCCCATTTTGCAGCAATAATATTGAAGTGAGATGAACAGACAGAGAAATGTATCTTTTTAGGTACAATATATCTCAGAATATTGCAATATGTTTAAAAACGCAATAATATCGCATCGTGATAAGCATGGTGATGATATGGTATCGATGATATGCTGCTGATTCCCAGCCCTAGTACTGAAGGGAAATGAAAATTGAGCGAAGTACGTAAGAGGGCGGAGCCGGGCTGAAATGGTGCAGCCCTAATTTCTACATTATTCTGTGTTTTTGTTTTGTTAATTTCATTTTTGATTTGTCTGAAATAAATCTCCTCCTTCGTTCGTTCACCTTGTGATGCTCCTCCACTCTCTCTGAACTCAGGTCCATGTCGTCCACGCGCTCGTCCTCCTCGTCTTCGTCTTCCTCTTCCTCATTGGCCAGCGTTTCCACGTTGGGCGAGCCCATGATGTTGGCGTCTCCCTCGGAGCCGCGGAGGCTGGAGTCCACCAGGGCGTCCGAGCTCTGCGTGCCCTCGAGCAGCGCCGTGTGCTGGGTGCTGCTGAGGTCCGACACGCCGTGCTGCCGGCTGCTTCCGCAGCTGCTCACGTCCTCCGAGTCCATGCCGGACAGCTGGTCGTCGCCGTGCCAGCCCGCCGAGCCGCCGAAGGCCCTGGCCTGGAACTCCTCGGAGGGCTGAGACGTGCTCATGTCGGTAGCGAAGGACAGCGGCTGGTGGCCTAGCCTCCTCTGCTCCTCGTCTTCGTAATCCTCGTCATCGTCGTCTTCGTTTATCTCCTCGTCAGCCTTTTCCACGGCCTCCTCCTTTTCGTGCGGTGACATCAGATCCCTTTGGGGGAAATCGTTCATGGGCGAGTGAGGATGTGCCATCGTGTTATAGGCCTCTGCAGATGGAGCTGTGGAGATGGGCATACACAAGTTATCCTTCTCCTCCTCCTCCTCTTCGTCCTCCTCCTCTTCCTCCTCATCGGTCTCCTGAGCCTCAAACTGGTTTTTCTTCTCCGTTTCCTCTTCCGTGTCAAAGTTCATCGCACTGACGAGGCTCTGGGGAACAAAGTCAGACAGAACAGGGGCATGGTCCCTGTCCCAGGGGTCAGACTGGGCGTGGACGCCCAGCAGAGAGGAGGCGTTCTGCGGCTCTCTGACGGGGGAAACGGGGCCCGGTGGGGAGCAAGGAGGGGACATGACCGTAGTTCCCAGGGAGGAAACGGAGTCCCTGGCAGAGTCCTGGAATGTGAAGAGGTCCAGCTGAGCGGACAGCTGAGCGTTGGACTCGTCTTCATAAACTGGTCCAGCTCCGAGATCAGCATCCGCTGATGACTGAGACAGCGGCTCTGGGAGAGGCTCGGGAGATGTTTCTCGCACTTGGTCTGGACTTGGTTCCCGTACAGGCTCTGGTGTCGGTTCCAGTTCCCGTACAGGCTCTGGTGTCAGTTCCCATTCCCGTACAGGCTCTGGTGTCAGTTCCCGTACAGGCTCTGGTGTCGGTTCACGTACAGGCTCTGGTGTCGGTTCACGTACAGGCTCTGGTGTCAGTTCACGTACAGGCTCTGGTGTCAGTTCCCGTACAGGTTCTGGTGTCAGTTCCCGTACAGGCTCTGGTGTCAGTTCCCGTACAGGCTCTGGTGTCAGTCCCCGTACAGGTTCTGGTGTCAGTTCCCGTACAGGCTCTGGTGTCGGTTCCCATTCCCGTACAGGCTCTGGTGTTAGTTCCCGAACAGGTTCTGGTGTCAGTTCCCGAACAGGTTCTGGTGTCAGTTCCCGTACTGGTTCTAACACTGGTTCTGGTGTGGGGTCTGAAGTTTTCTCTTGGACTGCTTCTGTCTGGCTGGAGATCAGTTCTGGTGCATCTGCAGCAGAATTCTCCACAGCAGGTGCTGGTGCTGGTTCTGGTTCTGGTCCCTCTGGCCCGGCGATGGAAGCTGCCACCGTAGCGATGGCCGTGGCCGTAGCTACAGCAGCAGCTATTTCCTTTCCTGCTTCTGCAACAGTTTCAGCTTTGGGGCCACGTTTCACTGGAGTTGGGGTGCTGCTGCCCACGGTCTTCTTGGGGGTGGAGGCCTTGGCTGCGGCCGTTTTGGAGCCAGGGGTCTTGGAAGGTGTCGGCTTACTGTCGGTTTTGGAGCGGGTGGGTGTCTTTGTATCTGCAGCCTTACTCGCAGCAGGCTTTTTGGAGGCGACGTCTGATTTTGAGGCTGATTTGGGGGTCTCAGGTTTAGCCGACTTCATTGTAGCGGACGGGCGAGTAAGGGGGGAATCCGCAGGCTTTTTGGATGCTGAAGTGGCTGGTTTGGTAACATCTGGGGGGGAAACACAGCACACGGAAGGATTAAACAGGGTAGCCCTAGTTCTCCAAGTTAGATTTAAAAGGACAGTTCCGGCACAAAATGAACCTAGGGGTTAATTACACGCAGCGGCTGCAAGTTCGACTCCGACCTGCGGCCCTTTGCTGCATGTCATTCCCTCCCTCTCTCTCCCCTTTCATGTCTTCTTCTGTCCTGAGATAACTCCTGTTTGAATTATTTAAATTAAGACATTTATAATCAGTTCAACTAGAACAATCAATGTTAACAATTCATTTTGTACAAAAGAAAAAAAGCATCACATATTTGCTTGCTTGTGCATCACAGCTCACAAGTCAAATATTGTATATATGTATATATATATATATTTACCTTTCTTCACAGGGGTTACGTTTCTGGATGTTTGTGACGCTGGAGGCTTGCCACCAGATGGGGTAGTGGAGGTTGGTCTGGAGGCGGCCGGCTTGATGGAGGCAGTGTTGGGGTTTTTAGGGGCGGCAGGTTTGGCTGCAGCTGGGGAGCTCTTGGCTGCGCTGCCAGCTGGCGTTCGGGTCCCGCCTGTGGCAGGACGAGATGTTGGTGCCGAGCCAACTGGAGGCCTGGAGAAATAACATAAAGAAGAAGGTTGAGAAAATGCTGAGAGGTATTGCAGCAGAGATCTTTGGCAGGGAAACAATGCCGGCTAAGTGTGCATAGTTCTGTTCAAATCATGAATATCACTTTCCTCTAGGCTTACTCATTTTGTCATTCAACATCCCCATGAGACAGGCATATTCAAGAGAGCTCAATAATATGGTGATTTACAACCAAAAAAAGGAGATGCACCGATAGAGCGGCCGGTGACTGTAATTGGCTGGTTTCCACGTGCTCGGCCATGACCGGCGACCGGCAGGTCAGTCTGACATATGCTGATCTCATGCCGGTCAACGCTCCAATTAACTGCCAACATAAGTTCTACCAGTTACAGTTCTCAAGGACGCACGCACACACGGACGCCACAGCACGCTCTCTTCTTCCTTTCTCTCAACTTCTCCGCCGTGTGAGGCTCGTACCCGCTCGCGGTGTGAAGGCGTGTCGGCGCTATTCTCCCACATGTAGGAACCTGGTGAATTAACCTGCAACATGTCAGCTGTTTGGGGTTCTTCAGCGTGTGTGCAGAAGATAACAAGTTTGCAATATGCAACAGCTGCAAGGAAAGAGTAGGGCGTGGAGGGACCACACCAACAACCCAAATCACATTTCTTTAGTTGATATTGGACGTGAAGAGAAGGAAATGGTTCTAACATTGACCTTTAGATGTGTGTGGATGTCCCACACCAGGAGTCATTGATATAGTTCTATTTCATAGTGATCCATTATCTGTTCAACATGTTCTATTGAAGAAAAGATAGAAAATTAATACGTGTGTGTGCTGTAAAGTGGTTAGAAAAAATGAAATCAGAATCGGCTAAAGTCGGTATCAGCTGGCCTAACTCAAAGACATTCGGAATCGGCCTAGAAAGTTGTAATCGGTGCAGCTCTACAAAAAAGGTGACACAAGCGTTTGAGTTGTCAATCCACAGCTAGGGGCCAACATCAGGCCTTTCTCTGACCCTGAGAACGGTTGTGACAGGGAGCAAGACTTTGTCGAGTCATTCGTTAGTCACTTCTACTGCCAGAGGATCAGAAACAGAACCAACAGGATGGCATAGACTGCAAGACAATACATGTAGGGATAAGGAGAGGAAAGCAGCCAAGGCCTTGACCTGAATAGTAGCCACGACGAGTACTTGTTAACATGTTCACACGGGGAATCCATGATCATTCATTACTATAAGCAGGTTACTATAGCAGGTTCATAATTAAGGACATTGTATGGGGACTTTGGGACACAACTGCACAAATACCATTCTTCTATTAGTACAATAATGTGTACTAACATGCTTAATGTTATGGTTTTGGTATTTTGTCTTGTATTTTTGTTCATTTATGTTGCCTGGTTTAGTTATTTCTGTATGTTTCCTGTGTTTGCATATTTATTCTGGATTATTCTGTTCCCTGTTGTGTTGATCTGTCCTGTGTACTTTGGTCTGTGTATATTTAGTTGAGTATTTCCCTGTTTATGTTCTGCTTCCTGTTTTATTTTGATAGTCTGTGTTCGATCCTGTCATGTCTAGCTTTACTTTGTTTTCCAGCCTTCGTTGATTGTCCCGCCCCGCCCTGATGTGTTCACCTGTTGTACCACCTGTCCCTCATTAGTTCATTACCTCTTGTATTTAACCCCCGTGTTCCCTTTGTCTCGTGTCAGATCATTTTGTGTCCTCGTGCCGCCCGTGTGTACCTCTCCGTGTCCCGTCCTGTGGATTTCCCAAGCCGTTGTTCTGCCGTTTTTGCTTTATTAAAAAATCATTGAGCTGACACCATCTCCTGCCTGCCGTCTCCCTCTGCATTTGGGTCCACCATCTCTCACCATGTCACACTTAATTCAGCATAACTCAACGCATAATCAGCCAAAGTCTGCATATTTATGTGGGAGGGGCCGCATTTTTTCAAATACGCCGCACTTTCGCCGCATAAATTGCAGATTTCTGCGCAAAATATGCGGGGCTTGCATGATTTCATAATCCCCGCATTGTAAAAAAAGTCACATATCTTAGCAGAAAGTTGAAAAATGTTGCGTTTACTTCACATAAGAGCAGCCGTTTCCCTCTGTTGCAATGGGAACGTTATGAAGTGACGTAATTACGTGACGTGAACATCATCGAAAAGCTGCAGACGATGGAACCAAAGTTTGTGCAAGTTCCTGCAATTTCATCGCATTCAAATTGCATAAATATCCCGCATATTCCATCGCATTTCTCGCAAGAAAACGTGCCGCATAATCAAGGACTGGCTATTATTTCTAAAAGTGGCTATACAAACAAAGTTTGACAGATTGATTGATTATAACAGACAGTATGAACAGATCTATTCTGTCTTTAGTGCAGCATCTGAGGCTCAGTTCACTCTTCCACAGCCCCGTGACCAACTCCCCTGAGGGGCAGAGAAGTGAAGCAGTCTGGGAGGTGAGTCACGACGGGCCCCAGAGAGGCATCCCACCCCCAGTCAGCCCTGCCGCTGATCTCCTGTCTCTACCCACTACCCACGGACGGGAAGGACACTCGGGGCTGCACGCATCACCCGGCCTGCTCGGCCCTAGAAGCTTGCTTCTATCCCACATGTGAGCGAAGTAGGCTAACCTACATCGAGTAATCCCGACAAGGCTGTGGTGGGCAATCCCCTAGGCCCACGCTACACTAACGGCCTGTTTCTAAATAAAGAATTGGAGCGAGTACTGGCAGAAAGAGAACAGGGAGGTAGCGGGAGACTGAAGATGGCTGGGACCACGTTAATCTTTAATACTGAAAGGAGAACAAAAAGAACTTGATCAAACCAGCTGAAAACCGTGAGCGGTGTTAAAAAGCAGACTCATTGCGTGAGGACTATGGGGTAGTGTGTGCTTTACACAGCCTGGCTGATGTAAAGGAATATGTTTTAGGAACACGCAGGGCTTTTCATCGTCGATTAATCTGTTGATTCTTTTCTGGATGGTCTCTATAATGTCAGAAAATGGTGAAAAATGTGGATCAGAGTCTTGTTCTGTCCACAACTCAAAGATATTCAGATTACTGTCCCAGAGGAGAGAAGATACTAGAAGATATTCAGATTACTGTCCCAGAGGAGAGAAGATACTAGAAGATATTCAGATTACTGTCCCAGAGGAGAGAAGAGACTAGAAGATATTCAGATTACTGTCAGAGGAGAGAAGAGACTAGAAGATATTCAGATTACTGTCACAGAGGAGAGAAGAGACTAGAAGATATTCAGATTACTGTCCCAGAGGAGAGAAGAGACTAGAAGATATTCAGATTACTGTCAGAGGAGAGAAGAGACTAGAAGATATTCAGATTACTGTCAGAGGAGAGAAGAGACTAGAAGATATCCAGATTACTGTCACAGAGGAGAGACTAGAAGATATTCAGATTACTGTCAGAGGAGAGAAGAGACTAGAAGATATTCAGATTACTGTCCCAGAGGAGAGAAGAGACTAGAAGATATTCAGATTACTGTCCCAGAGGAGAGAAGAGACTAGAAGATATTCAGATTACTGTCCCAGAGGAGAGAAGAGACTAGAAGATATTCAGATTACTGTCCCAGAGGAGAGAAGATACTAGAAGATATTCAGATTACTGTCCCAGAGGAGAGAAGATACTAGAAGATATTCAGATTACTGTCAGAGGAGAGAAGAGACTAGAAGATATTCACATTTAACAAGCTGGAATCAGAAAATGTAGACTTTTTTTGTCATAAAAAATTGACAATTGCTCGATTATCAAAATAGTTGCCGATGAATTTGACCCTCCTAAAGGAAACGCTGTAATCTACGCAGCTCTTATTGATTGTGTAAGGGCAATACAGTAGTGTGTGCTATCCACAACCTGGAAAATGTAATGGAATACGTTCTAGTCATATGAAATATGATTAAAGCCAGGGAGCAACGGGTGGCAACACAGTCGGGGTGTGGTCCCGTCAGGAGTCCAAACAAGCTTTTACAGCTCATCATGGCTTTGGGGCGATGAAAGGTGTGCCACTCGTACTTACTGAGGTTGTTGGATCATGTCGATACAGTTTTACTGATCTAAAACGACCAACATCAGGCTATGGATAACCACTAACGCTAAAGGCCGTTTCATGCTTCTGAGTCAACTCCGCTCCGTGGCTACCCCGTCGCTCCTACGGCGTCTGAGGTCTGCGTCGGGGTTGCTTTGCATCGCGGTGCATTTCACCGCCAGAACGCTAGGGGGCGATCAGTCTGAGGTTATCTGCCAGGTGTCTGCCAGCCAGTTTATGTTATGTTAGCATGCTAACTTTAGCACAACTGCCCACACAGTGCTGCTTGCTGGCGAAGTGCTGATTTCCAAACGTTACGGACATATAGACACTTCATAGATAACTGATAACCCCGTCACTGTAACCAAAATATGTCTGAGATTATTTGCAAAGCTGATGTCAGTGAACTAGCACGTTGCTACTCCCCACAGTAGCTGCTGGAAACACGTCTATCAACACACAGGGTCCGTGCGCCGGGTGCATCGTTCAAAAGGTTGTTCTTTTACTAATCTGTTAAAATAACAATGAAATGCTGCGTTATTGACTTTAGACCAGGTTTCTGTTGGTCACTGGCGCGATCACTTCCCACTGCCTCAAGATAGCAATACGCCCAGAATGCACCTGAACACACCTCCCTGTAAGACCAGCATGCCCAGAATGCACCTGAACACACCTCCCTGTAAGACCAGCACGCCCAGAATGCACCTGAACACACCTCCCTGTAAGACCAGCACGCCCAGAATGCACCTGAACACACCTCCCTGTAAGACCAGCACGCCCAGAATGCACCTGAACACACCTCCCTGTAAGACCAGCAGGTGCATTTGCTATTTAAACGACGTGGGCGCTGGACGGGAAACTGACAACTGGGTCGGTCTGAAACTAGCAAAGACACTTGGGTCGGACTTTGCGCTGCACCGGGTGCAGGATAGGGTCCCTAGAGTTGTTGTTGCAAAACAAAGCCTCTCTTTATTTTTAGTAGAGATGATGATTATGATTATTGGCTGGCACAGTGTTGAAATGTCAGCCAAAGTTACCCCAAATCCCTGGCAGAACTGCATTACCGTTTCAGCAAGACGGACATGAGTGTGAGTCCTTAACTTAAATGGTTGAAACCTTGAATGAGATGTTAAGATATTAAGCCTAAAATTGTCCGCCAATGAACAAGATGTTAAAAGGTGAAATGAGAATAAGCTCTTGGGGGGAAAAAAATAAAGTCTGTGGCGCCTGAAGTGGAGAGTAAAAGATAAGAAAAGAATTACAGGGAAAGGAGAATGGGGAGAATGAAAAGATACAGAAGCCAGGCATCAGAGATGAAGTATGCTGAGAATAATCCGTCCGATAAAAGGAAGATGGCTAATCCAAAAGGGCAGGACTGCTTTAGAGAGGGCTGGAAATTAACCACTGAGAAATAAAGAAAGAGGAAAGAGGGAGAGATAGAGAGAGAGAGAGACAGAGAGAGAGAGAGAGAGAGAGAGACAGAGAGAGAGAGAGACAGAGAGAGAGAGAGACAGAGAGAGAGAGAGAGACAGAGAGAGAGAGAGAGAGAGAGAGAGAGACAGATAGAGCGAGACAGAGAGCGAGAGAGAGAGAGAGAGAGAGAGAGAGAGACAGAGAGAGACAGAGAGAGAGAGAGACAGAGAGAGAGAGAGAGAGAGACAGAGAGAGAGAGAGACAGAGAGAGAGACAGAGAGAGAGAGAGACAGAGAGAGAGACAGAGAGACAGAGAGAGAGACAGAGAGAGAGACAGAGAGCGAGAGAGAGACAGAGAGAGAGACAGAGAGAGAGACAGAGAGAGAGAAACAGAGAGAGAGAGAGACAGAGAGACAGAGAGAAAGAGAGAGAGACAGAGAGAGAGACAGAGAGAGAGAGAGAGAGAGAGAGACAGAGAGAGAGAGACAGAGAGAAACAGAGAGAGAGAGAGAGAGAGAGAGACAGAGAGAAACAGAGAGAGAGAGAGAGACATAGAGAGAGAGAGACAGAGAGACAGAGAGAAAGAGAGAGAGACAGAGAGAGAAAGAGAGAGAGAGAGAGAGAAACAGAGAGAGAGAGAGACAGAGAGAGAGAGAGACAGAGAGAGAGAGACAGAGAGAAACAGAGAGAGAGAGATCGGACAGAGAGGGCAGATAATGTTCATCTGATTACACATTATCTTATATCAAGG
>CM042325.1:1406986-1441986 GCA_023566125.1 Zingel zingel | reverse complement strand
AGTGGCGCTCGGCCTTATCCCTAACCCTAAAATCGCCAAAGGTTTTGAAATGTTGACTATATCCAAGTATTACTGTATAGATTGAATACTCCATTGCTATAGAAATAAGCCTGTTGTTCAAATTAACCTGATTCTGCCCTCGGGCGTTTGAGTAAATGAATAAGTTAAATATGTACCAGCCGTTCTGTTAACGAGCCGGTTGTCCTGATGAGATGACCAGTTCTAGTTGTAGTGCTAGTAGGCCTATTAATTAAGAGGTAAGGATTAATTCAGGTGGGACTGTGTGAAGACATATTTTATTATGTGTATTATGAGGTGGTCCGCAAAGATTCTTGATTACAAATAGTTGTCCACACACACAACAAGTTTGAAAACCCCTGGCCTAAGGGATGTTGGTGGGAAACGCCTTGCTGTGAGGAGGAAGGACGAGGCTGGCAACTTAGTATGAATGCCATGTTAGTCTATTGACAATGACTAAATAGGGAAAAAGAAAAGAAGTGATACCTGCGATGGCTTCTTGTGTGTTAGGGAACTTTATTCCATACCTCAATCAGTGCTGTCATCTATTCGGTTGGATTTCTTTTCATATTTGTCAGTTCAAAAAATATCTGGTAACGATATATCGGCCGATTCTTTTCACATAAACCCATAGCAAAAAAATATATATTTTTGATAAGGATTCCTTAAATTTGGTGTGTGGCTTGTTAGAAATCTCTGGTGGACAAACTACTGTATGTAATCTTACTATCTGCAAGAAAGCAAACTTCTGGTTGTCCTCCACGTTTCTGTTTGTTATAACAAGTTTGCTTCAAATGGTCCAATCTGTTTGACGCAAGTCTTTCCAACTAAACAATGTGTCTACACAGACATGCTTGTAGTTGTCCATTGACTCCGATGATGACGTCCACTTCTGTCTTTTAACGGTGAGTTCTCTGATGGCTGTATAGTCCTATCCTGGATCCACAGGTTCTATTGCAGGTAGGGCATATATACATGGTGTTGGTGTTAGTGCTACTGGCACTCATGGGTGTGGGTGTGGGTGTGTTACTCCTGAGCCTTCTTTGTTGTCTCCTGACTGTCCCATCCTCCTCCAGTGCTTGGGTCCCATCTAGACATAGCTGCCGCCAGATGTTGCAGTCAGCAGCCATGTTCTCCAGGTCCCCAGGTTTAATTTTGCACCTCTTAAGCGCTGTCTTCAATCTACACAGACATACCCTCACAATGACATACCCCATCATACCCTACCCCATGGTGGCTAAACAGTGAGGAAGAAAGAGACTACTGCTCTCACAAACAAACAAAAAGGGATAAGTCTCTGTTGAAAGAACAGACTCCCAAAGGCTTGATCATCCCTGTGTCTCTGACAAAGGCCTCCTTCAGTCTCCTCTGCTGGTCTGTCGCCAGGACCCGACACCATGCACACAGTGTGACTCACATGCTGGGTGTGGACGGGAAGAACCTCTCCCTTCAGCCAATCAGTAAGCAGTCTGGACTCCTATCCGATCCGTCGCACATCCTCCAACCCGAAATGACCTCTTACGGTAGGGTTCCACACAGCAAAACGCCAAGCAAATTTCAGCCAGAGAAATATTTCCTCGGGGGCGTGGTCGTGAAAACAACACGCCAGACCGCAACAGAACAGCGGCTGCTACGCAGCTAGCAGAGAGGGTTGAAGCTAGGTAGCATAGGTAGCTAGCAGGTAGTTTGCTAGCAAGCTATCGTTGCTATCCTAGCTTGTGAAATCAGTGTTGATACAGGCGTCAATGTTCGCCAACAAAAGATGTAATCAAACAAATGCACAAGTAGCCTCGCTAGCTGCCTGGCTAGGCTAACAATGAAAGCCAATGTCCGAACATGCTAGCGATTAGCCTGTCGGCTAGCTGAAAAGTTTGAGTGTTTAACCTAACATACAGTGGTCTATTGAGTGGTGTATGAGCCCTGACTGAGTTCCTGTGTCAAATAAAGCACAATGCGTTACTAGTACCAATGTTCGTGTAGAAACATTTTAATCACATACAAATGTTCATGACACAGCGCTTTGTAAGTCCCGCCTCCAAACACAAACACGCAGACCTGATTGGTTCTCGAGTGTTCCTCATTTGAATAAAGTTAAACTTTCGTCAACTTTGTTCCGCTTGCCTCGGCGATTCGCTCTCATCTCGCCCAATCAGGGCGACTTTCATCTCCATTCGACCTCAATGAGAGCGAAGCCAAATTTCGCCGTGTGGAAACCTACCGTTACCGTCCGACAGTAGGGCTGCATGATTATGGCCAAAAATGATAACCACGATTAATTGCGCGGCCCTAATGCAGAGTCCCCAAATGCAGAATGCACAAACACTCATTTGTGCCTACATCAATCAAAACGTTAAATAATAACGCTTCTTGAGGCCGTATGGGCGACAGCGTCGTCCAATAGCATCACAGTATTCTGTTCATGTAGTGTGCAATTTATATGGCCTGTGGCTCTCATCGATTTTCACTTTGTTTACATGTGGATTATTTTGTTTTTATGCTTTCTATTAATTGATCTTTAATGTTTTTGTTAAGTGCAGCTAAAGATGTAAGTGCCGGAGTCTAAGAAAAGATTCCCCAAGGGGACGATAATGTATGAAGAATTGAATCAATGTATACATAAACACACACAAGCACTTATTCTAAAGACACAAACATTAAGAGCGTTCTCTTGTTCTCAGTTAATTCTTCTAAGTAGAGATGCACCGATAGAGCGGCCGGTGACCGGGATTGGCCGGTTTTCACGTGCTCGGCCATGACCGGCGACCGGCAGGTCAGTCTGACATATGCTGATTTCATGCCGGTCAACGCTCCAATTAACTGCCAACATAAGTTCTACCAGTTACAGTTCTCAAGGACGCACGCACACACGGACGCCACAGCACGCTCTCTTCTTCCTTTCTCTCAACTTCTCCGCCGTGTGTGGCTCGTACCAGCTCGCGGTGTGAAGGCGTGTCGGCGCTATTCTCCCACATGTAGGAACCTGGTGAATTAACCTGCAACATGTCAGCT
Source organism: Zingel zingel (assembly GCA_023566125.1). Lineage (NCBI taxonomy): Eukaryota > Metazoa > Chordata > Actinopteri > Perciformes > Percidae > Zingel > Zingel zingel. Next base: position 1,438,959 of record CM042325.1, on the reverse strand, counting down.
GTTTGGGGTTCTTCAGCGTGTGTGCAGAAGATAACAAGTTTGCAATATGCAACAGCTGCAAGGAAAGAGTAGGGCATGGAGGGACCACACCAACAACCCAAATCACATTTCTTTAGTTGATATTGGATGTGAAGAGAAGGAAATGGTTCTAACATTGACCTTTAGATGTGTGTGAATGTCCCCCACCAGGAGTCATTGATATAGTTCTATTTCATAGTGATCCATCATCTGTTCTAACATGTTCTATTAAAGAAAAGATAGAAAGTAAATATGTGTGTGTGCTGTAAAGTGGTTAGAAAAAATGAAATCGGTATCAGCTGGCCTAACGCAAAGAACATCAGAAATCGGCCTAGAAAGTTGTAATCGGTGCATCTCTACTTCTAACCGCCCCTCCTCCCCTCTTTAAACTCAAATCCCCAATTTATTAATAACGCTGGATAATGCTTGCTCTGGTGAAAGCCTGCGAGGCATTCCTCTAAGGCTTGTTCTGACATTGGCTGGTTGCTGGCCTACTTATACCCGGCTCTCCAAGCCTCTATGTGGGGGATCATTGTCCCTCGTTCCTCCAGGGTGTTGCTTTCTTAAACACGGTCTTCTTTGAACATGTAGCCAAGTGACGCCTTTTGAACTAACTGCTTCTCATTTGGCACAAGGGGCCGAAATTAACACCCGTCAAGCTCCAAATACAGATAGATTATTCATCCAGTGAGTAAATGTCAAAAGGCTGTCCGCCACACTGGCGGTAAATGTTTGTAGCCTACCAAGATAGTCACGCCATGACAAAATCAGATCAATGACTAATGCGTGTCAGTTAAAGACAACTCTGACTCCAGACTCAAAACAAAACATTATTACTGTACCAATTTGGAGACGTTCCAAAATGAAAGTCTCAGGATTAATCTTACTTATTAGCTGTAATTTCATTAAAATGTGTACATGTACCACTTCTGGAGTTGTATTCACGCTTAACCGTTGATCAATATATTACTGTGAAAATAATATGGCTTTATATTTAGCGTTGGCCTCTTTTTATGTTTATTATCTCAATGAAATGTACTGAAACTAAAGTATATGTGACACAAAAAGGCAATTTATTATTTTGGCCGGTAAAAAAATATGCTTGGCCGATCAATCCCTTTGGCCGGGAATTCAAAAAGTTAATTTCGGACACTGCTTAACACCGAGGAGCTTTATAACTAGGGTTGGGTGCCGACACCCGGTGCTAATACGGCACCGGTATCTACCGGACCGTATTGCAACACAGATTTCGGTGCCACTTAAATGCCTTCTGCGCTGCCCTCTGATGCTCTGAAACGGGCGTTAGAGGAAACAGGAGCATTAGTGACGCTAGTTAAGACTTCACTTGGCAGCAGCTAACGTTAGCCTACCGTTAGCTAGCAGCTGGATTGAACATGGTTAAAATGCTGACTGCTAAACGGTGTGAAGAGCGACTGTATTTCACTGGAGAGGATCCAACAGCGGGACGTTAAGCAGCGTGCAGCTGCTGGCGCAAAAACAACACACATAGTTCACTTGAAACTAGTAAGCCTCGTGGTGCATTCAAAGTTATTGTAAAATACCCTATTCCCTATTTTTTAAGTATCGTTCAGGCACTGTTCTATCTATTTGGTCATTTATTTGCATTTGCTAGCAAATCATTGGCAAGGCTTCTAAGAAAAGGAGCCCACTTATAACACTGTTGCCTGGAGGATGTTTCAGACGTGTGTGTGCTTGTACAGTACATGCACGCAGACACACACTCTCTAGAAAGGGTGAGGCTGCAATTCAACACAAACCTACCTGGTTGTCTTGGAAACAGCGGGCTTGGGCGAGGCAGCAGAGCTAGGCTTGGTGGGGGTTGCAGAGGCAGTCTTAGGAGCTGGAGGAGTGGAGGGAACAGGAGAGGAGAGGGAACAGGACAGGAGAGGGAACAGGACAGGAGAGGGAACAGGATAGGAGACAGGAGAGGAGAGGAGACAGGAGAGGAGAGGGAACAGGATAGGAGACAGGAGAGGAGAGAGGATAGGAGACAGGAGAGGAGAGGGAACAGGACAGGAGAGGGAACAGGATAGGAGACAGGAGAGGAGAGAGGAGAGGAGACAGGAGAGGAGAGGGAACAGGATAGGAGACAGGAGAGGAGAGAGGATAGGAGACAGGAGAGGAGAGGGAACAGGATAGGAGACAGGAGAGGAGAGGGAACAGGATAGGAGACAGGAGAGGAGAGGGAACAGGATAGGAGACAGGAGAGGAGAGAGGATAGGAGACAGGAGAGGAGAGGGAACAGGACAGGAGAGGGAACAGGATAGGAGACAGGAGAGGAGAGGGAACAGGATAGGAGACAGGAGAGGAGAGAGGAGAGGAGACAGGAGAGGAGAGGGAACAGGATAGGAGACAGGAGAGGAGAGAGGATAGGAGACAGGAGAGGAGAGGGAACAGGATAGGAGACAGGAGAGGAGAGGGAACAGGATAGGAGACAGGAGAGGAGAGAGGAGAGGAGACAGGAGAGGAGACAGGAGAGGAGACGGAACAGGATAGGAGACAGGAGAGGAAAGAGGAGAGGAGACAGGAGAGGAGAGGGAACAGGATAGGAGACAGGAGAGGAGAGGAAACAAAGAGAGGAGAGAAGAGGAGAGGAAACAGGAGAGGAGACAGGAGAGGAGATGGAACAGGATAGGAGACAGGAGAGGAGAGGGAACAGGATAGGAGACAGGAGAGGAAAGAGGAGAGGAGACAGGAGAGGAGACAGGAGAGGAGACGGAACAGGATAGGAGACAGGAGAGGAAAGAGGAGAGGAGACAGGAGAGGAGAGGGAACAGGATAGGAGACAGGAGAGGAGAGGAAACAAAGAGAGGAGAGAAGAGGAGAGGAAACAGGAGAGGAGACAGGACAGGAGGAATCAAAAAGGAGTAGAGAAAACGAGACAAGAGGGAAGGAGAGGAAATGGGACAAGAGGAGAGAAAACGAGACAAAACAAGACGAGAGGAGAGGAGACAAGGAGAGGAAAAGTAAAGAAGCATGTAAAGAACAGTATTATATAGTATATAATATAGTAACATATATCCCAGCTATAGGTCATGTGATTATGATCTAGGGCAGATGTATTTGTAGATAAGCAGCCACTCTGATGTGTGTAATGTGTGTTGAATCCATCCTGCGTGCATCTATCCGCATGTCATCACATTACAGTGAACGCTCCTCGTTAAGAGTGGAGCTGTGAAAACATTTCACGCTACGCTTACTGTGGATGGCCTTTTCCCACACGGCCTACATTCTGAAATACACTTGTTGTTTTGTGATGACATTTTTCACCAACCTGGGGGCTTTTTAGCAGCAGCTGCAGTGCTGCTGGTGCTGGTCTTGACACCATTAGCAGTTGCCGGTGCGGTCTTCTTGGCTGCCGTTGTTCCGGTCATCGACTTTGCGCCATTGGTGGCAGGGGCGGCCCCTGTGGCTTTCTTCTCACCCACTTTGCTCTTGGAGGCTAGGGCCGTGGTCGTGGTTGTTGGTTTTTTGGAGAGAGCTGGGGTCTGGGTGCTCTTTTTGATCGCAGCTGCAGCAGACGCGGTCTTCTTAGCCACTCCGTTGGTCTGGGGCTTAGACGTGCCGTTTGAGAGGCGGCTCTGGGACGTGTTGGGCCGTGATCCGGTCTTGGTTGGGCTGGTGGGGCCAGGCTTTGTCTTGGCCGTGGCCTTGTTGGTAGTCTTGGCTTTGGAGTCTCCCGAAGGCTCGTTACAGGGCTTTGCAGCAGGGGGTTCCTTGGTCTGGTCTGGCTGGGGCTCCAGCTGGCCCGGCTCTCCTACGGGCTGCTGTGGCATCCCCTCCTCCGCTGGACTGGCTGCCTGGTTGGGCTCCTGTCCTCCGGCTGGTGCTGCCTCATTTACTAGGTTGGATTCCAATGTTTCCATTGGCCCCAGCGCTGCCGTGGATACCCCATCCGGCTTCATCTCCCCTTGAGTGGTAGTGGTCCGTCTCTGCACGGCAGGGCTGGCTTCAATCTCACAAGATGGCCACAGGTCTACAGGCGTTGTGGAGACGGCAGGGTCTGGTCTGGAGAGAGACAGGATAACGTACAGTTAGTCGGCAACAGCAAGACCAGACATGGAAAGCAGTTTGCTGTCTCTCCAATCAGTATACAAGGCACCAGGAATGTTGTTAACCCTAGGAATCAGATGCTGTCTGGCTTGTATCTTCTTACAGCATCACACACACACACACACACACACACACACACACACACACACACACACACACACACACACACACACACACACACACACACACACACACACACACACACACACACACACACACACACACACACACACACACACACACACACACAGAATTTTTTGTATGCAAGCAAACAAGTGTTAGCAGGCAAACTGACTGTAGAACAAACAGAAATGGAACAAGATGTGCCATTTAATTGTATGAACCCAAGAGAGGACTGAAGCCTATCTAGGACAATGTAACACACACAGAGGAGGACATTCAGGCTAGATCAACACATTTCATGTTATGTTTTATGTCTCAGGGACCACAGAAGGAGGGGCAGAGAAGGACATGTCTACTGCAGAGAAACACCACATTCTACAAATAGCCTTCATTCATTTCAATGCCAACCGCAGTGCAGTGGCAAACAGTCCCTTCTGTGATACTAAAAAGCTCAGTGACACACTTGGCCAGCGTAGCTGCTACTGGTTGGCTTCTTTCTTTTTTTCTTGGTACAAAATGGCATCAGAGTCACTAGTGTGGAAGACTAGCTTTCCGGGATAGTACACTTAAGAGCGCAGAAAGCTTAAGCACGCAAACTGCGCACACACACACACTTGCACACATTTGTATGTGCCACCTGAAATATTAAGACACGCACCTTTTGAATCTGCACATGGGGTACAAAAAGCCAGGAAAGCCTGTTTCACACTATTAGGCTAACATGGTCATAAAAGGAAAAGTAGGGTGAGGTGAGAAAAGGGCTTGGATGTATTTGCTAAGTGGGTCAAGGCATGCACAATAAACCCAAAGACAGGCAGACAGTTTGACTCATGGGCCGCAAACAGAGCAGTCAGAGACGTCAGCAACGGATGACAAGAAGTGGGACGTGAAGCATATGAGGCCCGATGAAGGGCAACCAAGTGTAACACGAGCTGCCGTACACTGTCTGCATCAATACTAGACAACTGTCTCTTTTTATTGTTTCCTCAGCTACTTGCAAATGGAATGAGGAGAGGAAATGTATAGGTTTTCACAAGGTTGAGAGAAGCAGAGGAGGGAAGTAGGGGGGGCAGTAGCAGGAAACTGGGTTGTCAAAGTTTACAAACAGAGCAAGGAGCCGGCTGTGCAGGAGGCTAAGTGGGGAAACAAGCTCAGAGGCAACACAGAGGCCAGCCCAGAGGAAGAGGCTTGGCCCGCGGAGCATGGGAACAGACAGAGAAGTTGGGACGAAGCGAGAAAAGAGAAAATGAGCTCACTATTGGCTGATCTTTGCCGGTCCCACTCTATCCAGACAACACTAGTCATCCTACTTTCCACTGACCTAAACGTGCACACACACTCACTGTCCTATTTCTAGAATAGGACAGACATCATCTTTATGCCGCTAGCTTCCTGGAAACCATTCCCTGTCTTTCTTTCCCTCTTCCGTCATCCTTTTACTCATCTTCTGAACTAAATCTCACATGTCAAAAAGGTCTTCTTTCATTCTCCCCTTTCCTCCAAACATTTCCCCCGCTTCGGTTTCTTTCCTCCCCCACCATCGCTCTCCTTCCATCCCTCTGTTCTCTGTTTGCCTTCGCACAGATGGCCGGAGCAGCTGAGCAGGGCCAGAGGGGGAGAAAATGAGATTAAAAAAAAAAAAAAGGTCCATGGATCCCTAACAGCACATTAGAACAGATAGCCAGAGCTAGCTAGTGCAACATGCCGCCACCCAAAACAAGCAACGAGGCGGAGAGGGAGACGACGGGTAGCAACGAGATGTGATTCATGCCGCTCCCTTCAGTCACAGGGGGGTTGTAAATGCCACTGACGCCTTTAAAATGTGGACAGTTGGCTTAGTTATGTTACTACCCACAACCAGTCACAGTTTTTAGGAGAGAGGCTGGACACTTGTGTGAGTGAGAAAGGGGAAACAGTAAGATGGAGATGTGTTCCAGTCACAGCCTATCAGACACGTAATGCAGTTCACTTATTAATGGCAGATTCATCACTTAAAATATTTAGTAATGTTTGAAACAATGGGTCCCTGAAGCTGCTTCTCATTACTAACTGGCGTTGATTCTGCAAATGACAACTGTCGCTAGCAGATTCTATCAGCTGCTAATGTTAATTAGTTGGTTTTAATTGCCTCCAGCTTAGGCCTGCACGATTCAGGGGACAATATGAATCACAATTGTTTTTAGCTTAGAATTGATATCACGATTCTCTGCCACAATTTTTTTTCTCACGAAGTGTAATGTTTACTGCACACACGAACCATGACAAAACAAAACTAATTGGCAGCACCAAACAGATTTGTTTTGGTCCTAGAGCCCATTGATCATCACCACGAGCCTGTAACCACAGAGGCTTCAACGAACGGAGGAAATATAGTCCATACTGGCCATGTAAGTACAGTAGGCTACCAGAAATAGTGACCTATAATACATTGAACTAAATATGGCCCTGATACAGGCTCTATCTGCACTAAATACGGCCCTGATACAGGCTCTATCTGGACTAAATATGGCCCTGATACAGGCTCTATCTGGACTAAATATGGCCCTGATACAGGCTCTATCTGGACTAAATATGGCCCTGATACAGGCTCTATCTGGACTAAATATGGCCCTGATACAGGCTCTATCTGGACTAAATATGGCCCTGATACAGGCTCTATCTGAACTAAATATGGCCCTGATACAGGCTCTATCTGAACTAAATATGGCCCTGATACAGGCTCTATCTGGACTAAATATGGTCCTGATACAGGCTCTATCTGGACTAAATATGGCCCTGATACAGGCTCTATCTGGACTAAATATGGCCCTGATACAGGCTCCATCTGGACTAAATATGGCCCTGATACAGGCTCCATCTGGACTAGATATGGCCCTGATACAGGCTCCATCTGGACTAGATATGGCCCTGATACAGGCTCTATCTGGACTACATATGGCCCTGATACAAGCTCTATCTGAACTAAATATGGCCCTGATACAGGCTCTATCTGGACTAAATATGGCCCCGATACAGGCTCTATCTGGACTAAATATGGCCCCGATACAGGCTCTATCTGGACTAAATATGGCCCTGATACAGGCTCTATCTGGACTAAATATGGCCCTGATACAGGCTCTATCTGGACTAAATATGGCCCTGATACAGGCTCTATCTGGACTAAATATGGCCCCGATACAGGCTCTATCTGGACTAAATATGGCCCCGATACAGGCTCTATCTGGACTAAATATGGCCCAGATACAGGCTCTATCTGGACTAAATATGGCCCCGATACAGGCTCTATCTGGACTAAATATGGCCCTGATACAGGCTCTATCTGGACTAAATATGGCCCTGATACAGGCTATATCTGGACTAAATATGGCCCCGATACAGGCTATATCTGGACTAAATATGGCCCTGATACAGGCTCTGTCTGGACTAAATATGTCGGTATATGTATACCGAAACGCGGTGCCAACGACGTAAACGGTAGTAACGAGACCGAATAAGAACGAACATTTCGGTTCCTGCCTTTTTATTTTTTCCATTAGCATCGCTTCGTTACGCTACCGTTAGCTAGTAGCTGGATTAAACCCAACGGTTAAAATGCTGACAGCTTACGTTACGCGGTGTAAAGTGTGACTGTATTTCCCTGTTGAGGACTTGTGGTGCATTCAAAGTTATTGTAAAATACCCTTTTCCCATCTGGTGCTTGTTTTTGTCATTACCCAACCCTAGTTATCTCCAATACAAGCACACCACTGTTTGACGGAGACCTCAGATAGCTATCAACACTGTGACCAAAAGGAAATAGAAAGACTCTGTCCAATCACAGCTCCCTCCTCTCTATTTCAGACTCTGGTGTCTTCACGCAGTAGACTAACCTGTGTCTCAAAGCGCCTACTTGCACACTTCACACACTTAGCTTTAAGTACCGTATTTTCCGGACTATAAGTCGCACTTTTTTTCATAGTTTGGCTGGTCCTGCGACTTATAGTCAGGTGCGACTTATATATCAAAATATATATATAATTTAACATGTTTTTAAATGTTAATTCATACTGAAGACATTACCGTCTAAAGCCGAGAGAGGGCGCTCTAGGCTTGTGACAGCTATATGCTGCTCCTAAAGACAACTGAGAAAGAAATGAAAATCCTATTCTGCAGATTTCAAACTGCAGGTAGTAAAATATGCAGCCGGAAACGGTAATCGAGCAGCAGAAAGAAAGTTTGGAGTGAGAGAGAAACTTGTGAGGGACTGGCGAAAAGGTGACTCTCACTGCAACGAAGAAAACAAAGAAAGCTAATCGGCTAATCGGCTAATCGCGGGCTGGAAGCAAGATGGCCAGAGCTGGAGGAACGAGTCCACAGACAACGGGCTGCCGGGAGAGGCCTGTCACCGGTCCAGTGGAGTGTGCTATTGTGTAGTTGAATAACTTGCCTTTCCAGATTAAATGTCTGTTCATAGTCTTGGATTTTGTGAAATAAATTACTAAATAAATGCGACTTATACTCCGGAGCGACTTATAGTCCGGAAAATACGGTATATAGTGTAGATATAACGCACTGAAAGTACCGGGATGACCCCCTAAAACGGTCAAAAAGTTCAGTGTGGAACGATGGACGCTACGCTCACTAAACGGTCAAAGAAACAGACAGATTCAGCAACTGCACGGCCTTTTTCCCGCTTTAAATGTTCTCAGAAACACGTTTCAGTGAACTATTTTCGTAAAATATGAGATCGTATTCTGAACGAGCCGCCATTAGAGTCTGTCACGTCACGTGGGTCAGCAAGACCCACGTGACGTGTTCGTCCAATCAGTTGCCATGTGTTGCGTTCCCTGCGTTCGTCACGCTCATCCCGCTGGTCATTTCCGGTACGTGTTGTAACATAAGTGTCCCTTTTGGGACGATACTAACCATGGAAAGTGGGCACTGCAGCAGGAAGTGGTCAGTGACCGTTAGCGGTGTACTGAAGGAAGTATGGAGAATGAGACACAGCTTAAATCATCTGGCCAGGCTGTTCATTTCACTGCAGAGAGAGAGAGAGAGAGAGAGAGAGAGAGAGAGAGAGAGAGGGAGAGAGGGATAGAGAGAGAGAGGGAGAGAGAGAGAGACAGAGAAAGAGTGAGACAGATAGAGAGATATAGAGAGAGACAGAGAGAGAGACAGAGATATAGAGAGAGAGAGACAGAGAGATATAGAGAGAGAGAGACAGAGAGAGAGAGATAGAGAGAGACAGAGAGAGAGAGAGAGAGACAGAGAGAGAGAGAGATAGAGAGAGAGAGACAGAGAGAGACAGAGAGAGTGAGAGAGAGAGAGAGAGAGAGTGAGAGAGAGAGAGAGAGAGTGATAGAGAGAGAGTGATAGAGAGTGATAGAGAGAGAGCGAGAGATATAGAGAGAGAGAGACAGAGAGAGAGAGCGAGAGATATAGAGAGAGAGAGACAGAGAGAGAGAGTGAGAGAGAGAGAGATATAGAGAGAGAGAGAGATATAGAGAGAGAGAGAGATATAGAGAGAGAGAGAGAGAGATATAGAGAGAGAGAGAGATATAGAGAGAGAGAGAGAGAGAGAGAGAGAGAGAGAGAGAGATATAGAGAGAGAGAGAGAGATATAGAGAGAGAGAGAGAGAGAGAGAGAGAGAGAGAGAGAGAGAGAGAGAGAGAGAGAGAGAGAGAGAGAGAGGGGGAGGGAGAGAGAGATGAATCCTAATTGCATGGCTGCAGCCAGAGGATCATTTCTCTTTCTCTTCTCTGTCTGACTCTAGTGCTCACTCAGCCGGCCTTGCGTCATTAGGACCATCAATCAGCGCTTAAGCATAAACAGGCTAGCAGCCAGGGCAGGAACATACTTCAAGAACATACCTTTTAATCTACTCTCACATCTGGAGGGGGGGGGGGATTTAAGACACATCAAGACACTTCAACTATTTCTGCTGCCAGATAAACAGAAATGTCAGTTAAAAATCCTGTTAGTCTGCTGCCAAAGTGAATTTCCCACAATGGCACTCACCCCCAATGACCCCCGTACACCCATTTCTCATGATTTCCCATTTCTTATCATCTCTTCCTCACCAATTTCCTACTTTAAACATTTCTGCTTCAGTAATTGTTACCACCATACACAAATCTGAACTCATTTTTAAGCTATAAAGTGTATTTTTACATTTGTAAGGCGTTGGACTGACATCATTGTTTCATCCCTAATACCCTGGCACTCCCAACTGAAGCATTTTACCCATTAAAGCTAGTACAGGTTTTCATTAACCTGATTAGCTTGAAGAGAGTTACTCCCTTGCAAACGGACTGAGTGAGCTGCTGTTACAAGGTAAACACATGTGGTGAGAGAGAAAAAAGACATTCAGCCTACATGTTTCAGCGTTTCCTCTATGTTGATTTGACCGTTGATCCATTAACGACTTAAGCCTGGTTCCCACGGCAGGATAATTAGGCCGATTTTAGCCCCGATTCCCCCCTTCAGACGATCTTAAGGATGCTCCGATGATCGTAGAATAATCTGATCAGATGTTCCTGCCGTGTGCGGTGTGTTAAGACTGCTCTCGTCTGCTCGGAAGGACGTCGGGACCGCTCCCATCTCAAATCGGGGATATCCAACATGTTGGATTGTTTGGCCCGATGTCTCCTCGTGTGTGGCGTCCCCCGGGGACCAACGAGCACGCAGCCTGTGGACTGTGGCGTGGAGCCAATCAGAAAGCCAGGTGACGAGGCGGCGAGGAAAGCACCGGGAAACAAAATCAAAACAGCCGGCGGCACGGCGCACCAGAAAGTCCAGTGGACGTCGGAGACGGAGGACCAACTCGTCGACATGATCGGTTACTCTGAAGTCACGTTTGATCTCGAGGGATTCTGCGAGATGTCCCGTCTGACCTGGGAACGCTCGGGAGTCAAGTCGGTTGGTGTGTGATGTGTTGATGTTGCCGTCACGCTGTACGACCAGAACTGTTAGACCCGGGATCTTTTACCGCCGTGTGTGGGGTCTCTCAGGGTTGGAAAAGCAGCCGATCATTTTAAAATCGTCCCGTGTGAACCGGGCTTAAGCAGCAATAATGTTGTGCTGAATAATTGGCACCTCAACCACAGCTGCTGATGGTGGATTTAACTCACTCAAAGGAGGTTACAACGGGACAACATTACTATAATATGGTAACATATTATGTGACATTAGACAATCCTACACTAGGGTTACATTACTCAAGTCTAGGGCTGTCACATTTTTTGTGTGAGTTGAAAGAAAATATCAGTAGAAAACTGAACCCTTGTGATGACTTCGGGTCACATTGACCCGTTTTTAAGTTTGGTTTAATATCAGAAAATATGGGACGTAGAAATAAGCGCTGAAAATATGTAGAAGAAAAATTTTACAATTTCAAACGTTGGAAAAAGCAAAAACAAACGTCAAAAACGTTGAAAAAAAGTTTTTTTCAAGGTTGACAGGAAGACAACAAGGGTTAAAATGTAACTGTAATTTTTAATGGGCCTTTTGTATTCAATTCAATGTTCAATTTGTTCATTAAATGACATAGAAATGATTTCCTTTCATTTGTTTTGCAGCAGAAAGTGCAAGTGAAAGCGAACTGCCTTTTGACCAGTAGTCTACCGACGTGATGGATAACGTGTGGCTAGGTCAAATTCACCCTAACCTATCCAAATGTTTTAAAGCTTAGGCTTTCCTCCAAGAATCAAGGGAAAACCCAGATTGGCTCCCGGAAATCCTAATACCATTTTTGGTCCCGCCAAGGCTGAAAGGCTGTAACACACAAGCAGGCATTTGCAACCCATAAGGGACACAACGGCTTGTCAGTTAGTGCACACTGATTCCAAACAGATGGCCTTGTCAGCTACATTAGGTCCATTTCAAAACACTCAGGCACAGTGTGTGCACGGCGTGAAATGTTTAGAACATTAAATAGCCTAATCTGAAGAGAATTGCTGTTCAAGCAACATCAGACCAATCAGCCGGTCAGCTGTCCTCCTGTGGCCCGAGCAACAAACAACAAAGGATCTGTAGGAGAATAACTACTTCAACAGGCTGCAGTCCTCACATTTAAAAACAATATCTGGAGATGGAAGTGGAGTGGGAGTCTCGCGCCGGTATCCCTTAGGTTTGCCAGATTGTTTGCGGTACATTTTTGAATGTAGTTGACTTTGCAAAAATGTGTTTGTTGGCCTTCACAAATGTGTCCGAGTCGTGTGGTTGCAGCTTCCAAGCAGCATCCCACTCCAAATTCCCTGCAAGCCTGAATGATGAGCTACACAGTAACTGAGAACAAAGAAAACCATACGAATACAAGCCGCCACACACACACACACACACACACACACACACACACACACACACACACACACACACACACACACACACACACACACACACACACACACACACACACACACACACACACACACACACACACACACACACACACACACACACACACACACACACAGCATTAACAATGCATTTTTATAGACTACATTGAACTTAATAGCCTTTGTTTCTACTGGGTTTAATGCGTTTAAAAGGAACACGCTGACTTATTGGGACTTTAGCTTATTCAGCGTAACCCCCAGAGTTAGATAAGTCCAGACATACCCTTCTCATCTCCGTGGTGCTGTAAGGCTGTCTGACGGCTCCACCGGTAGCTTAGCTTAGCACAGATCCTGGAGGTAACTGGTTCCATCTAGCCTACTGCTCCCAATAAGTGACCAAATAACTCCAACATGTTCCTGTTTCCATGTTGTGATTTGTAGAGTCACAGCGTGTAGAAATAACAACGTAACATGACACACAGCCATCTTCTAACCGTAAACAAACCGGGAACTATATTCTCAGGCGGAAGAATATAGTACTTGGGCGGAATGATTAGCTTTGCAGCAAGCCTGTCTGAGAATATAGTTCCCGGTTTGTTTACGGTTAGAAGATGGCTGTGTGTCATGTTACGTTGTTATTTCTACACGCTGTGACTCTACAAATCACAACATGGAAACAGGAACATGTTGGCGTTATTTGGTCACTTATTGGGAGCAGTAGGATTACTGGAACCATTCACCTGCATGTTCTGTGCTAGGCTAAGCTACCGGTGGAGCCGTCAGACAGCCTTACAGCACCACGGAGATGAGAAGGGTATGTATGGACTTATCTAACTCTGGGGGTTACGGGGAATAAAATAAAGTCCCAATAAGTCGGCGTGTTCCTTTAAGTGTATCCATCTTCTTACTTAAACACGGTATACTCTATATAGTAGTGGATGTGTTACGCATGTATGTTTAGATTTTCCATTACTTGACATTTTAATGTTATCTCATACAAGGTGCCTTTCTTGTTTTTATATCATCATTATTAAAAGGATTGTGTGTTGCATTGCTTTTAGGGTAATGCTGTGATGTCAGTTGCTGTTGTTGTTGTTGTTATTGTAATTACACTTAATGGGCCTCAGGCAGTAAGCTAATGATGGGGAAGCCAGCTCTGCAAGGTGAGATCATCCTCCGAGGCATCATACCTTCCTACTATCCACACTGGGACACACGCAAAATGTGTGTGTGTGTGTGTGTGTGTGTGTGTGTGTGTGTGTGTGTGTGTGTGTATCCCTGACACACAACAGTGTTCGGGCCTCTACTGTCAATAACTGGAAGGCATCCAGCTCCACTGAGAGATCTAAGCTTTTCTTACTGTCTAGACATTAAAATGCCATATATATATATGTGTGTGTGTGTGTGTGTGTGTGTGTGTGTGTGTGTGTGTGTGTGTGTGTGTGTGTGTGTGTGTGTGTGTGTGTGTGTGTGTGTGTGTCTAAACATGCCTGTTTATAACACAGCAGGAGCTTACATTTAAAGAACTGCCAACAGGAAAAAATACCACATTTCTATATTTTAAAAAGAATGAAACTAAACGGTTTCATTCTGCACAAGCCACAGCTCGGGTTATTGAGCTAAACGTTAAGTTAGGGCTATGCAATTAATCCAATTTTGGCTGCAATTTCATTTACCTTTTGCAAGTTAACTCTTATTTTGTCTTGTGTTCTGAATGACAGGCACACTTTCGCCTCCTCCCGAAGGCTAAACTCACTCAGCTAACATTTAAACATATTTTTTATATTATTTATTTTAAGGGGGATTCAAAAAGTTCAAATGGGAAAAGTATTAAATCGGAAAGTTAGTTCGTTTAACCGTTTCTACCGTTTGTTTTTTCCAAATGTCAGCGAGTAATTGTGTTAAATAATCGTCAATATTGACCAAAATAATTGTGATGAATGTGCTCTCGGGTTGTGCTCCCGCTCGTTCACTCACCTCAAGCCAACCTACCTGCCAGACAAAGCTAAAGACCTTGGTGTAGTCCTGGACCCAGACCTGGATTTCAACAGCCACATTAAGACAATAACAAAATCAGCCTATTACCACCTTAAGAATATATCAAGGATTAGAGGACTTATGTCTCAGCCTCTCAGGTGGTCTGAGACAGGTCTGCTACACTATGACCCACCCAGACCTCTCAGGTGGTCTGGGACAGGTCTGCTACACTATGACCCACCCAGACCTCTCTGGTGGTCTGGGACAGGTCTGCTACACTATGACCCACCCAGACCTCTCAGGTGGTCTGGGACAGGTCTGCTACACTATGACCCACCCAGACCTCTCAGGTGGTCTGGGACAGGTCTGCTACACTATGACTCACCCAGACCTCTCTGGTGGTCTGGGACAGGTCTACTACACTATGACCCTGTCCCAGACCTCTCAGGTGGTCTGAGACAGGTCTGCTCCACTATGACCCACCCAGACCTCTCTGGTGGTCTGGGACAGGTCTGCTACACTATGACCCACCCAGACCTCTCAGGTGGTCTGGGACAGGTCTGCTACACTATGACCCACCCAGACCTCTCAGGTGGTCTGGGACAGGTCCGCTACACTATGACCCACCTAGACCTCTCAGGTGGTCTGGGACAGGTCCGCTACACTATGACCCTGTCCCAGACCTCTCAGGTGGTCTGGGACAGGTCTGCTACAAAATGACCCTGTCCCAGACCTTACTTTTTGTTGTTGCCTATTCTTAATTTTTATATTGAACTGTTAATTGTATTCTTGTATTTTATCTTGTATTATATGTGCATTCATCATTATTTCACTTTACTTTTTATTTCCTATCTTGCTCTTTGCTTTGTAATGTTTGATATTTAATGTTAAGCACTTTGAGTTGCCCTGTGCTGAAATGTGATGTATAAATAAAGCTGTCTTGCCTCTTCTTGCCGTCCAAAGCCGTGCATGAATCGCTGTGGTAGAAAAGTCGTCTGTGCTTTCACAGAACACAACGGTGTACACACAAACGTGTGCATTCTGCGAGCCTTTTTCTATCCTCAGGGCCTACTCTAAATAGAAGTCAAAGAGAGGGATTGTGGGGGAAGGAGGCAGTGGGGGAGGGGCGGCGGAGATGGTAGAAAAGATGCAAGAAGAAAGTGAGCTTTTGTGGCCGATGTAACACTCCGCTGATGCAGACACGGACCCGTGCCAGCTTGATAGAATCATTCAAGACTAGGGTTGGGTACCGAAACACGGTTCCGACGTAAGCGGTAGTAACGAGAGCGAATAAGAACGAACATTTCGGTTCCTCATTCCGGGTGCTGCACGGGACGCTTACCGTTAGCTAGGAGCTGGATTAAACCCAAAAGGTTAAAATGCTGACAGCTTACGCTAAGGCCTGCGTGGCGTGAGCATGTCAGCTGCGTGGCCTGTCTGTTTATATTTGGGCTCCCATGGTAACAGGTTAGCGCGTGCACACTGCCTGCGTGACACGCACGTCTCAGGCACAGCTCGAGCCGTGCCTGAGACGTGTGCATGCTAGAAATAGAACCGACACATTATATATATATATATATATATATATATATATATATATATATATATATATATATATATATATATATATATATATATATATATATATATATATGACATCAGTCTGATCTTCTAGTTCTTCCTTTCCTGTTATCATGTAGACAGCTCCAAACTTGGAGAAGCACAACTCTGCAAGATGTAGCGCTGCTTCAATAATTTACGGCTCTCCGGCTCACGGCATCGCTGCACATGGCCGAGTGGCTGATGCAGTTTTACTTGTGACTGAAGACCGAATGTGAGGGTGTGTGTGTGTGTACTTGTGTATGTGTGTGTGTGCATGTGTACTTGTATGTGTGTGTGCATGTGTACTTGTATGTGTGTGTGTACTTGTATGTGTGTGTGCATGTGTACTTGTATGTGTGTGTGCATGTGTACTTGTATGTGTGTGTCTATACTTGTATGTGTGTGTGTGTGTGTGTACTTGTATGTGTGTGTGTACTTGTATGTGTGTGTCTATACTTGTATGTGTGTGTCTATACTTGTATGTGTGTGTGTGTGTGTGTGTACTTGTATGTGTGTGTCTGTACTTGTATGTGTGTGTCTATACTTGTGTGTGTGTGTGTGTCTGTGTGTGTGTGTGTGTGTGTGTGTGTGTGTGTGTGTGTGTGTGTGTGTGTGTGTGTGTGTGTGTGTGTGTGTGTGTGTGTGTGTGTGTGTGTGTGTGTGTGTCTATACTTGTATGTGTGTGCGAATCTGGATGGGTGGCGTGTATGTTAACGCTGTGATAGGGCTGGGCGATATGGAGAAAATCAACCAAATACCTCGATATCAATACCGCAACGATATTGTAGTGTTGACTACTGGTGCTTTCACAAAATATTTAAATATTAAAATTCAGTTTACTGTCCCAGAGGAGAGAAGAGACTAGAAGATATTCAGATTACTGTCCCAGAGGAGAGAAGAGACTAGAAGATATTCAGATTACTGTCCCAGAGGAGAGAAGACACTAGAAGATATTCAGATTACTGTCAGAGGAGAGAAGATACTAGAAGATATTCAGATTACTGTCCCAGAGGAGAGAAGAGACTAGAAGATATTCAGATTACTGTCAGAGGAGAGAAGATACTAGAAGATATTCAGATTACTGTCAGAGGAGAGAAGACACTAGAAGATATTCAGATTACTGTCAGAGGAGAGAAGAGACTAGAAGATATTCAGATTACTGTCAGAGGAGAGAAGATACTAGAAGATATTCAGATTACTGTCAGAGGAGAGAAGAGACTAGAAGATATTCAGATTACTGTCAGAGGAGAGAAGAGACTAGAAGATATTCAGATTACTGTCAGAGGAGAGAAGAGACTAGAAGATATTCAGATTACTGTCCCAGAGGAGAGAAGAGACTAGAAGATATTCAGATTACTGTCAGAGGAGAGAAGAGACTAGAAGATATTCAGATTACTGTCCCAGAGGAGAGAAGACACTAGAAGATATTCAGATTACTGTCCCAGAGGAGAGAAGAGACTAGAAGATATTCAGATTACTGTCCCAGAGGAGAGAAGATACTAGAAGATATTCAGATTACTGTCAGAGGAGAGAAGAGACTAGAAGATATTCAGATTACTGTCCCAGAGGAGAGAAGACACTAGAAGATATTCAGATTACTGTCCCAGAGGAGAGAAGAGACTAGAAGATATTCAGATTACTGTCCCAGAGGAGAGAAGATACTAGAAGATATTCAGATTACTGTCCTAGAGGAGAGAAGATACTAGAAGATAGAGATTTAACAAGCTGGAATCAGAGAAATCTTATTTTTTTTAATAAAAAAATGACTTAATTAATCGATTATCAAAATAGTTGGCGATTCATTTAATAGTTGACAACTAATCGATTCATCGTTGCACCTCTAGTTGGAACGGTTACAAAATCAGCAACTAAAAGATGGGATTAAGACCAGCATAAGATTATTACTCCTAAACGGTGTTGAGGAAGATGAGTGCTACAGGGACTGACAGACAGAGAGACATCTTTACTCCTCAGAAAACTGGATCAAAAGTAAAAGATATGCAGCTAAGACGCCACGATGCTGAATGTTTAATTTACTCTCAGACAAATCTTGGCAGAACACCAGCGACAGACGAACAGCTGCAGCAGCCACCATCAGTCACAGACATGCCCCGTCTGAACAGGTAGAGAAAGAAATATAGACTTATCTCCACAGTCAATGCAGTATTACACTGTACTCTATACTATAAAGTAAGCTTAAAGTAAGTTATGTAACAGCAGTCCAGGATAAGTCTCTCTCTCTCTCTCTGTCTGTCTGTCTGTCTGTCTCTCTCTAATCTCCAAGGGCATGTTTTAGAACGTAATGGACGTCTCCTGTTTCAACAGCTAATAGAGAAGTCAGCTGGTCGAGTCCGCTACAAACTACAGAACTAAAATGATCCATATTACATTTTATTTCTACGTTTCAAACTGTCAAAATGGCAGAGTTTCAGACAGAGGTTTAACAAGCATGATATGCGGTCCGACGAGCTAGAGAGGGACTGAAGAGAGGGAGAGGAGTTAGAACAAAGCTGTCCCTTTAGAAACTACTTTCCCTACTAGAAATGCAACTGTAGCAAGTACCATACCATCCCTATCCACGTTCATATTTCAAGATGCTACAAATGATATCCGGCTACAAAAAAGCCTGAAAAGTCGGAAGTTAGAACGGACGTAGAAAGAGTCAATGCCATGGGGATGATACAGCGTCTTGTCTAGAGGTGTTGAAATTAATCAAATAATCCATACATCGAATCGTGGATGATATTATGAATTAAATATCCTATATGGCTTTAATAGAAACATGTATTTGATGCATCGTGATGCATCGAGATATCAAATCGAAGACATGATAATCGTAATCGAATCGGGAGATCAGTGAGGATTCACACCTCCTGTCTTGTCCCGTCTCGTTGGTGTTAACTGGCAGCTTTCACAACGTTGCAGACCGTTGTTGTGTGGTGTGGGAGTCGGATGAGGGGTGCTGAGGGTACGTGACGCCCAGTTGAGTCCAGCTGGGGGTTACTAGTGCTGCCTCGATGCTAATCACAGCTCACACGTTCCCTAAATACTCCCGACCTGAGGTCAGGATTCCGCCTCTGTCCTGCACACAAATAAACTCCAAACAACGCCTGCTGCTCTGCAGGGCGATCCCCAGAGACTGTGGGAGGGATGAGCGAGCAGGGGGGGAGAGGAGGAGAGAGGGAGGGAGCAACCAAGAGACACAACAAAGTAGGTTTCCATCAAAATGTTGAACACAGCTGTGAGCAAATGTCAAAACATCGGGAAATTATGCAACCAAGTGTCCTTTTTCTTAGAGATGCACCGATTACAACTTTCTAGACCGATTCCCATTTCTGATTTTCTTTGAGTTAGGCCAGCTGATACCGATTTAATTTTTTCTAACCTCTTTACAGCACACACACATATTTACTTTCTATCTTTTCTTTAATAGAACATGTTGAACAGATAATGGATCACTATGAAATAGAACTATATCAATGACTCCTGGTGTGGGACATTCACACACATCTAAAGGTCAATGTTAGAACCATTTCCTTCTCTTCACGTCCAATATCAACTAAAGAAATGTGATTTGGGTTGTTGGTGTGGTCCCTCCACGCCCTACTCTTTCCTTGCAGCTGTTGCATGTTGCAAACTTGTTATCTTCTGCACACACGCTGCAGAACCCCAAACAGCTGACATGTTGCAGGTTAATTCACCAGGTTCCTACATGTGGGAGAATAGCGCCGACACGCCATCACACCGCGAGCGGGTACGAGCCACACACGGCGGAGAAGTTGAGAGAAAGGAAGAAGAGAGCGTGCTGTGGCGTCCGTGTGTGCGTGCGTCCTTGAGAACTGTAACTGGTAGAACTTATGTTGGCAGTTAATTGGAGCGTTGACCGGCATGAGATCGGCATATGTCAGACTGACCTGCCGGTCGCCGGTCATGGCCGAGCATGTGAAAACCGGCCAATCCCGGTCACCGGCCGCTCTATCGGTGCATCTCTACTTTTTTTACATCAGGATGGAGAGTGATTGATGATATATAAATAACAAAGTTGTATATGCATCTTTACTACAGTATAAAAAGCCCTGTGCTTTACTACCGTGTTGTGTTCTAACGTCTTGTTAGGAGAATAGTAACTGAAACAAAACATACAGAGAAGGTGAGGTCTTCCCTTCAGGCTTTATACAGCCCCATCGACCTTCACCAGTATTATAGGGCACTCTGCATGCAGCCTTAGAGGCACTCAAGCACTCGCAGCTGCTCTTTGATTGCTGTCAGCGTGCGGTGATAATTGAAGGTAACGAAGATCAATATTTCTATCAACTCAGATCTTCTCTCATCTGCAACACGGTCGCTGGACAGCATTTTTCTGACATTTCCAATCAGGTAGATGGAAACTTACTTCAGTATGAAGTCATAAACATAAATCTGAGAAGAGAAATGTGGCCACTGATGCCATTAATCATCCAGACTTACCTCTTGCACACAGCGGGGCCACAGCAGACAAACACACCAGTCTTCTCTCCTGCTGAATGTCAAGTGAACGCCTTAAAGGTGTACAGACATAGTCTATAGATAGTCATTCCTGTCAATTGACTTCCAGTGAGTCAATGAGCTGCTGGGATGCTCAATAAGACAAACTGAGGCAGAACAAAGGACCCGCTGGAAGGAAAAAAATAGTCTTTTTTCTTCTTGTTTACTTGGCTGCTGGCACGAAAGAGCGACAGATTGTACGACAGACACCTGGATCACAGAAACATGTGACAAGAAAGGCTGGCACTAATCCTGAGGTCTCTTTAGAGCGTCGCACTTAAGAAGTGAAAACTTGCAGGGCAGGATTACAGGACTATAAAAATACACCTCTTGGTTATTTACATTCTCTCACTGTAACAAGACAAGAAATCAGCAAAAAGGCGAGCATGCCTGCCGCAAAGATTGGCAGAAAATGCCAATGCCGTCACAGTTTCGGGCTGTGCATTGTGTTTACACCACCCCCCCTTCCTTCCTACAAACACCAAACAAGTTGATACACACAAAACACACATACAAACACTCAAAACCCTGTCCTTCCCATGGTGCATCCTGGCGTGGAGAAACTCGGCCCCCTGGGGACAGGCAGATTAACACATGACAGAGCTTGTTAACCCTGGACAAAGAGAGATGCTAATCTTGTACAGTCGGCCTTGACTGCCCTAAAACAGTACACAGTAGCTACAGAGAGAGGGAGGGAGAGAGAACGATGCAGAGGGAAAGCCCAAGTAAGACAAGAAAGAACAAGGGAGGGACACGCAGCAGTAACAGAGGCCTCAGTATGTCCCAGAAACTAGACAATACCGTGTGGGAGGCAGGGCGAGAGGGGTCCATCAGCCCCTAAACAGAGAAGCCAGACTACAAACAACGGCGAGGGCCCTACTGCAGCCTGGCTGAGCTCCACCGCCGGCAGGGACGGCCAGCAGGGCAGCGCAGAGCTCAACTGGGTGGATACTGATCGCACAGGAGAAAGTGGGGAGCCAGGCTAGCAGCTCCACAGATGAGAAGGAACAGAGACAGACAGACAGACAGAGGAAGTGCATTAGTACGCCAGGTTCCTCTGATGCGGTTAGCTCTCTCCCCTGGGAGATAAGAGAGATAGGAGTGACAATAAAGGGGATAAATGCGGGGGGAGGGGGGGAGGCAGAGAGAGTGGGCGAGCACGAAACAGCAAGACAAGGAGAGAGACGGGGGACCCAACAGAGAGGCAACAGAGAAACTAAGGCTAATTTGTAACTTGAAGAGCTGCTGGATCATCTCCATGATGGGCCGTCTGCCCACAAACAGGCTCCTCTTTGGGGGTAAATGAGATCAGGCCACCCCCAGACCAGCTGGTGGCTTGGATCAATGACACCAGAAAGAGGAGATACAGAGACTGAGGAGGAGGGCAGACCGGGCCGAGGCATCTGGACAGGATGTCAGAAAACACACCCGAGAGGCTTTGGCGTTCTCTCGAGATTTTGCCCGGGGACACGGACACACTCACACAAAGTACAAGTGGAACGAGCGTGTCCATAAGAGGATTATGTCGTCCTGTTTGAAGTGGAACGAGGCACGTTCCAGAGGGAATCTGATCCCTCGCAGGACGGCCGACAGGATGGGTGGTTGACCAGATCAGCACCAACTTACTAAAGCTTTCTAAGAACCAACCATAACCAGAAGACAAACATAGGGACCTGTGGAGCATGCCGAGGTTAGGGGCCCTTCCTCAACAACATGTTACGGTTTTTAAATGAAAGAAAATGCAATTTCATATCCTTTTTGACCATTATTATTACCATATCTGTTTCTTAAACGTTGTAAAAGCTGGAGCAGATCATAACTAAATTAACCTAAAAACATTTAAAGACTAATCTTGCTGAAGAAGTCCACTGGGGGATGACTACAACCATTAGAGTTGAGAAAACCCATTTAGTTACATTCCATCTGGGTTAGGTGATGCCCAAAAGAGCTTGGGTGCTGTGCCTAAGCCTTATAAAAAAGGTAGGGTAAACACCACACAGCTGGCCTCCAAACACACCACAACATGTGCCAACTAACCGCCAGAAACTCCTTTTACCACATCCACAACGACCGTAAACATACATTAAGCACTTAACGCTCTGTGACAGCAAACTCGTGCATCGAGGCAGGGCACAGCCACATTTGAATGTCACCAGGAGAAATTCATATGACGGGGAAGTCAATCGGCCCCTGCAGCTGCCTATGGTAAAGGGAGACAATCATTCTGTCAACACCAGTGTCTGGCACAAATGCCAATCATTCCACACGTGGCTACGGCGAGGGCAGGCTGGGTAGCCTCTGACATCATCTCGACCACATCAGGCACTGGGCCAGACCAGTACAGCAACGTCAATGTAAAGAGGGATCCTTTGAGCCAAAGGTGCTAGAGCAAAACCTAGCGACAGACCACCGTTTTTGATCTCCAACGCTGCGTTACACCAAACAACCGGGCACCGCAAACACATTGCACCATGCAAATGTTGGTCTTGAAGCCTAGCAGCAAGGCCTTGAACCATGTCCATCATCCATCCTCCCACCAGAGGAATTCAGAGCTTCCAAACACAGCAAATTACTGCAGCTGCTGGCAAATACAGCCTCAAAACCGCACCGCCATTTGCCAACTGCATGCCCTGACAACTGTGATAACCAAGGCTGCCATCGTGACGCGGAGCAACAAGAGTATCTCTGCCTTATCTCCACGGCACAAAGAGCCTGTGGCCGTTTCCTCGAGCCTCAATCACCCAGAAGACACAGAAGGGAATTCAGCCAATTTGGTGTTTTGATAATCTTTTAACAAGAAGCTATTGTGCGTCTGTTGCCGTGGATTTAACCTTCCTGTTGTCAAACCTGTTCAAGAAGTGTCTATATCAGAAATTTGGGTTTCTTTCAATCAGATTTTCATAAGAAATAACGTGGATGGCTCCCTGCAACGATCTTCACAAGTTTTATTCAATTGCATAGCATTTGAATTTTATTTTAAAGTGACAAAAATGTCGGCAAAAGCTTCAGAAACGTGGACACGCACACGCACACACACACACACACACACACACACACACACACACACACACACACACACACACACACACACACACACACACACACACACACACGTCAAAAAGTGCAGAAAAAAAAGGGGAAAAAGTGACAAAAGTGTCGAAAAAGATGTCCAAAACGTTGAAAAAAACGTTCACATTTTGACCCAGAAAAACAAAAAGTTGCACGGTCGACGGGAAGGCAACACAAGGGTTAAACCATAGATATATATAAGCTGGACCAGCAGGTCCCGTGTCTCTGGACGGAGACCAGTGAAGGATGTTAGAAGCTCTTTTCCGGTGATGGCTGAGCGTTACTGAGCAGCCTCCAACTGAGCTTGAAGACGTAGATGTGACGTGAGCAACCTGTCTGAAAGTTGGAAGTCTTCTGGTAGCTGTGCCAAGAGAAATCTCAATCATTCCCAATCTAGCAGAGATGGAGAGCGTAGGTATATGTAAGGAGATAACATAGGCACAGGCTAATTACTGATCACTAACATGATAGTTAACATTAGGAATTACACTTAAACAGCTAATGGAAGTCCAAACTGCCTGAGAGCTTCTCCTGGACTATACGGTAATTCCTCTACTATGAGACAGTAAGTCTCGTGGTTATGACCCAATCGTTAGCCTATTTTTATAACAACGTCTGCTACGGAGCCATAACGTGAGCTACAAGGTAATGGAGCCTTTTATACATTGTCGTGTTTCTTTAGAAATAAACAACGGACAAATAGAGTCTTTAAACGCTTCAGATGTAAAGTTATTCAGTCAATGGGATGCTAACGGGAGGTGATGGCTTGGTAGCATCAGAATGAATGGCAGTCAATGGGATGCTAACGGGAGCTGATGGCTTGGTAGCATCAGAATGAATGGGAGTCAATGGGATGCTAACGGGGGCTGATGGCTTGGTAGCATCAGAATGAATGGGAGTCAATGGGATGCTAACGGGAGCTGATGGCTTGGTAGCATCAGAATGGCGCCATAGGAGCTACACGGTCCGAGGAGAAGCTGACCCCCTTGGTTAAAACAGGGCTAAACGTGTTGGTGGTCATTTATAAAGATGGCAAAAAGCCTGATGACCAGAGGCACAGGCTTGACCTTGTCAGAGTGGAGAATTTCGGAGCTCTGGGGGTTCAATCTGAGTCACACACCAACCAAACACCAGTCCTCAGGCTGAGAAGCCAACACACAGGTCCGTTAATGAGACAATCATCTCCCTCTCTCAGGGCGGCGGCACGGGTCAGCAGGTCAGCTGGAGGCACAACAGGACAATAAAATGTTAATTGCCCCTTCAATACGAGCGTATGAAAGACCAAACTGTGTGTGAAAATACTCTGTGACCACATTTAAAGTGCCCATATTATGAAAAAAATAAAAAATAAAAAAAAATAATCACTTTTTCTGGGATTTGGGGGGTTATTTTGTGTCTCTGGAGCTTCCACACACATACACACTTTGATAATCCATCCATGCTGTTCTGAGTGAGATCTGGTGTCTGAATGTGTCCTGCCTTCAGTCTCCGGGTGAGCTGGTCAACATCTGCACGGCTTTCTACGTCACTAGCCGAGACGAGGGGGCTAGGGGGCTAACCGTTAGCATGCTAGCTCGTTCTCAATGGCCAAACACTGCTACAACACACACTAGTTCACCCTAATCTCCAGAAGAACTACTTCCATGTCCCTGTTCTGCAGGTATTCACCACAAAGTTGGAAGTGCGCCCTCGTTTAGAAGAAGTCTCCCGGCTAATCCTGTCTTGTTCTACTGAAGTTGGAGAAACAGCTAGCTAGCTCATGTAGTCCTTACCTAGCTACTGAGCATGTGGTCTTACCTAGCTACTGAGCATGTGGTCTTACCTAGCTACTGAGCATGTGGTCTTACCTAGCTACTGAGCATGTGATCTTACCTAGCTACTGAGCATGTGGTCTTACCTAGCTACTGAGCATGTGGTCTTACCTAGCTACTGAGGATGTGGTCTTACCTAGCTACTGAGCATGTGGTCTTACCTAGCTACTGAGCATGTGGTCTTACCTAGCTACTGAGCATGTGGTCTTACCTAGCTACTGAGCATGTGATCTTACCTAGCTACTGAGCATGTGGTCTTACCTAGCTACTGAGCATGTGGTCTTACCTAGCTACTGAGCATGTGGTCTTACCTAGCTACTGAGCATGTGATCTTACCTAGCTACTGAGCATGTGGTCTTACCTAGCTACTGAGCATGTGGTCTTACCTAGCTACTGAGCATGTGGTCTTACCTAGCTACTGAGCATGTGGTCTTACCTAGCTACTGAGCATGTGGTCTTACCTAGCTACTGAGCATGTGATCTTACCTAGCTACTGAGCATGTAGTCCTTACCTAGCTACTGAGCATGTGCGACTGCCAACAAAGATGTTCCAGCAGTGAGAGGTCTCACTCTGGAGCTAAAACAGAGACCTGAACACAGGGTGAAAAGAGGAGCTGCAGCAATGAGCAGCACAACATAGATAGTAGATAGTTCCCTGAAGATATATTTCTGAGTTATTACCGTGGCTCTCATTCTCATGTTTGATCATTATCAATTAATTGAGTTTAGGGGCCAATTAACACGTATTTTCATTATCTTATTAATCTGCCAATCTTTTTCTCATTTACTTAATTAATAGATGTGTCTTAAATGTCAGAAAATAATGAAAAATGCCCATAATATATTTTCCACAATCCACGGTGGCATGGCGTGTTTACATTGCTTGATTTAGCCGACCAACTGTCCAAAATCCAAAGTTATTCAGATTTCTATCATATATGACGAAGAAAAGCAACAAATAATCAGATTGTATAAGAAGGAACGAGAGGATTTTTGGCATGTTTTACAAAAATAAATACATAAATAAATGACTGATTTAAATAGTTGCTGATTATTTCTTTGTTGACGTCTGAGTAGATTAACTGTGTGTGTGTGTGTCTGTCTCTGTGTGTGTGTGTGTGTGTGTCTCTGTGTGTGTGTCTCTGTGTGTGTGTCTCTGTGTGTGTGTGTGTGTGTGTGTGTGTGTGTGTGTGTGTGTGTGTGTGTGTGTGTGTGTCTCTGTGTGTGTGTGTGTGTGTGTGTGTGTCTCTGTGTGTGTCTCTGTCTGTGTGTGTGTGTCTCTGTGTGGGTGTGTGTCTCTCTGTGTGTGTGTGTGTGTGTGTGTGTGTCTCTGTGTCTCTCTGTGTGTGTGTCTCTCTGTGTCTCTCTGTGTGTGTGTGTGTGTGTGTGTGTGTGTGTGTGTGTGTGTGTGTGTGTGTGTGTGTGTGTGTGTGTGTCTCTGTCTGTGAGTGTGTGTCTCTGTGTCTCTGTGTGTGTGTCTCTGTGTGTCTCTCTGTGTGTGTGTGTGTGTGTGTGTGTGTGTCTCTGTGTGTCTCTGTGTGTGTGTGTGTGTGTATGTGTGTGTGTGTGTGTGTCTCTGTGTGTGTGTGTGTGTGTGTGTGTGTCTCTGTGTCTCTGTGTGTGTGTGTGTGTGTCTCTGTGTCTCTGTGTGTGTGTGTGTGTGTGTGTGTGTGTGTCTCTGTGTCTCTCTGTGTGTGTGTGTGTGTGTGTGTGTGTCGTCTCTTGCTGAATTAATAAATTACTGACAATAAAAAATGACGTCGTAACCAAAGCATCAGCTCATCAAAGTTTGGCTGAACAAGCACATCTTTAAAGATATTAGCCGTTATAGCTTTGATTACCAATCTGATTATTAATCACTATAATTCCCCCTCTCTGTAATAGTTTGCCAAGCCACTGGTTGATTCATATAATCCCCAGTTCAGCATTAATAACTGTGTTAGTCAGGGTTTCTGCAGGTTTCACCGAGTCAGCTTTTTAGACCTTTTTAAGACTCATTTAAATGAAATTTAAGATCTATATCACGACACTGAAAGCAACACAAAACGTCAAATGTCAAGAGTCAGGACAAATAATCTGAAACAATTCCTCGAGTTCCTCATTCACATTATAGGACGGGTGTCCTAATACAATTCAATCACCATTTTAGCATTAGTAGCTTTGTTGATATACACCCCCTCTGCTTATATGGAGGATTATTTCAGACACAATACGGCCTCATTCATATCTCACTTCTTATCTCTTATTGACATGGGTGGCTAACACCGTAGACACTCACACATCCTGGATCCTTGCTGACAAAGTCATGCATCCTATTAAAAATACAACAAGTGACAAGGACAAAGAACATATGTAACTATGGTCTGCACAAAGAAAAGATTATTGTACCTAATATAGTTATTTTTCACAATTACAGCCAGTGATCCACGTCTTCCAACTCCATCCTGTTTGCAAGACCATCTTAAATAACTTAATAAAGACAGAGTGTGTTTGTTTTTTAATGGCAGCTACATTTAATTTCATGATTGCATTAGGCCGCCTGTCTGTCCTCCATTTCCCTGCCTCATCCACCAACACTGTGAGTCAGCCATTCTCTCATCCGTGCACCAAAAAAAGGGGGTGGGGAGGACTAGCCAATGGCTTAGCCCACCTCTGACTTAAGAGCCCTGGAGTGCGTCCAAGCCCCTGCATGGTGGAGCCTTAAAAGTGCTAATATAAGTCACCCCGGGATGCCATTTACTAAGGATGACATCAATACCTCATGGTTGACCGCCACACATTATAGACCGACCGTCTGCAACACGTCAAGGGGAGGAGAATCAAGTTGTGGGCTGAGGATTAAGATTTTTCAATGCTCCCATGTTTGCAGGTTATTAAATGCTTTTGGCCAGGCTTTTTGGAACTGGTAGTGTGTTTCTCCTCTCCATTGTTCTTGCAGAGGGGAGTGCAATCTCTCTTGTTGCACTCACTCACCAAAAAGAGTCACTGGAGGAGCGGCTATACGGGGCCCTCCAGCTTTAACTCTCACACCACAATAGCTGATCACTTTTGGGTAGGGGGGGTGCCATTAATCACCTCTGATTACATGCCAGCTTGAGTCTGCACACAGCCATCTCTGAGATATTTCAGCTTCACACACTCCCTCCAAGCTCTGAGGGAATTGTTGCTCTACCATGCCACAAAAGCCCCTAAGTTATTCGGTTTAAGATGATATAGATAGAGTGGGCATCTGCTAATGTATTAGCATCTTAAATATGCTGGATTTTTCCCCTGAGGGGACTGAAACATGTCTCTGCACCCACACCACTTGGCCCATCACAGAACAATGGGCATCCGCGATGGAGGATGGAGGATGGAGAAGGAGGGAAGATTAGAACAAAAGTTTAGGGAGGGAAAATGCACACAGAGTGGTTTCACAAAGAGGGGAAAACGCTCTGTAAATGCAAAAGGGAATAAATGAAATGAATGCATCGGGTTTTAGGTTAGGCTAACAGGACTGTTGAGCACTTCTAGCGAGCATTCAGCCCGCTGCCACCGCCCCATCAAGCCCTTTCAGCAGGAATCTGCAACAGAGCTACCAAGTGACACCAACTAGGGCTCCAACGGCTATGAGTGACGTAAGATAGAACGTTCCTTTTAAATGTTCGATTTTGAATAACCGTTAATTAGCCGTTAGTTACTAACTGACGTTAGCATGCTAAAGCTAACACAATATCGCCCTTACTTACCAGTCAGTCAGTCAGTCAGTGCAGCGGCGAGCTAGCAAAATCCTCTCCAGCTACGCCCAGTGTTGAGAAGCACACACCCCGACTGGATCCTCGAGTCTGAAATAAAGAAAGTGAGGATGAGGATACAAATAAAACCGGGGTGGAGGAACAGAAGAAATTCGCGGGAGAGCGAGCCGAGCAGAGCCGAGCCGAGCCGAGCAACTTCTGGGTCTCAACAAGCTCCGTTTCTCACAAGTGATGCGCGTTCACTGAAAAGAAGAAAGGAGGAGAATGACGCTCCAGTACACACACACACACACACACACACACACACACACACACACACACACACACACACACACACACACACACACACACACACACACACACACACACACACACACACACACACACACACACACACACACACACACACACACACACACACACACACACACACGATAGTAGACCGGCGAACGGGATGGATGGGCAGGAGGAGGAGAGGAGGGCCGCTGCTGCCTTTAGGTGCTACAGGAAATGTCGGAATATTAAATGTTTACAGATGACAGACCAGTAAACATTTTGAGCAGCAGTAAAAACGTAATGAGCATGTACAAAAGCAGAGTCCAAGAGGCCCCAACAGCCTCGGATGAGACTCAGAGTATGTACTTTGAGAGCTACTAAGCTAACGTAACGTTAGCTTAGCTTTAGCTAAAGAAGCTACAGCCCGCAGCCCGGTTAGCTTAGCCTAGCACAGTGGCTGTTAAACGGGGAACAGCTAGCTAACGTTAGCCTTGAGGTTCCAGACTCCAAAGGTAACATCTACCTAGCTACTTACCAGGTTGTCATACACCAGCACGTTTAATTACTACAGCTAGCTACACTGCTATCGTGTTTGTCTAGCTAATCCGTAGCTATATATATACAACAATTATTTTCCAGACTATTTCCTGGTTAGGAACAGTTGCCATGCAACGAGCGTAGACTGCAGGGAGTTGGAAATAGTCAAGAACTAAATAATAATAATAATAATAATAATAATAATAATAATAATAATAATAATAATAATAATAATAATACATTTTATTTAAAGCGCCTTTCATAACACCCAAGGTCACTTCACTAACAAACAATCATCAAAACATTGTTAAAATTATATTATTATAGCAAAAAAAAAGAAGTAATTAATTATTTAATTAATTAAAATTATTAAAATTAAAAAATAGATAAGTCAGTCAGTCAGTCCATAAGCCACAATATATTATAGTCAAAAAAATTAAAAAATATTAAAATTAAAAAATAATTAAGTCAGTCCATAAGCCACAATATATTATTATAGTAAAAAAAAATAAAAAAATAAAAAATATTTAATATTAAAATTAAAAAATAGTTAAAAGTCAGTCAGTCCATAAGCCACAATATATTATTATAGTCAAAAAATAATTAAAAATAATTAAAAATATTACAATTAAAAAATAGTTAAAAGTCAGTCCATAAGCCACAATATATTATTATAGTCAAAAAAAAAAAAAAATTACAAATATTAAAATTAAAAAATAGTTAAAAGTCAGTCAGTCAGTCCATAAGCCACAATATATTATTATAGTCAAACATTTTTTTTAAAATATTAAAATTAAAAAATAGTTAAAAGTCAGTCCATAAGCCACAATATATTATTATAGTCAAAAAAAATAAAAATATTAAAATTAAAAAATAGTTAAAAGTCAGTCAGTCAGTCAGTCCATAAGCAAAAATATATTACTATAGTAAAAAAAAAAAAAAATAATAATTAAAAATATTAAAATTAAAAAATAGATGAAAGTCAGTCCATAAGCCACAATATATTATTATAGTCAAAACATTTTTTTTTAAATATTAAAAGTCAGTCCGTAAGCCACACGAATAGTCATTTTAATTGACTAAACAATTATTCAGTTAACCGATCGTGAATATAATCAGTAGTTGCAGCCCTAGTCTGTTGTTGTGTTGGGTCTTTGTGAATTATAGAGTGTGGTCTAGACCAGTGGTCTTTTCAATAATGTACCCCGTTTGAATTGTGTTTTTAGATTTACCAAACAGCAGCCATGTGACTGAAAACATATTCAAATAGGTAGGAAATATTTTTAAAAATAACAGTAGAAAGAACGAAGACAAACTTCGAAAAAAGGAAGGAAAGAAGGCAAGAAAAGGTCGAAAAATAGTGACAAAAAGTGACAAAACGCAACGAAAACGTAGGAAAAGAAGCGCTCACGTACCCCGTGCAGTCCTCCAAAGTACCCCTTGGGGTACACGTACCCCCATTTGAGAACCACTGGTCTAGACCTGCTCTATCTGTAAAGTGTCCTGAGATAACTCTCTGTTTTTAGCTTTAACCGTGTAACAAGTAAACGGACATTAATGTGCAAAATTGGCAGAGTGCAGCCCTCTGACTACACGTTGGTTTGGGAATATGTACCGTAGGCCCATAATGCACAATAATATCAGGCTTAATGGACAGGAGTAGTAGGCTATCATTAGCCTGGTCCTACCAGACTCTGGTCCACTAGCCTGGTCCTACCAGACTCTGGTCCATTAGCCTGGTCCTACCAGACTCTGGTCCATTAGCCTGGTCCTACCAGACTCTGGTCCATTAGCCTGGTCCTAACAGACTCTGGTCCATTAGCCTGGTCCTACCAGACTCTGGTCCACTAGCCTGGTCCTACCAGACTCTGGTATATTAGCCTGGTCCTACCAGACTCTGGTCCATTAACCT
>CM042325.1:1379486-1401986 GCA_023566125.1 Zingel zingel | reverse complement strand
CTTGTACTTTCTACTTGTACTTTCTCCTTGTACTTTGTACTTTCTACTTGTACTTTGTACTTTCTACTTGTACTTTGTACTTTCTACTTGTACTTTCTACTTGCACTTTGTACTTTCTACTTGTACTTTCTACTTGTACTTTGTACTTTCTACTTGTACTTTGTACTTTCTACTTGTACTTTCTACTTGTACTTTGTACTTTCTACTTGTACTTGTACTTTCTACTTTCTACTTTCTACTTGTACTTTGTACTTTCTACTTGTACTTGTACTTTCTACTTGTACTTGTACTTTCTACTTGTACTTTCTACTTGTACTTTCTACTTTCAACTTGTACATTCTACTTGTACTTTCTACTTTCTACTTGTACTTTGTACTTTCTACTTGTACTTTCTACTTGTACTTTCTACTTGTACTTTCTACTTTCTACTTGTACTTTCTACTTGTACTTTCTACTTGTACTTTCTACTTTCTACTTGTACTTTCTACTTGTACTTTCTACTTGTACTTTCTACTTTCTACTTGTACTTTCTACTTTCTACTTGTACTTTCTACTTGTACTTTGTACTTTCTACTTTCTATTTGTACTTTGTACTTGTACTTTGTACTTTCTACTTGTACTTGTACTTTCTACTTGTACTTTGTACTTGTACTTGTACTTTCTACTTGTACTTTCTACTTGTACTTTCTACTTTCTACTTTCTACTTGTACTTTCTACTTTCTACTTGTACTTTCTACTTTCTACTTTCTACTTGTACTTTCTACTTTCTACTTTCTACTTGTACTTTCTACTTTCTACTTGTACTTTCTACTTTCTACTTGTACTTTCTACTTTCTACTTTCTACTTGTACTTTCTACTTTCTACTTTCTACTTGTACTTTCTACTTTCTACTTGTACTTTCTACTTTCTACTTTCTACTTGTACTTTCTACTTTCTACTTGTACTTTCTACTTTCTACTTCTACTTTCTACTTGTACTTTCTACTTTCTACTTGTACTTTCTACTTTCTACTTTCTACTTGTACTTTCTACTTTCTACTTGTACTTTCTACTTTCTACTTGTACTTTCTACTTTCTACTTCTACTTTCTACTTTCTACTTGTACTTTCTACTTTCTACTTCTTTCTACTTTCTACTTCTACTTTCTACTTTCTACTTCTACTTTCTACTTGTACTTGTACTTTCTACTTGTACTTTCTACTTTCTACTTGTACTTTCTACGTTCTACTTGTACTTTCTACTTCTACTTTCTACTTTCTACTTCTACTTTCTACTTGTACTTGTACTTTCTACTTGTACTTTCTACTTTCTACTTGTACTTTCTACTTGTACTTTCTACTTTCTACTTGTACTTTCTACTTGTACTTTCTACTTGTACTTTCTACTTTCTACTTGTACTTTCTACTTGTACTTTCTACTTTCTACTTGTACTTTCTACTTGTACTTTCTACTTTCTACTTGTACTTTCTACTTTCTACTTTCGACTTGTACTTTCTACTTGTACTTTCTACTTTCTACTTGTACTTTCTACTTTCTACTTGTACTTTCTACTTGTACTTTGTACTTTCTACTTGTACTTTTTACTCGTACTTTGTACCTTCTACTTGTACTTTGTACTTTCTACTTGTACTTGTACTTTCTACTTGTACTTTCTACTTGCACTTTGTACTTTATACTTGTACTTTCTACTTGTACTTTGTACTTTCTACTTGTACTTTCTACTTGTACTTTGTACTTTCTACTTGTACTTTGTACTTTCTACTTGTACTTTCTACTTGTACTTGTACTTTCTACTTGTACTTTCTACTTGTACTTTCTACTTGTACTTTCTACTTTCTACTTGTACTTTGTACTTTCTACTTGTACTTTCTACTTGTACTTTGTACTTTCTACTTGTACTTTCTACTTGTACTTTCTACTTGTACTTTGCACTTTCTACTTGTACTTGTACTTTGTACTTTCTACTTGTACTTTGTACTTTCTACTTGTACTTTCTACTTGTACTTTCTACTTGTACTTTGTACTTTCTACTTGTACTTGTACTTTCTACTTGTACTTGTACTTGTACTTTCTACTTGTACTTTCTACTTGTACTTTGTACTTTCTACTTGTACTTTCTACTTGTACTTTGTACTTTCTACTTGTACTTTCTACTTGTACTTTGTACTTTCTACTTGTACTTTCTACTTGTACTTTGTACTTTCTACTTGTACTTTCTACTTGTACTTTCTCCTTGTACTTTGTACTTTCTACTTGTACTTTGTACTTTCTACTTGTACTTTGTACTTTCTACTTGTACTTTCTACTTGCACTTTGTACTTTCTACTTGTACTTTCTACTTGTACTTTGTACTTTCTACTTGTACTTTGTACTTTCTACTTGTACTTTCTACTTGTACTTTGTACTTTCTACTTGTACTTGTACTTTCTACTTTCTACTTTCTACTTGTACTTTGTACTTTCTACTTGTACTTGTACTTTCTACTTGTACTTGTACTTTCTACTTGTACTTTCTAC
This sequence comes from Zingel zingel, assembly GCA_023566125.1. Taxonomy (NCBI): domain Eukaryota; kingdom Metazoa; phylum Chordata; class Actinopteri; order Perciformes; family Percidae; genus Zingel; species Zingel zingel. The sequence continues at coordinate 1,399,469 of CM042325.1, read as the reverse complement.
TTGTACTTTCTACTTTCTACTTGTACATTCTACTTGTACTTTCTACTTTCTACTTGTACTTTGTACTTTCTACTTGTACTTTCTACTTGTACTTTCTACTTGTACTTTCTACTTTCTACTTGTACTTTCTACTTGTACTTTCTACTTGTACTTTCTACTTTCTACTTGTACTTTCTACTTGTACTTTCTACTTGTACTTTCTACTTTCTACTTGTACTTTCTACTTTCTACTTGTACTTTCTACTTGTACTTTGTACTTTCTACTTTCTATTTGTACTTTGTACTTGTACTTTGTACTTTCTACTTGTACTTTGTACTTGTACTTGTACTTTCTACTTGTACTTTCTACTTGTACTTTCTACTTTCTACTTTCTACTTGTACTTTCTACTTTCTACTTGTACTTTCTACTTTCTACTTTCTACTTGTACTTTCTACTTGTACTTTCTACTTTCTACTTGTACTTTCTACTTTCTACTTTCTACTTTCTACTTGTACTTTCTACTTTCTACTTTCTACTTGTACTTTCTACTTTCTACTTTCTACTTGTACTTTCTACTTGTACTTTCTACTTTCTACTTGTACTTTCTACTTTCTACTTTCTACTTGTACTTTCTACTTTCTACTTGTACTTTCTACTTTCTACTTCTACTTTCTACTTGTACTTTCTACTTTCTACTTGTACTTTCTACTTTCTACTTTCTACTTGTACTTTCTACTTTCTACTTGTACTTTCTACTTTCTACTTGTACTTTCTACTTTCTACTTCTACTTTCTACTTTCTACTTGTACTTTCTACTTTCTACTTGTACTTTCTACTTTCTACTTCTACTTTCTACTTTCTACTTCTACTTTCTACTTGTACTTGTACTTTCTACTTGTACTTTCTACTTTCTACTTGTACTTTCTACGTTCTACTTGTACTTTCTACTTCTACTTTCTACTTTCTACTTCTACTTTCTACTTGTACTTGTACTTTCTACTTGTACTTTCTACTTTCTACTTGTACTTTCTACTTTCTACTTGTACTTTCTACTTGTACTTTCTACTTGTACTTTCTACTTTCTACTTGTACTTTCTACTTGTACTTTCTACTTTCTACTTGTACTTTCTACTTGTACTTTCTACTTTCTACTTGTACTTTCTACTTTCTACTTGTACTTTCTACTTTCTACTTTCTACTTGTACTTTCTACTTGTACTTTCTACTTTCTACTTGTACTTTCTACTTTCTACTTGTACTTTCTACTTGTACTTTGTACTTTCTACTTGTACTTTTTACTCGTACTTTGTACCTTCTACTTGTACTTTGTACTTTCTACTTGTACTTGTACTTTCTACTTGTACTTTGTACTTTATACTTGTACTTTCTACTTTCTACTTGTACTTTGTACTTTCTACTTGTACTTTCTACTTGTACTTTGTACTTTCTACTTGTACTTTGTACTTTCTACTTGTACTTTCTACTTGTACTTGTACTTTCTACTTGTACTTTCTACTTGTACTTTCTACTTGTACTTTCTACTTGTACTTTCTACTTTCTACTTGTACTTTGTACTTTCTACTTGTACTTTCTACTTGTACTTTGTACTTTCTACTTGTACTTTCTACTTGTACTTTCTACTTGTACTTTCTACTTGTAATTTGCACTTTCTACTTGTACTTGTACTTTGTACTTTCTACTTGTACTTTGTACTTTCTACTTGTACTTTCTACTTGTACTTTCTACTTGTACTTTGTACTTTCTACTTGTACTTGTACTTTCTACTTGTACTTGTACTTGTACTTTCTACTTGTACTTTCTACTTGTACTTTGTACTTTCTACTTGTACTTTCTACTTGTACTTTGTACTTTCTACTTGTACTTTCTACTTGTACTTTGTACTTTCTACTTGTACTTTCTACTTGTACTTTCTCCTTGTACTTTGTACTTTCTACTTGTACTTTGTACTTTCTACTTGTACTTTGTACTTTCTACTTGTACTTTCTACTTGTACTTTGTACTTTCTACTTGTACTTTCTACTTGTACTTTGTACTTTCTACTTGTACTTTGTACTTTCTACTTGTACTTTCTACTTGTACTTTGTACTTTCTACTTGTACTTGTACTTTCTACTTTCTACTTTCTACTTGTACTTTGTACTTTCTACTTGTACTTGTACTTTCTACTTGTACTTGTACTTTCTACTTGTACTTTGTACTTTCTACTTGTACTTTCTACTTTCTACTTGTACATTCTACTTGTACTTTCTACTTTCTACTTGTACTTTCTACTTTCTACTTGTACTTTCTACTTGTACTTTCTACTTGTACTTTCTACTTTCTACTTGTACTTTCTACTTGTACTTTCTACTTTCTACTTGTACTTTCTACTTGTACTTTCTACTTGTACTTTCTACTTTCTACTTGTACTTTCTACTTTCTACTTGTACTTTCTACTTGTACTTTGTACTTTCTACTTTCTATTTGTACTTTGTACTTTCTACTTGTACTTTCTACTTGTACTTTCTACTTGTACTTTCTACTTGTACTTTGTACTTTCTACTTGTACTTGTACTTTCTACTTGTACTTTGTACTTGTACTTGTACTTTCTACTTGTACTTTCTACTTTCTACTTGTACTTTCTACTTGTACTTTGTACTTTCTACTTGTACTTGTACTTTCTACTTTCTACTTTCTACTTGTACTTTGTACTTTCTACTTGTACTTGTACTTTCTACTTGTACTTGTACTTTCTACTTGTACTTTCTACTTGTACTTTCTACTTTCTACTTGTACATTCTACTTGTACTTTCTACTTTCTACTTGTACTTTGTACTTTCTACTTGTACTTTCTACTTGTACTTTCTACTTGTACTTTCTACTTTCTACTTGTACTTTCTACTTGTACTTTCTACTTGTACTTTCTACTTTCTACTTGTACTTTCTACTTGTACTTTCTACTTGTACTTTCTACTTTCTACTTGTACTTTCTACTTTCTACTTGTACTTTCTACTTGTACTTTGTACTTTCTACTTTCTATTTGTACTTTGTACTTGTACTTTGTACTTTCTACTTGTACTTTGTACTTGTACTTGTACTTTCTACTTGTACTTTCTACTTGTACTTTCTACTTTCTACTTTCTACTTGTACTTTCTACTTTCTACTTGTACTTTCTACTTTCTACTTTCTACTTGTACTTTCTACTTGTACTTTCTACTTTCTACTTGTACTTTCTACTTTCTACTTTCTACTTTCTACTTGTACTTTCTACTTTCTACTTTCTACTTGTACTTTCTACTTTCTACTTTCTACTTGTACTTTCTACTTGTACTTTCTACTTTCTACTTGTACTTTCTACTTTCTACTTTCTACTTGTACTTTCTACTTTCTACTTGTACTTTCTACTTTCTACTTCTACTTTCTACTTGTACTTTCTACTTTCTACTTGTACTTTCTACTTTCTACTTTCTACTTGTACTTTCTACTTTCTACTTGTACTTTCTACTTTCTACTTGTACTTTCTACTTTCTACTTCTACTTTCTACTTTCTACTTGTACTTTCTACTTTCTACTTGTACTTTCTACTTTCTACTTCTACTTTCTACTTTCTACTTCTACTTTCTACTTGTACTTGTACTTTCTACTTGTACTTTCTACTTGTACTTTCTACGTTCTACTTGTACTTTCTACTTCTACTTTCTACTTTCTACTTCTACTTTCTACTTGTACTTGTACTTTCTACTTGTACTTTCTACTTTCTACTTGTACTTTCTACTTTCTACTTGTACTTTCTACTTGTACTTTCTACTTGTACTTTCTACTTTCTACTTGTACTTTCTACTTGTACTTTCTACTTTCTACTTGTACTTTCTACTTGTACTTTCTACTTTCTACTTGTACTTTCTACTTTCTACTTGTACTTTCTACTTTCTACTTTCTACTTGTACTTTCTACTTGTACTTTCTACTTTCTACTTGTACTTTCTACTTTCTACTTGTACTTTCTACTTGTACTTTGTACTTTCTACTTGTACTTTTTACTCGTACTTTGTACCTTCTACTTGTACTTTGTACTTTCTACTTGTACTTGTACTTTCTACTTGTACTTTCTACTTGTACTTTGTACTTTATACTTGTACTTTCTACTTTCTACTTGTACTTTGTACTTTGTACTTTCTACTTGTACTTTCTACTTGTACTTTGTACTTTCTACTTGTACTTTGTACTTTCTACTTGTACTTTCTACTTGTACTTGTACTTTCTACTTGTACTTTCTACTTGTACTTTCTACTTGTACTTTCTACTTTCTACTTGTACTTTGTACTTTCTACTTGTACTTTCTACTTGTACTTTGTACTTTCTACTTGTACTTTCTACTTGTACTTTCTACTTGTACTTTCTACTTGTAATTTGCACTTTCTACTTGTACTTGTACTTTGTACTTTCTACTTGTACTTTGTACTTTCTACTTGTACTTTCTACTTGTACTTTCTACTTGTACTTTGTACTTTCTACTTGTACTTGTACTTTCTACTTGTACTTGTACTTGTACTTTCTACTTGTACTTTCTACTTGTACTTTGTACTTTCTACTTGTACTTTCTACTTGTACTTTGTACTTTCTACTTGTACTTTCTACTTGTACTTTGTACTTTCTACTTGTACTTTCTACTTGTACTTTCTCCTTGTACTTTGTACTTTCTACTTGTACTTTGTACTTTCTACTTGTACTTTGTACTTTCTACTTGTACTTTCTACTTGTACTTTGTACTTTCTACTTGTACTTTCTACTTGTACTTTGTACTTTCTACTTGTACTTTGTACTTTCTACTTGTACTTTCTACTTGTACTTTGTACTTTCTACTTGTACTTGTACTTTCTACTTTCTACTTTCTACTTGTACTTTGTACTTTCTACTTGTACTTGTACTTTCTACTTGTACTTGTACTTTCTACTTGTACTTTGTACTTTCTACTTGTACTTTCTACTTTCTACTTGTACATTCTACTTGTACTTTCTACTTTCTACTTGTACTTTCTACTTTCTACTTGTACTTTCTACTTGTACTTTCTACTTGTACTTTCTACTTTCTACTTGTACTTTCTACTTGTACTTTCTACTTTCTACTTGTACTTTCTACTTGTACTTTCTACTTGTACTTTCTACTTTCTACTTGTACTTTCTACTTTCTACTTGTACTTTCTACTTGTACTTTGTACTTTCTACTTTCTATTTGTACTTTGTACTTTCTACTTGTACTTTCTACTTGTACTTTCTACTTGTACTTTCTACTTGTACTTTGTACTTTCTACTTGTACTTGTACTTTCTACTTGTACTTTGTACTTGTACTTGTACTTTCTACTTGTACTTTCTACTTTCTACTTGTACTTTGTACTTTCTACTTGTACTTTGTACTTGTACTTTGTACTTTCTACTTGTACTTTCTACTTGTACTTTCTCCTTGTACTTTCTACTTGTACTTTCTACTTGTACTTGTACTTTCTACTTTCTACTTGTACTTTCTACTTTCGACTTTCTACTTGTACTTTCTACTTTCTACTTCTACTTTCTACTTTCTACTTGTACTTGTACTTTCTACTTTCTACTTGTACTTTCTACTTTCTACTTGTACTTTCTACTTTCTACTTGTACTTTCTACTTCTACTTTCTACTTTCTACTTGTACTTTCTACTTGTACTTGTACTTTCTACTTGTACTTTCTACTTTCTACTTGTACTTTCTACTTGTACTTTCTACTTTCTACTTGTACTTTCTACTTGTACTTTCTACTTTCTACTTGTACTTTCTACTTGTACTTTCTACTTTCTACTTGTACTTTCTACTTGTACTTTCTACTTTCTACTTGTACTTTCTACTTTCTACTTGTACTTTCTACTTTCTACTTTCTACTTGTACTTTCTACTTGTACTTTCTACTTTCTACTTGTACTTTCTACTTTCTACTTGTACTTTCTACTTGTACTTTGTACTTTCTACTTGTACTTTTTACTCGTACTTTGTACCTTCTACTTGTACTTTGTACTTTCTACTTCTACTTTCTACTTTCTACTTGTACTTTCTACTTTCTACTTGTACTTTCTACTTTCTACTTGTACTTTCTACTTTCTACTTGTACTTTCTACTTATACTTTCTACTTTCTACTTCTACTTTCTACTTGTACTTGTACTTTCTACTTGTACTTTCTACTTTCTACTTGTACTTTCTACTTGTACTTTCTACTTTCTACTTGTACTTTCTACTTGTACTTTCTACTTTCTACTTGTACTTTCTACTTGTACTTTCTACTTTCTACTTGTACTTTCTACTTGTACTTTCTACTTTCTACTTGTACTTTCTACTTTCTACTTGTACTTTCTACTTTCTACTTTCTACTTGTACTTTCTACTTGTACTTTCTACTTTCTACTTGTACTTTCTACTTTCTACTTTCTACTTGTACTTTCTACTTGTACTTTGTACTTTCTACTTGTACTTTTTACTCGTACTTTGTACCTTCTACTTGTACTTTGTACTTTCTACTTGTACTTGTACTTTCTACTTGTACTTTCTACTTGTACTTTGTACTTTATACTTGTACTTTGTACTTTCTACTTGTACTTTGTACTTTCTACTTGTACTTTCTACTTGTACTTTGTACTTTCTACTTGTACTTTGTACTTTCTACTTGTACTTTCTACTTGTACTTGTACTTTCTACTTGTACTTTCTACTTGTACTTTCTACTTGTACTTTGTACTTTCTACTTGTACTTTCTACTTGTACTTTCTACTTGTACTTTCTACTTTCTACTTGTACTTTGTACTTTCTACTTGTACTTTCTACTTGTACTTTCTACTTTCTACTTGTACTTTGTACTTTCTACTTGTACTTTCTACTTGTACTTTGTACTTTCTACTTGTACTTTCTACTTGTACTTTCTACTTGTACTTTGTACTTTCTACTTGTACTTGTACTTTCTACTTGTACTTGTACTTGTACTTTCTACTTGTACTTTCTACTTGTACTTTGTACTTTCTACTTGTACTTTCTACTTTCTACTTGTACTTTCTACTTTCTACTTGTACTTTCTACTTGTACTTTGTACTTTCTACTTGTACTTTCTACTTGTACTTTCTCCTTGTACTTTGTACTTTCTACTTGTACTTTGTACTTTCTACTTGTACTTTGTACTTTCTACTTGTACTTTCTACTTGTACTTTGTACTTTCTACTTGTACTTTGTACTTTCTACTTGTACTTTCTACTTTCTACTTTCTACTTGTACTTTGTACTTTCTACTTTCTTGTACTTTGTACTTTCTACTTGTACTTTGTACTTTCTACTTGTACTTGTACTTTCTACTTGTACTTGTACTTTCTACTTGTACTTTGTACTTTCTACTTGTACTTGTACTTTCTACTTGTACTTTCTACTTTCTACTTGTACATTCTACTTGTACTTTCTACTTTCTACTTGTACTTTGTACTTTCTACTTGTACTTTCTACTTGTACTTTCTACTTGTACTTTCTACTTTCTACTTGTACTTTCTACTTGTACTTTCTACTTTCTACTTGTACTTTGTACTTTCTACTTGTACTTTCTACTTTCTACTTGTACTTTCTACTTGTACTTTCTACTTTCTACTTGTACTTTCTACTTTCTACTTGTACTTTCTACTTGTACTTTGTACTTTCTACTTTCTATTTGTACTTTGTACTTTCTACTTGTACTTTCTACTTTCTACTTGTACTTTGTACTTTATACTTGTACTTTCTACTTGTACTTTGTACTTTCTACTTGTACTTTCTACTTGTACTTTGTACTTTCTACTTGTACTTTGTACTTGTACTTGTACTTTCTACTTGTACTTTCTACTTGTACTTTCTACTTGTACTTTGTACTTTCTACTTGTACTTTCTACTTGTACTTTCTACTTGTACTTTCTACTTGTACTTTCTACTTTCTACTTGTACTTTGTACTTTCTACTTGTACTTTCTACTTGTACTTTGTACTTTCTACTTGTACTTTGTACTTTCTACTTGTACTTTCTACTTGTACTTTGTACTTTCTACTTGTACTTTCTACTTGTACTTTCTACTTGTACTTTGTACTTTCTACTTGTACTTGTACTTTCTACTTGTACTTGTACTTGTACTTTCTACTTGTACTTTCTACTTGTACTTTGTACTTTCTACTTGTACTTTCTACTTTCTACTTGTACTTTCTACTTTCTACTTGTACTTTCTACTTGTACTTTGTACTTTCTACTTGTACTTTGTACTTTCTACTTGTACTTTGTACTTTCTACTTGTACTTTCTACTTGTACTTTGTACTTTCTACTTGTACTTTGTACTTTCTACTTGTACTTTCTACTTTCTACTTTCTACTTGTACTTTGTACTTTCTACTTGTACTTTGTACTTTCTACTTGTACTTTGTACTTTCTACTTGTACTTGTACTTTCTACTTGTACTTGTACTTTCTACTTGTACTTTGTACTTTCTACTTGTACTTGTACTTTCTACTTGTACTTTCTACTTTCTACTTGTACATTCTACTTGTACTTTCTACTTTCTACTTGTACTTTGTACTTTCTACTTGTACTTTCTACTTGTACTTTCTACTTGTACTTTCTACTTTCTACTTGTACTTTCTACTTGTACTTTCTACTTTCTACTTGTACTTTGTACTTTCTACTTGTACTTTCTACTTTCTACTTGTACTTTCTACTTGTACTTTCTACTTTCTACTTGTACCTTCTACTTTCTACTTGTACTTTCTACTTGTACTTTGTACTTTCTACTTTCTATTTGTACTTTGTACTTTCTACTTGTACTTTGTACTTTCTACTTGTACTTTGTACTTTCTACTTGTACTTTCTACTTGTACTTGTACTTTCTACTTGTACTTTCTACTTGTACTTTCTACTTGTACTTTCTACTTTCTACTTGTACTTTGTACTTTCTACTTGTACTTTCTACTTGTACTTTGTACTTTCTACTTGTACTTTCTACTTGTACTTTCTACTTGTACTTTGCACTTTCTACTTGTACTTGTACTTTGTACTTTCTACTTGTACTTTCTACTTGTACTTTCTACTTGTACTTTGTACTTTCTACTTGTACTTGTACTTTCTACTTGTACTTGTACTTGTACTTTCTACTTGTACTTTCTACTTGTACTTTGTACTTTCTACTTGTACTTTCTACTTGTACTTTGTACTTTCTACTTGTACTTTCTACTTGTACTTTGTACTTTCTACTTGTACTTTCTACTTGTACTTTGTACTTTCTACTTGTACTTTCTACTTGTACTTTCTCCTTGTACTTTGTACTTTCTACTTGTACTTTGTACTTTCTACTTGTACTTTGTACTTTCTACTTGTACTTTCTACTTGCACTTTGTACTTTCTACTTGTACTTTCTACTTGTACTTTGTACTTTCTACTTGTACTTTGTACTTTCTACTTGTACTTTCTACTTGTACTTTGTACTTTCTACTTGTACTTGTACTTTCTACTTTCTACTTTCTACTTGTACTTTGTACTTTCTACTTGTACTTGTACTTTCTACTTGTACTTGTACTTTCTACTTGTACTTTCTACTTGTACTTTCTACTTTCTACTTGTACATTCTACTTGTACTTTCTACTTTCTACTTGTACTTTGTACTTTCTACTTGTACTTTCTACTTGTACTTTCTACTTGTACTTTCTACTTTCTACTTGTACTTTCTACTTGTACTTTCTACTTGTACTTTCTACTTTCTACTTGTACTTTCTACTTGTACTTTCTACTTGTACTTTCTACTTTCTACTTGTACTTTCTACTTTCTACTTGTACTTTCTACTTGTACTTTGTACTTTCTACTTTCTATTTGTACTTTGTACTTGTACTTTGTACTTTCTACTTGTACTTGTACTTTCTACTTGTACTTTGTACTTGTACTTGTACTTTCTACTTGTACTTTCTACTTGTACTTTCTACTTTCTACTTTCTACTTGTACTTTCTACTTTCTACTTTCTACTTGTACTTTCTACTTGTACTTTCTACTTTCTACTTGTACTTTCTACTTTCTACTTTCTACTTTCTACTTGTACTTTCTACTTTCTACTTTCTACTTGTACTTTCTACTTTCTACTTTCTACTTGTACTTTCTACTTGTACTTTCTACTTTCTACTTGTACTTTCTACTTTCTACTTTCTACTTGTACTTTCTACTTTCTACTTGTACTTTCTACTTTCTACTTCTACTTTCTACTTGTACTTTCTACTTTCTACTTGTACTTTCTACTTTCTACTTTCTACTTGTACTTTCTACTTTCTACTTGTACTTTCTACTTTCTACTTGTACTTTCTACTTTCTACTTCTACTTTCTACTTTCTACTTGTACTTTCTACTTTCTACTTCTACTTTCTACTTTCTACTTCTACTTTCTACTTTCTACTTCTACTTTCTACTTGTACTTGTACTTTCTACTTGTACTTTCTACTTTCTACTTGTACTTTCTACGTTCTACTTGTACTTTCTACTTCTACTTTCTACTTTCTACTTCTACTTTCTACTTGTACTTGTACTTTCTACTTGTACTTTCTACTTTCTACTTGTACTTTCTACTTTCTACTTGTACTTTCTACTTGTACTTTCTACTTGTACTTTCTACTTTCTACTTGTACTTTCTACTTGTACTTTCTACTTTCTACTTGTACTTTCTACTTGTACTTTCTACTTTCTACTTGTACTTTCTACTTTCTACTTGTACTTTCTACTTTCTACTTTCTACTTGTACTTTCTACTTGTACTGTCTACTTTCTACTTGTACTTTCTACTTTCTACTTGTACTTTCTACTTGTACTTTGTACTTTCTACTTGTACTTTTTACTCGTACTTTGTACCTTCTACTTGTACTTTGTACTTTCTACTTGTACTTGTACTTTCTACTTGTACTTTCTACTTGTACTTTGTACTTTATACTTGTACTTTCTACTTTCTACTTGTACTTTGTACTTTCTACTTGTACTTTCTACTTGTACTTTGTACTTTCTACTTGTACTTTGTACTTTCTACTTGTACTTTCTACTTGTACTTGTACTTTCTACTTGTACTTTCTACTTGTACTTTCTACTTTCTACTTGTACTTTGTACTTTCTACTTGTACTTTCTACTTGTACTTTGTACTTTCTACTTGTACTTTCTACTTGTACTTTCTACTTGTACTTTCTACTTGTAATTTGCACTTTCTACTTGTACTTGTACTTTGTACTTTCTACTTGTACTTTGTACTTTCTACTTGTACTTTCTACTTGTACTTTCTACTTGTACTTTGTACTTTCTACTTGTACTTTCTACTTGTACTTTCTACTTGTACTTTCTACTTTCTACTTGTACTTTGTACTTTCTACTTGTACTTTCTACTTGTACTTTCTACTTTCTACTTGTACTTTGTACTTTCTACTTGTACTTTCTACTTGTACTTTGTACTTTCTACTTGTACTTTCTACTTGTACTTTCTACTTGTACTTTGTACTTTCTACTTGTACTTGTACTTTCTACTTGTACTTGTACTTGTACTTTCTACTTGTACTTTCTACTTGTACTTTGTACTTTCTACTTGTACTTTCTACTTTCTACTTGTACTTTCTACTTTCTACTTGTACTTTCTACTTGTACTTTGTACTTTCTACTTGTACTTTCTACTTGTACTTTCTCCTTGTACTTTGTACTTTCTACTTGTACTTTGTACTTTCTACTTGTACTTTGTACTTTCTACTTGTACTTTCTACTTGTACTTTGTACTTTCTACTTGTACTTTGTACTTTCTACTTGTACTTTCTACTTTCTACTTTCTACTTGTACTTTGTACTTTCTACTTTCTTGTACTTTGTACTTTCTACTTGTACTTTGTACTTTCTACTTGTACTTGTACTTTCTACTTGTACTTGTACTTTCTACTTGTACTTTGTACTTTCTACTTGTACTTGTACTTTCTACTTGTACTTTCTACTTTCTACTTGTACATTCTACTTGTACTTTCTACTTTCTACTTGTACTTTGTACTTTCTACTTGTACTTTCTACTTGTACTTTCTACTTGTACTTTCTACTTTCTACTTGTACTTTCTACTTGTACTTTCTACTTTCTACTTGTACTTTGTACTTTCTACTTGTACTTTCTACTTTCTACTTGTACTTTCTACTTGTACTTTCTACTTTCTACTTGTACTTTCTACTTTCTACTTGTACTTTCTACTTGTACTTTGTACTTTCTACTTTCTATTTGTACTTTGTACTTTCTACTTGTACTTTCTACTTTCTACTTGTACTTTGTACTTTATACTTGTACTTTCTACTTGTACTTTGTACTTTCTACTTGTACTTTCTACTTGTACTTTGTACTTTCTACTTGTACTTTGTACTTGTACTTGTACTTTCTACTTGTACTTTCTACTTGTACTTTCTACTTGTACTTTGTACTTTCTACTTGTACTTTCTACTTGTACTTTCTACTTGTACTTTCTACTTGTACTTTCTACTTTCTACTTGTACTTTGTACTTTCTACTTGTACTTTCTACTTGTACTTTCTACTTTCTACTTGTACTTTGTACTTTCTACTTGTACTTTCTACTTGTACTTTGTACTTTCTACTTGTACTTTCTACTTGTACTTTCTACTTGTACTTTGTACTTTCTACTTGTACTTGTACTTTCTACTTGTACTTGTACTTGTACTTTCTACTTGTACTTTCTACTTGTACTTTGTACTTTCTACTTGTACTTTCTACTTTCTACTTGTACTTTCTACTTTCTACTTGTACTTTCTACTTGTACTTTGTACTTTCTACTTGTACTTTCTACTTGTACTTTCTCCTTGTACTTTGTACTTTCTACTTGTACTTTGTACTTTCTACTTGTACTTTGTACTTTCTACTTGTACTTTCTACTTGTACTTTGTACTTTCTACTTGTACTTTGTACTTTCTACTTGTACTTTCTACTTTCTACTTTCTACTTGTACTTTGTACTTTCTACTTGTACTTTGTACTTTCTACTTGTACTTTGTACTTTCTACTTGTACTTGTACTTTCTACTTGTACTTGTACTTTCTACTTGTACTTTGTACTTTCTACTTGTACTTGTACTTTCTACTTGTACTTTCTACTTTCTACTTGTACATTCTACTTGTACTTTCTACTTTCTACTTGTACTTTGTACTTTCTACTTGTACTTTCTACTTGTACTTTCTACTTGTACTTTCTACTTTCTACTTGTACTTTCTACTTGTACTTTCTACTTTCTACTTGTACTTTGTACTTTCTACTTGTACTTTCTACTTTCTACTTGTACTTTCTACTTGTACTTTCTACTTTCTACTTGTACCTTCTACTTTCTACTTGTACTTTCTACTTGTACTTTGTACTTTCTACTTTCTATTTGTACTTTGTACTTTCTACTTGTACTTTGTACTTTCTACTTGTACTTTGTACTTTCTACTTGTACTTTCTACTTGTACTTGTACTTTCTACTTGTACTTTCTACTTGTACTTTCTACTTGTACTTTCTACTTTCTACTTGTACTTTGTACTTTCTACTTGTACTTTCTACTTGTACTTTGTACTTTCTACTTGTACTTTCTACTTGTACTTTCTACTTGTACTTTGCACTTTCTACTTGTACTTGTACTTTGTACTTTCTACTTGTACTTTCTACTTGTACTTTCTACTTGTACTTTGTACTTTCTACTTGTACTTGTACTTTCTACTTGTACTTGTACTTGTACTTTCTACTTGTACTTTCTACTTGTACTTTGTACTTTCTACTTGTACTTTCTACTTGTACTTTGTACTTTCTACTTGTACTTTCTACTTGTACTTTGTACTTTCTACTTGTACTTTCTACTTGTACTTTGTACTTTCTACTTGTACTTTCTACTTGTACTTTCTCCTTGTACTTTGTACTTTCTACTTGTACTTTGTACTTTCTACTTGTACTTTGTACTTTCTACTTGTACTTTCTACTTGCACTTTGTACTTTCTACTTGTACTTTCTACTTGTACTTTGTACTTTCTACTTGTACTTTGTACTTTCTACTTGTACTTTCTACTTGTACTTTGTACTTTCTACTTGTACTTGTACTTTCTACTTTCTACTTTCTACTTGTACTTTGTACTTTCTACTTGTACTTGTACTTTCTACTTGTACTTGTACTTTCTACTTGTACTTTCTACTTGTACTTTCTACTTTCTACTTGTACATTCTACTTGTACTTTCTACTTTCTACTTGTACTTTGTACTTTCTACTTGTACTTTCTACTTGTACTTTCTACTTGTACTTTCTACTTTCTACTTGTACTTTCTACTTGTACTTTCTACTTGTACTTTCTACTTTCTACTTGTACTTTCTACTTGTACTTTCTACTTGTACTTTCTACTTTCTACTTGTACTTTCTACTTTCTACTTGTACTTTCTACTTGTACTTTGTACTTTCTACTTTCTATTTGTACTTTGTACTTGTACTTTGTACTTTCTACTTGTACTTGTACTTTCTACTTGTACTTTGTACTTGTACTTGTACTTTCTACTTGTACTTTCTACTTGTACTTTCTACTTTCTACTTTCTACTTGTACTTTCTACTTTCTACTTTCTACTTGTACTTTCTACTTGTACTTTCTACTTTCTACTTGTACTTTCTACTTTCTACTTTCTACTTTCTACTTGTACTTTCTACTTTCTACTTTCTACTTGTACTTTCTACTTTCTACTTTCTACTTGTACTTTCTACTTGTACTTTCTACTTTCTACTTGTACTTTCTACTTTCTACTTTCTACTTGTACTTTCTACTTTCTACTTGTACTTTCTACTTTCTACTTCTACTTTCTACTTGTACTTTCTACTTTCTACTTGTACTTTCTACTTTCTACTTTCTACTTGTACTTTCTACTTTCTACTTGTACTTTCTACTTTCTACTTGTACTTTCTACTTTCTACTTCTACTTTCTACTTTCTACTTGTACTTTCTACTTTCTACTTCTACTTTCTACTTTCTACTTCTACTTTCTACTTTCTACTTCTACTTTCTACTTGTACTTGTACTTTCTACTTGTACTTTCTACTTTCTACTTGTACTTTCTACGTTCTACTTGTACTTTCTACTTCTACTTTCTACTTTCTACTTCTACTTTCTACTTGTACTTGTACTTTCTACTTGTACTTTCTACTTTCTACTTGTACTTTCTACTTTCTACTTGTACTTTCTACTTGTACTTTCTACTTGTACTTTCTACTTTCTACTTGTACTTTCTACTTGTACTTTCTACTTTCTACTTGTACTTTCTACTTGTACTTTCTACTTTCTACTTGTACTTTCTACTTTCTACTTGTACTTTCTACTTTCTACTTTCTACTTGTACTTTCTACTTGTACTTTCTACTTTCTACTTGTACTTTCTACTTTCTACTTGTACTTTCTACTTGTACTTTGTACTTTCTACTTGTACTTTTTACTCGTACTTTGTACCTTCTACTTGTACTTTGTACTTTCTACTTGTACTTGTACTTTCTACTTGTACTTTCTACTTGTACTTTGTACTTTATACTTGTACTTTCTACTTTCTACTTGTACTTTGTACTTTCTACTTGTACTTTCTACTTGTACTTTGTACTTTCTACTTGTACTTTGTACTTTCTACTTGTACTTTCTACTTGTACTTGTACTTTCTACTTGTACTTTCTACTTGTACTTTCTACTTTCTACTTGTACTTTGTACTTTCTACTTGTACTTTCTACTTGTACTTTGTACTTTCTACTTGTACTTTCTACTTGTACTTTCTACTTGTACTTTCTACTTGTAATTTGCACTTTCTACTTGTACTTGTACTTTGTACTTTCTACTTGTACTTTGTACTTTCTACTTGTACTTTCTACTTGTACTTTCTACTTGTACTTTGTACTTTCTACTTGTACTTGTACTTTCTACTTGTACTTGTACTTGTACTTTCTACTTGTACTTTCTACTTGTACTTTGTACTTTCTACTTGTACTTTCTACTTGTACTTTGTACTTTCTACTTGTACTTTCTACTTGTACTTTGTACTTTCTACTTGTACTTTCTACTTGTACTTTCTCCTTGTACTTTGTACTTTCTACTTGTACTTTGTACTTTCTACTTGTACTTTGTACTTTCTACTTGTACTTTCTACTTGTACTTTGTACTTTCTACTTGTACTTTCTACTTGTACTTTGTACTTTCTACTTGTACTTTGTACTTTCTACTTGTACTTTCTACTTGTACTTTGTACTTTCTACTTGTACTTGTACTTTCTACTTTCTACTTTCTACTTGTACTTTGTACTTTCTACTTGTACTTGTACTTTCTACTTGTACTTGTACTTTCTACTTGTACTTTGTACTTTCTACTTGTACTTTCTACTTTCTACTTGTACATTCTACTTGTACTTTCTACTTTCTACTTGTACTTTGTACTTTCTACTTGTACTTTCTACTTGTACTTTCTACTTGTACTTTCTACTTTCTACTTGTACTTTCTACTTGTACTTTCTACTTTCTACTTGTACTTTCTACTTGTACTTTCTACTTGTACTTTCTACTTTCTACTTGTACTTTCTACTTTCTACTTGTACTTTCTACTTGTACTTTGTACTTTCTACTTTCTATTTGTACTTTGTACTTTCTACTTGTACTTTCTACTTGTACTTTCTACTTGTACTTTCTACTTGTACTTTGTACTTTCTACTTGTACTTGTACTTTCTACTTGTACTTTGTACTTGTACTTGTACTTTCTACTTGTACTTTCTACTTTCTACTTGTACTTTGTACTTTCTACTTGTACTTTGTACTTGTACTTTGTACTTTCTACTTGTACTTTCTACTTGTACTTTCTCCTTGTACTTTCTACTTGTACTTTCTACTTGTACTTGTACTTTCTACTTTCTACTTGTACTTTCTACTTTCGACTTTCTACTTGTACTTTCTACTTTCTACTTCTACTTTCTACTTTCTACTTGTACTTGTACTTTCTACTTTCTACTTGTACTTTCTACTTTCTACTTGTACTTTCTACTTTCTACTTGTACTTTCTACTTCTACTTTCTACTTTCTACTTCTACTTTCTACTTTCTACTTGTACTTGTACTTTCTACTTTCTACTTGTACTTTCTACTTTCTACTTGTACTTTCTACTTTCTACTTGTACTTTCTACTTCTACTTTCTACTTTCTACTTGTACTTTCTACTTGTACTTGTACTTTCTACTTGTACTTTCTACTTTCTACTTGTACTTTCTACTTGTACTTTCTACTTTCTACTTGTACTTTCTACTTGTACTTTCTACTTTCTACTTGTACTTTCTACTTGTACTTTCTACTTTCTACTTGTACTTTCTACTTGTACTTTCTACTTTCTACTTGTACTTTCTACTTTCTACTTGTACTTTCTACTTTCTACTTTCTACTTGTACTTTCTACTTGTACTTTCTACTTTCTACTTGTACTTTCTACTTTCTACTTGTACTTTCTACTTGTACTTTGTACTTTCTACTTGTACTTTTTACTCGTACTTTGTACCTTCTACTTGTACTTTGTACTTTCTACTTCTACTTTCTACTTTCTACTTGTACTTTCTACTTTCTACTTGTACTTTCTACTTTCTACTTGTACTTTCTACTTTCTACTTGTACTTTCTACTTATACTTTCTACTTTCTACTTCTACTTTCTACTTGTACTTGTACTTTCTACTTGTACTTTCTACTTTCTACTTGTACTTTCTACTTGTACTTTCTACTTTCTACTTGTACTTTCTACTTGTACTTTCTACTTTCTACTTGTACTTTCTACTTGTACTTTCTACTTTCTACTTGTACTTTCTACTTTCTACTTGTACTTTCTACTTTCTACTTGTACTTTCTACTTTCTACTTTCTACTTGTACTTTCTACTTGTACTTTCTACTTTCTACTTGTACTTTCTACTTTCTACTTTCTACTTGTACTTTCTACTTGTACTTTGTACTTTCTACTTGTACTTTTTACTCGTACTTTGTACCTTCTACTTGTACTTTGTACTTTCTACTTGTACTTGTACTTTCTACTTGTACTTTCTACTTGTACTTTGTACTTTATACTTGTACTTTGTACTTTCTACTTGTACTTTGTACTTTCTACTTGTACTTTCTACTTGTACTTTGTACTTTCTACTTGTACTTTGTACTTTCTACTTGTACTTTCTACTTGTACTTGTACTTTCTACTTGTACTTTCTACTTGTACTTTCTACTTGTACTTTGTACTTTCTACTTGTACTTTCTACTTGTACTTTCTACTTGTACTTTCTACTTGTACTTTCTACTTTCTACTTGTACTTTGTACTTTCTACTTGTACTTTCTACTTGTACTTTCTACTTTCTACTTGTACTTTGTACTTTCTACTTGTACTTTCTACTTGTACTTTGTACTTTCTACTTGTACTTTCTACTTGTACTTTCTACTTGTACTTTGTACTTTCTACTTGTACTTGTACTTTCTACTTGTACTTGTACTTGTACTTGTACTTTCTACTTGTACTTTCTACTTGTACTTTGTACTTTCTACTTGTACTTTCTACTTTCTACTTGTACTTTCTACTTTCTACTTGTACTTTCTACTTGTACTTTGTACTTTCTACTTGTACTTTCTACTTGTACTTTCTCCTTGTACTTTGTACTTTCTACTTGTACTTTGTACTTTCTACTTGTACTTTGTACTTTCTACTTGTACTTTCTACTTGTACTTTGTACTTTCTACTTGTACTTTGTACTTTCTACTTGTACTTTCTACTTTCTACTTTCTACTTGTACTTTGTACTTTCTACTTGTACTTTGTACTTTCTACTTGTACTTTGTACTTTCTACTTGTACTTGTACTTTCTACTTGTACTTGTACTTTCTACTTGTACTTTGTACTTTCTACTTGTACTTGTACTTTCTACTTGTACTTTCTACTTTCTACTTGTACATTCTACTTGTACTTTCTACTTTCTACTTGTACTTTGTACTTTCTACTTGTACTTTCTACTTGTACTTTCTACTTTCTACTTGTACTTTCTACTTGTACTTTCTACTTTCTACTTGTACTTTGTACTTTCTACTTGTACTTTCTACTTTCTACTTGTACTTTCTACTTGTACTTTCTACTTTCTACTTGTACTTTCTACTTTCTACTTGTACTTTCTACTTGTACTTTGTACTTTCTACTTTCTATTTGTACTTTGTACTTTCTACTTGTACTTTCTACTTGTACTTGTACTTTCTACTTGTACTTTGTACTTGTACTTGTACTTTCTACTTGTACTTTCTACTTTCTACTTGTACTTTGTACTTTCTACTTGTACTTTGTACTTTCTACTTGTACTTTCTACTTGTACTTTGTACTTTCTACTTGTACTTTCTCCTTGTACTTTGTACTTTCTACTTGTACTTTGTACTTTCTACTTGTACTTGTACTTTCTACTTGTACTTTGTACTTTCTACTTGTACTTGTACTTTCTACTTGTACTTTGTACTTTCTACTTGTACTTGTACTTTCTACTTGTACTTTCTACTTGTACTTTCTACTTTCTACTTGTACTTTCTACTTGTACTTTGTACTTTCTACTTGTACTTTCTACTTGTACTTTCTACTTTCTACTTGTACTTTCTACTTTCTACTTGTACTTTCTACTTGTACTTTGTACTTTCTACTTGTACTTTCTACTTTCTACTTGTACTTTCTACTTTCTACTTGTACTTTCTACTTGTACTTTCTACTTTCTACTTGTACTTTCTACTTGTACTTTGTACTTTCTACTTGTACTTTGTACCTTCTACTTGTACTTTGTACTTTCTACTTGTACTTGTACTTTCTACTTGTACTTTCTACTTGTACTTTGTACTTTCTACTTGTACTTGTACTTTCTACTTGTACTTTCTACTTGTACTTTGTACTTTCTACTTGTACTTTCTACTTTCTACTTGT
>CM042325.1:1354486-1369486 GCA_023566125.1 Zingel zingel | reverse complement strand
GTGATCTTACCTAGCTACTGAGCATGTGGTCTTACCTAGCTACCGAGCATGTGGTCTTACCTAGCTACCGAGCATGTGGTCTTAATTTTTCTAACAGCTTGTTAGCCTCAGAATCTCCCCATAGGAGGTACGGTTTGCGGATGCTGACCCACCCCTTTTGGTTTTGGCACAAAGGCCAGAAAGCTCTGAAGAAGGCAGGGCATCTGTGCATCGAAAAATATTGCGATATTATACAGTATCGATTCCCCCCCCCCCCCCCCCACTCTTAACACATAGCGTCACCGTGTCCACGTTTGGACACCACTCGCTGCCATCGGCCATATTCGGACACTTCCGACCTGACACACTTTCCGGTCTTTTCGCGTTACTTTACGTTTCCGATCATCACCCAAAACATTTAGCAGAATTGATCTATACCCATCTAACAATCTCGTTCGATCCGGTAGTTTTGACAGAATTGATAGGACTTAATACCCCGAAAACGGCCAGTGTTTAGCTAGCTACAGCGAGGAGATAAGGGGCGTCCGGTTATGGCCAATGGTAGCGTACGGCTAATTCACCGTTGATAGCTCTTGTAAAGTAAAAGCTAAAGTAAACAGTTACAACTATATACCGTTAGAAAGGTAAGAAGTTACACTTTAGTTTAACACCCTTCAATTAACTGAAAACATTAATAGATCATTTATATTTGTATTTGAGCAGATATTTTGATAGAACGTTAGCCAATAAGTGTCTGAACGTGGACAGTGACGCTATATATGATGATGATCTTAATGCATATGCAGCTAAATAACCTCCCAAATGTTTGTTATTCTAGTCATTTACTTGAAGATGATGTTTCTGAGTTTCCATGTGAACGCAGTTAACTGGGATGAGAAACAGACAGCTCGTTTCCTCTCTGGGACTGTTTAATCAGCTTGGCCCTGAAGGCTGGCCAGTTCCTGTCAGTCTGAGTCTAAGTGCTTCGGCTCAGCCCTGGTAGCATCTGAGAGTAAATAATGCATGCAGGTACCGAGGATATTGGACAGCTATACCTCTGCACTAAGAGGAGTGAACGTGCACATAGCCTATCTGCCTTTGTCAGCCCCATATTCTCTTTCATTTTTGTCCATTTGCATCTTCCCTGCATTTTCCTTACTCACTCTACATCCATTTACCTTGAGAGGAAACGTCTGTGGTAAATGGTAGACTTGAAGGTTATGCACTTTCCTTCTACTGTCAGCATTATATCTTTAATGAATTCGGCAACAAACCGCTCCCTTTCTTAATGTTTAACCCCTCGTCTCCTCCTCAAAGTACCTGCGTTTTAGCTTCCTAGTATCACTTCTTCATTCAAGCTTCAAGCTTAAGGCCCGGACACACCGAGCCGACGGTGGGGTCGCGGTCAGAGTAAAGAATCAGAGTCTGACCTGTTTTCTATCGTAGTTTGTGGTTGTCATATCTTCAGAATCAGTTTTGAATCAAAACAAAAGAGCTTTTTTTTCATATCAAGCAGCTGTTATTCTGGGTAAGTGATAACTACATCGGCATAACTGAGTTTGATAGCAACTGTGCCTGCAAAGTATTAAGAATTCCTGGTAGATACAGAGAGGCTCTCAAATGTTGGGACATAGACAGTCCATTAACGTTACAGGCTCCAGACACATCCTACTCTGGTCTCAGCAGGTCCAACAGCTTCATCTAGTGGACAGTTTCATTCATTACTTTTATTTTAGAGTGGCCACAATAACCCGCTGTAAATTGGTCATTATTGCGATATTAATTTCTATGATTGAGTGCATTTACAGACTAGAGGATGACACGGGGGACGAAAATACTCCCGTCACATCCCGATCACGTGACTGCCCCCCCAAAAGAATCCTGTCCTGCAAAATCCCGAGAGACACTCCTGAATCCCGTCCCGCTCCCGTTTCGTTCCCTATGTTGTCTTAAGTTATCAGACTCTGTGTGTGTGTGTGTGTGTGTGTATCTGTCTGTGTCTATGTGTGTGTGTGTGTGTCTCTGTGTGTGTGTGTGTGTATCTGTCTCTGTCTGTGTCTCTGTGTGTGTGTCTCTGTCTGTGTCTATGTGTGTGTGTGTGTGTCTCTGTGTGTGTGTGTGTATCTGTCTCTGTCTGTGTCTCTGTGTGTGTGTGTGTGTGTGTGTCTCTGTCTGTGTCTCTGTGTGTGTGTGTGTGTGTCTCTGTCTGTGTGTGTGTCTGTCTCTGTCTGTGTCTCTGTGTGTGTGTGTGTGTGTGTGTGTCTCTGTGTGTGTGTGTGTGTCTGTCTCTGTCTGTGTCTCTGTGTGTGTGTGTGTGTCTGTCTGTCTGTGTCTCTGTGTGTGTGTGTGTGTGTGTGTGTGTGTGTGTGTCTGTCTCTGTCTCTGTGTGTGTGTGTGTGTGTGTGTGTGTCAGTCTGTGTCTCTCTGTGTGTGTGTGTGTGTCTGTGTGTGTGTGTCTCTGTGTGTGTGTGTCTGTCTCTGTCTCTGTGTGTGTGTGTGTGTGTCTGTCTGTGTGTGTGTGTGTGTCTCTGTGTGTGTGTGTGTGTGTGTGTCTCTGTGTGTCTGTCTTTGTGTGTGTGTGTGTGTCTGTCTCTGTCTGTGTCTCTGTGTGTCTCTGTGTGTGTGTGTGTGTGTGTGTGTGTGTCTGTCTGTCTGTGTCTCTGTGTGTGTGTGTGTCTGTCTCTGTGTGTGTCTGTCTCTGTGTGTGTGTGTGTGTGTGTGTGTGTGTGTGTGTTCACTGCTGGGGGGGTTAGGGTTAGGTAGTGACCATTCTTCGGGACTCCCTCAGGTCACAGTATCCCCAATCATCAGACGTATCGTGAGTTGTAAGCGAGTCTCTTTTCTAAAACGAAATGCCTCGTAATCTTTGGGCGCCCTCACCACATTGCATCATCATTTCTTAATTTAATTACCAGCTCCCGCGAGAATCACGTGACCCGCGGGAGTCCCGAAAAATTGTCACCCTCTACTACAGACCTGAGACACATGATGCAGACATGACAGTTAAAGGGGAACTATGCAGTTTGTTTTAGCTTAATTGACCTTAACTGAACAGCTTCGGAGTAATAGGAATGGTTATATGACTGTTTTCGGGTTGAATGGTGGTCGTCTCGCTCCCCCCCCAGCGCCTGTGAGCTGAAAGACCACCCTTGCAACTTTGGGCCGGCGAGCTGGCGGCCTCAGCGTCAGGAAGTATGGCGTGATATCACTTGCAGAAACCCAACCCCGTCAAAAAGCCCAATATTCAGCCGAATCTGAAGCCCAATCCTGGATTCGGTGCATCCCCGGTTGTGTTGTGTTGTGTTGGTGGAATGCATGATATTTCTGTGGAATATATTAAAAAAAACAACTATTGACACAATTTCAGATTCACTTTTCCCTTTATTTAACAGACATGTACTCTAATTCAGAAGGCAGAAAATATTCAATGCAAAAGTCCCTTCTACACACAAACTGAGAAATTCCCTTTCAGCTAATCCTTCTCTTGTCTTCTCAGAAGAAGGTGAACAATAATCAAGACATGCATACAAAATATATGAGGAAACTGTAAAACAAACCGTTCAAAGTGGCTTTAAAGCTCCATTGTGTCATTTTTTGAGTTGATTCTTATCAAAAAAACCTTTGTTCTTTCACAAATATGAGCTCATTCATTAATTACTTCCACCAACTAATCCAAGTATTCTCGTACACGTAGAATCTGACCTTCTTACACGTGACGAATGCCAGTCGGGAGATTTGAAAGCCTGTTGAAGATGGAGGATCACGCTGATACTTTGCTAACATTAGCTTGCTTTCATTTGGGAACCTGATAGCTGATGTTAGCAATGAAATGGTACCAAAATAACAAAAATGTAAAACTATTATTACACTAGAAGGAACTCTCACGGACAAAGTCGTACTTCTTGGAATAATACGGCCACCGTAGGAGTTAAAATGCACTCGGGATGGGAGGGGCTAGGAAGTAATATTCAGTTGGTTGTCATATACCATTTCACCGCTAGATGGGACGTTTGCGGACCGACTCCGCAGCGTATCGGCTGCGTGCTCCGCCGTCCGTCAATCCCTACCAGGTCCGGATTTGTTACGGCACGGCTGCGGCCGTGACTGACTGCTGAAGTCACGAGGACCCACGAGATCTCACGAGGACCCACGAGATCTCACGAATTCACGTAGAATAGAACCACAACACCAGCACCAGTTAGTTTCCATCCAGAGGGGTGGAGGGGGAACAGCTCTGAGCTGTGTTCAAGGTGTAGTGGAGGAGATATGATATATTATATAAATATTTTGTTTCTGTGCTCGACTTCCTGTCCCGCACTATCTGCCGTGTGCTGAATTACTGCGGAGCTCTCCGGCGTCCGGGAACAATAGCTCTGGTATCTGCTCCGGAGGGCTGGGACCGCCGGAGTAGATACTATTATATACTACTATATAGAGCTGGGACTATTATATACTACTATATAGAGCTGGGACTATTATATACTACTATATAGAGCAGATACTAGTATATACTACTATATAGAGCTGGTACTATTATATACTACTATATAGAGCCGGTACTATTATATACTACTATATAGAGCAGATACTAGTATATGCTACTATATAGAGCAGATACTATTATATACTACTATATAGAGCTGGGACTATTATATACTACTATATAGAGCTGGGACTATTATATACTACTATATAGAGCTGGTAGTATTATATACTACTATATAGAGCAGATACTAGTATATACTACTATATAGAGCTGGTACTATTATATACTACTATATAGAGCCGGTACTATTATATACTACTATATAGAGCAGATACTAGTATATGCTACTATATAGAGCTGGTACTATTATATACTACTATATAGAGCTGGTACTAGTATATGCTACTATATAGAGCTGGGACTATTATATACTACTATATAGAGCCGGTACTATTATATACTACTATATAGAGCAGATACTAGTATATGCTACTATATAGAGCTGGTACTATTATATACTACTATATAGAGCTGGTACTAGTATATGCTACTATATAGAGCTGGTACTAGTATATGCTACTATATAGAGCTGGTACTAGTATATGCTACTATATAGAGCTGGTACTATTATATACTACTATATAGAGCTGGTACTATTATATACTACTATATAGAGCCGGTACTATTATATACTACCATATAGAGCTGGGAATATTATATACTACTATATAGAGCTGGTACTATTATATACTACTATATAGAGCTGGTACTATTATATACTACTATATAGAGCCGGTACTATTATATACTACTATATAGAGCCGGTACTATTATATACTACCATATAGAGCTGGGACTATTATATACTACTATATAGAGCTGGTACTATTATATACTACTATATAGAGCCGGTACTATTATATACTACTATATAGAGCCGGTACTATTATATACTACCATATAGAGCTGGGACTATTATATACTACTATATAGAGCTGGTACTATTATATACTACTATATAGAGCAGATACTATTATATACTACTATATAGAGCAGATACTATTATATACTACTATATAGAGCAGATACTATTATATACTACTATATAGAGCCGGTACTATTATATACTACTATATAGAGCTGGGAATATTATATACTACTATATAGAGCCGGTACTATTATATACTACCATATAGAGCTGGGACGGAGTAGGGACGGAGTAGGGACGCAGACGTTCTGCAGTCAGTGGAAATTGCCGGTTACACAATGTAGCTTTAAAATAACATTAACAGATGCTTTACATTACAGTACTTTGCTCCCACGTGTTACACGGCATTTAAAATCAAACAAAGCTGTACATCAGTATCATTACGTGCAAACCTGTAAAAAACAAAAACAGTAAAGCTCCAGTCCAGACCAAAGTTCCCGACGAGACGAGTGGATACTTCTTGCACCGAGACGGTGTATCATCTACACAGCAACGCCTCTTTGTACTTCCGTTCTAACTTCTGACTTTAAGGCTTTTTTTGTAGCTGGATAGATCATTTGTTGCGTCTAAATATGAGTGTGGATAATGTTGGTGAGAGTGAGATGCTTGCTATGGTTACATTTCTAGTGATGAATCGGCGAAAACACGTTTTATTTCTCTGATTCCCGGCTTTGTTCTAACGCCATAGGGCGCTCCCTCTCGTCAGTCTCTCTCTATCTCGCTTCATATACCGTTACCGGGCTTTCGGGCGGTCGTTGAGGCTCCGTCTAAAACTCTGCTATTTCGACCAGCTGTTTGTAACATAAAAATAAAATGGATTATGGATCATTTTATGTCTATATATAGCGGACTTTACCAGCTGACTTCTCTATTGGCTGTTGGAACAGGAGACGTCTCTTACGTTCTAAAACCAGCCTCTGGAGACTCGACCAGCTGACTTCTCTATTGGATGTTGAAACAGGAGACGTCTCTTACGTTCTAAAACCAGCCTCTGGAGACTCCACCAGCTGACTTCTCTATTGGCTGTTGGAACAGGAGACGTCTCTTACGTTCTAAAACCAGCCTCTGGAGACTCCACCAGCTGACTTTTTCCAGCTCGCAAGCCATCGGAGAGTTACTAGACTGACCCTGGCTGCAAATTACATTTGCTGCCGCTAGGGTGCGTCTAGATTTCTAGGCTAGCTGACTTCTCTATTGGCTGTTGAAACAGGAGATGTTTCTTATGTTCTAAAACCAGCCTCTGGAGACTCCACCAGCTGACTTCTCTATTGGCTGTTGAAACAGGAGACGTCTCTTACGTTCTAAAACCAGCCTCTGGAGACTCCACCAGCTGACTTCTCTATTGGCTGTAGAAACAGGAGACGTCTCTTATGTTCTAAAACCAGCCTCTGGAGACTCCACCAGCTGACTTCTCTATTGGCTGTTGAAACAGGAGACGTCTTACGTTCTACAACCAGCCTCTGGAGACTTTACCAGCTGACTTCTCTATTGGTTGTTGAAACAGGAGACGTCTCTTACGTTCTAAAACCAGCCTCTGGAGACTCCACCAGCTGAGTCGCAGCGAAACCATCAGCTGGTTTAAGTCGAGCTAAGGCGGGCCGGTTCAGACCGATGAAACTTTTTTCTGCGCCGTTCTAAAACGGTTTTGTCTCGTCGCAAATCTTTGGTCTGAACTGTGCTTAACAGTAAACATGTCACGACTGTAAACAATATTTAAGTTAACATATCAGTGGACAATAAAAATGTACCTTTCGTCCTGAAATATTTTGTGCAGTGAGCATCATTCTTCCTTTGAACAGTAAGTGGCCTTTATGACAGGAGAGATGTTCTGAACAGTCATTGTTCTGTCAAAAGGGGTGAATGAAGAACTGCTGGTTTTCAGAGATGCCCTGGCACGTTCATAGATAATAACGAGAAAAAAAAAGAGCCGTTACCCTTTCACACGTGGCTTCAGAGTCCGACACATTACAGAAAATACAGACAACTGTCTAAGCTGCCCAAGTAACACCCCACAAAGACAGAACAGCCACTACAGATTTCCCTTTATTTAACAGACATGTACTCTAATTCAGAAGGCAACATCTTCACGGAAATGATTCAATACAAAAGTCCCTTCTACACGCAAACTGAAAAACTCCCTTTCAGCTAATCCTTCTCTTGTCTTCTCAGAACAAGGTGAACAATAGTCAAGACATGCATACAAAATATATGAGGAAAATATTATTATTATAATAGTATATCGTAGCCTTGCACGGAGCACTTTAAACCAAACCAAGTAAAGAGTCTGTCTCGCAGTGCATTAGTCGCCCGGCTCTCTACTGCACAAACAGTTCATACATATTGATGATTAACCGGTTGGCTGCAGGGCTCGTCCTTCCCCGTGCAGCCACCGCCTACCTCCCCCGTCCAGCCGCAGGAGGCCACGAACAAAAGCAAAGGATGGGACCGAGAGCGGAGGAACAGCCTTGACTGAAACCTGGAAGCTAATGCATAATCAGTATGCACAGCGGCCAGTGGTCCCCGAGCTGTCTCCTGTGTACGGAAGAAGATTAGGGCCACGTGGGAAAGAATTCTGACTTTAATCTGAGAATAAAGTAGGAATCCTAAATTAAATGACTTTTAAACAAACAGCAGTGAACGCTGACGAACTTCTGGCAAATTTTAGATTAGCTCTGCAGGTCCGTCTGGGCGAAGAGCCCATTCAAGCCCATTTCCAATGTCCCCAAAATCGAAGCACCAATCACAACCGCTGAGGCGGGCTCTACACCAATCACAACCGCTGAGGCGGGCTCTACACCAATCACAACCGCTGAGGCGGGCTTTACACCAATCACAACCGTTGAGGCGGGCTCTACACCAATCACAACCGTTGAGGCGGGCTTTACACCAATCACAACCGATGAGGCGGGCTTTACACCAATCACAACCGTTGAGGCAGGCTTTACACCAATCACAACTGATGAGGCGGGCTCTACACCAATCACAACCGTTGAGGCGGGCTCTACACCAATCACAACCGTTGAGGCGGGCTTTACACCAATCACAACCGATGAGGCGGGCTTTACACCAATCACAACCGCTGAGGCGAGCTCTACACCAATTTTTGAGTCAGAATTCTGACTTTTTCTGAGAATAGGGGGTTGCACTGGCCAGTTTTGGTTATTGGGGGGTTGTAACCAGGGTTCAAAATTACCTTTTCATCCACCAGCCAAGTGGCTAGTGAATGCTCCAGTTTGACCAGCCACTTTAATAGATTACCAGTGTTTGTTTGGCTGGTGAGTGAAGCAAATCGAGCAGCCGCTTGCATATTTTACCAGCATTTGGCTGGTGGATGGTGCTCATTTTGAACCCTGGTTGTATCCATCCCCTCATCCCTCCTGTAAATTAGACCTATGCTGCAAAAAATCTCATTTTTGAGGGGCTAAACGTGCGTCAAAACACGTGAACATTTGCAAACGCATCAGAACCTGTACGGCCGACCGTCGGCAGTAAAGCCAGCGTGACTGATCAGTCTCCCCGAGTCGGTCCAAAAAGTTCCTCAGAACACAGAAGAGACGAGACGTAATACGTCTCCATAACAGCAGGCGGCGCTAATCTGGATTGTCGGACAAAAATGAAAACCGGCAGCTGATTGGACGAACACGTCACGTGGGTCTGGCTTCTCCCCGACCATAATGGCGGCTCGTTCAGAATCCGATCTCATATTGTCCTAAAATAGTTCACCGTAACGTGTTCCTGAGAACATGTTAAGAGAGGAATAGGCCGTGCAGTCGCTGAATCTGTCTTCATTTCAGATCAACAAAGGTCAGGTTAACAGATCATCAGATTTTGAGAGACTCTAGTCACGCTCATCCCGCTCCCCGTTTCCTGGTTAGCTCTCCACCAATCAGATGGCTCATTGAGTCAGACTGCCGGCAGTGCCCGCCCCGCCGATTTATACATGTCAAATCAGCCCAAATGAAGGCCGACGGCTCCTCGGACGGACGACGGCACGGAGCACACCGACCAGACTCGAGTCACCGACCTCGCCAGACTGTCAGACGGCCGGTTATCGGCTCGTGTGTCGCTGCTATCGGACGCATTTCATCTCAGGTTTGATTTAGTTTGAGTTGGTTTTCAGAGTGCGTTTGCTCGTTTCAGTTTAGTTTGAGTTCGTATGTATTTAGTTTTGGTTGGTTTCGGTCAGGGCCAGGTATAATGTCGTATACATGCAGAATACCTGCACGGAGAACAGCTGTGATGTTCCATGTGTCCGTCACATGTTCGCCGAGTTTCTGAGAGTCGATGTCACGATGAGAGCTGACGGAAAGTCTCCTAAAAAAAGCTAAAAAACTAAAATTCTAAATAATTTATGCTTATTTTTATTAGGTTTTTTAAACCTGGAAATATAATAATAATAATTATAATAATAATAATAATAATAATAATAATAATAACATTTTTTATTTATATAGCGCTTTCCACGAACTCAAAGTTGCTTATATAATATAGTTTCAGTTTAGTTTGTCTTGAAGGTTTTAGTTTTTATTTAGTTTCAGTTCACTAAAAACATTAATAACAACTATAATAACAACAACAATAATATTAACCTGCACCGGGGCAGCCATGTGGACACTAAAACGTTAATAAAAGCCCTGCAGACGAGCTTATTCAAGTGAAAATGTGCATCCATTTCCCCCGTGTCCAGTCCTCAAAGCCCCGACAAACTGACATTTCAGGAAGACGTGATACATTATTCATACGGTGCAAAAGCCCGAGCAGGTAATTGGGCGTATGACTGTGTGGCGCGCTCTGCCGTTCCAGGACATATCTAAATGCAAAACTCAAATTCACAGAGGACACGGAGGACACGGAGGACACAGAGGACAACGGTCAGTCACTTTCTCCTGCTCCCTGCTGGGTGTGCAGACAGCTGTCACTAGAATGGAAATATAGTGCTTTAAAGAGAGCAAAAGACTGTCTCGCCCTTCAACACACACACACACAACACACACACACACACACACACACACACACACACACACACACACACACACACACACACACACACACACACACACACACACACACACACACACACATACATACACACACACACACACACACACTCAAGGGTGTTACTTTGGGTTCAACATTGGGAGGGAGGGGGTTGAAGCACATCAAACACTTCATTTCCTGCATTCGGGTGAATTATTCTGCAACAATTTGTGCCTTTTCTGCATCAAGTTATGGTGCAAATGTCTTCATTTATGTAAAGGAAATTATGATTAGATATTAGGGGTGTGGGGGTGGGGGGGTGGGGGTTGCACTGGCCAGTTTTGATTATGGTGGGGGTTGTAACCCCCCACCATCCTCCCTGTAAATTACGCCCATGCATACACTAAAGCCTGAGTTATGCTTCTGTGGAGGCTCCACGCAGAGCTTTCTCCGTAGTCACGCAAGTGGCCTGATGTTAAGAGAATAGCAGGGCCAGTGTGTGGGGAGTGTGTGTGTATGTGTGTGTGTGTGTGTGTGTATGTGGGGAGTGTGTGTGTGGGAAGTGTGTGTGTGTGTACGTGGGGAGTGTGTGTGTGGGAAGTGTGTGTGTATGTGTGTGTGTGTGTGTGTGTATGTGGGGAGTGTGTGTGTGGGAAGTGTGTGTGTGTGTACGTGGGGAGTGTGTGTGTCTGTGTGTGTGTGTGTGTGTGGAGTGTATATGTATGTGTGTGTGTGTGGGGAGTGTATATGTGTGTGTGTGTGTGTGGAGTGTATATGTATGTGTGTGTGTGTGGGGAGTGTATATATGTGTGTGTGTGTGTGTGTACGTGGGGAGTGTGTGTGTGTGTGTGTGTGTGTGTGTGTGTGTGTGTGTGTGTGTGTGTGTGCGTGTATGGGAAGTGTGTGTGTGTGGAGTGTATATGTATGTGTGTGTGTGTGTGGGGAGTGTATATGTGTGTGTGTGTGTGTGGGGAGTGTATATATGTGTGTGTGTGTGGGGAGTGTATATGTGTGTGTGTGCGTGTGGAGTGTATATGTGTGTGCGTGTGTGTGTGGGGAGTGTGTGTGTGTGTGTGTGTGTGTGGAGTGTATGTGTGTGTGTGCGTGTGTGTGAGTGTGGGGAGTGTATATGTGTGTGTGTGTGTGTGTGTGTGTGTGTGTGTGTGTGTGCGCGTGTGGGGAGTGAGTGTGTGTGGGGAGTATGTGTGTGTGGAGTGTATATGTATATGTGTGTGTGTGTGTGTATATATGTGTGTGTGTTCTTGTTTAACTATATTCATGAGGTCCAAAAACCGGGAGTCCAGTATACTTGTGGGGTCCAGGCAGCTTTGTGGGGCCGTGAGGAGATGTTTGCTGTATGTGACAAAAAATGTTGTAGC
Source organism: Zingel zingel (assembly GCA_023566125.1). NCBI lineage: Eukaryota > Metazoa > Chordata > Actinopteri > Perciformes > Percidae > Zingel > Zingel zingel. The sequence goes on along the minus strand of CM042325.1, from coordinate 1,357,677 downwards.
CTAAAAAAAATTGTGTGAAATAGGGGCCAATCACTGAGACTTAAAAATAAAATAATATCAAACTAATGTTGAAAGCGGGGAGGAATATCCCCTCCCCCTCTGTCCGTAGTGGAAATGACACCCTAGTACGTACGTAGCCACGGCGTTGATTCAACGCAGAAGCATGAATCAGCCTTTACTCTCTTTGTGCATCCTGCTCACGAGTCCCAGCAGAGGAAGGAGCACGACGATCCTTCGGGCCCTCGGAACTTGCCGGAGCTGGGCGTGTCCGTGCACTCTGCGATGAACGCGTGCAGATCGCTGACGTGTACCTGCTCCTGTGTTTGAGCCTGTGGGAAAAAAACCCAAAAGCTTAAAAACATGTTCTGCATATTAATCTGATTCACACCCATGTTTCTGTATTTCAGTTTCATTTAAAGTGCCCATATTATGAAAAAGAAAATTAACTTTTTCTGGGATTTGGGGGGTTATTTTGTGTCTCTGGAGCTTCCACACACATACACACTTTGGTAAAGACCATCCATGCTGTTCTGAGGGAGATCTGGTGTCTGAATGTGTCCTGCCTTCAGTCTCCGGGTGAGCTGGTCAACATCTGCACGGCTTTCTACGTCACTAGCCGAGACGAGGGGGCTAGGGGGCTAACCGTTAGCATGCTAGCTCGTTCTCAATGGCTAAACACTGCTACAACACACACTAGTTCACCCTAATCTCCAGAAGAACTACTTCCATGTCCCTGTTCTGCAGGTATTCACCACAAAGTTGGAAGTGTGCCCTCGTTTAGAAGAAGTCTCCCGGCTAATCCTGCCTTGTTCTACTGAAGTTGGAGAAACAGCTAGCTAGCTCATGTAGTCCTTACCTAGCTACTGAGCATGTGGTCTTACCTAGCTACTGAGCATGTGGTCTTACCTAGCTACTGAGCATGTGGTCTTACCTAGCTACTGAGCGTGTAGTCCTTACCTAGCTACTGAGCATGTGATCTTACCTAGCTACTGAGCATGTGGTCTTACCTAGCTACTGAGCATGTGGTCTTACCTAGCTACTGAGCATGTGGTCTTACCTAGCTACTGAGCATGTGGTCTTACCTAGCTACTGAGCATGTGGTCTTACCTAGCTACTGAGCATGTGGTCTTACCTAGCTACTGAACATGTGATCTTACCTAGCTACCGAGCATGTGATCTTACCTAGCTACTGAGCATGTGGTCTTACCTAGCTACTGAGCATGTGATCTTACCTAGCTACTGAGCATGTGGTCTTACCTAGCTACTGAGCATGTGGTCTTACCTAGCTACCGAGCATGTGGTCTTACCTAGCTACTGAGCATGTGGTCTTACCTAGCTACTGAGCATGTGGTCTTACCTAGCTACTGAGCATGTGATCTTACCTAGCTACTGAACATGTGGTCTTACCTAGCTACTGAGCATGTGGTCTTACCTAGCTACTGAGCATGTGGTCTTACCTAGCTACTGAGCATGTGGTCTTACCTAGCTACTGAGCATGTGGTCTTACCTAGCTACTGAGCATGTAGTCCTTACCTAGCTACTGAGCATGTGATCTTACCTAGCTACTGAGCGTGTGGTCTTATACTTATACTTATACTATGTAATGTCTGTATCGACTTGTACCGGTCGCACAACCACGATGGTCCGTGCATTGTCGTAGAGAATGCAGCTTTAAGGAGCTTCAGCTTTGGCTTCACTTTTCAGACCTTCGTCCATTATTTTTTTTACAGGCTACTGTATGAATCTGTATATCTGAATATAATTTGAACTGATGACGGCCATGTGAGCGTAACCCAATGAAATCCGTACCGTAATGGTGTCGTAGGCTCCAGTGATGAGCGCGATGAAGAGGGACGACACCATGTAGATGAAGAGGGAGATGAAGGTGTACAGGTAGACCTGGCTGAAGACCCACACCAGCGTGCCGCTGCGCTCCATCTCAGCGAACGTTACAAACATGTCGTCCCCGTTGATCAGAGAAAACAGGCACTCCGACACCATGGACAGGGTCCGGAACTGGAGACACAGCACAACACACACATTAGTAGGGGTGGGGAAAATAATGGATTCTTAGATGCATCGTGATTCTCTCTAGAACGATTCGATTATCGATTCTGATAAGCCTACCAAGAGCCTGGGTCTGTCCCGTCAGACACCGCCTACCAAGAGCCTGGGTCTGTCCCGTCAGACACCGCCTACCAAGAGCCTGGGTCTGTCCCGTCAGACACCGCCTACCAAGAGCCTGGGTCTGTCCCGTCAGACACCGCCTACCAAGAGCCTGGGTCTGTCCCGTCAGACACCGCCTACCAAGAGCCAGGGTCTGTCCCGTCAGACACCGCCTACCAAGAGCCTGGGTCTGTCCCGTCAGACACCGCCTACCAAGAGCCTGGGTCTGTCCCGTCAGACACCGCCTACCAAGAGCCAGGGTCTGTCCCGTCAGACACCGCCTACCAAGAGCCTGGGTCTGTCCCGTCAGACACCGCCTACCAAGAACCTGGGTCTGTCCCGTCAGACACCTCCTACCAAGAGCCTGGGTCTGTCCCGTCAGACACCGCCTACCAAGAGCCTGGGTCTGTCCAGTCAGACACCGCCTACCAAGAGCCTGGGTCTGGCCCGTCAGACACCGCCTACCAAGAGCCTGGGTCTGTCCCGTCAGACACCGCCTACCAAGAGCCTGGGTCTGTCCCGTCAGACACCGCCTACCAAGAGCCTGGGTCTGTCCCGTCAGACACCGCCTACCAAGAGCCTGGGTCTGTCCTGTCAGACACCGCCTACCAAGAGCCTGGGTCTGTCCCGTCAGACACCGCCTACCAAGAGCCTGGGTCTGTCCCGTCAGACACCGCCTACCAAGAGCCTGGGTCTGTCCCGTCAGACACCGCCTACCAAGAGCCTGGGTCTGTCCCGTCAGACACCGCCTACCAAGAGCCTGGGTCTGTCCCGTCAGACACCGCCTACCAAGAGCCAGGGTCTGTCCCGTCAGACACCGCCTACCAAGAGCCTGGGTCTGTCCCGTCAGACACCGCCTACCAAGAGCCTGGGTCTGTCCCGTCAGACACCGCCTACCAAGAGCCAGGGTCTGTCCCGTCAGACACCGCCTACCAAGAGCCTGGGTCTGTCCTGTCAGACACCGCCTACCAAGAGCCTGGGTCTGTCCCGTCAGACACCGCCTACCAAGAGCCTGGGTCTGTCCC
>CM042325.1:1334486-1349486 GCA_023566125.1 Zingel zingel | reverse complement strand
AAGAGACTTCAGATACAGTATTAGGGGACCACTAAGGTCTATAAAAGAGACTTCAGATACAGTATTAGGGGACCACTAAGGTCTATATAAAAGAGACTTCAGATACAGTATTAGGGGACCACTAAGGTCTATATAAAGAGACTTCAGATACAGTATTAGGGACCACTAAGGCCTATATAAAGAGACTTCAGATACAGTATTAGGGGACCACTAAGGTCTATATAAAGAGACTTCAGATACAGTATTAGGGACCACTAAGGTCTATATAAAGAGACTTCAGATACAGTATTAGGAGACCACTAAGGTCTATATAAAGAGACTTCAGATACAGTATTAGGAGACCACTAAGGTCTATATAAAAGAGACTTCAGATACAGTATTAGGGACCACTAAGGCCTATATAAAGAGACTTCAGATACAGTATTAGGGACCACTAAGGCCTATATAAAGAGACTTCAGATACAGTATTAGGGGACCACTAAGGTCTATATAAAGAGACTTCAGATACAGTATTAGGGACCACTAAGGCCTATAAAAGAGACTTCAGATACAGTATTAGGGGACCACTAAGGTCTATATAAAGAGACTTCAGATACAGTATTAGGAGACCACTAAGGTCTATATAAAGAGACTTCAGATACAGTATTAGGAGACCACTAAGGTCTATATAAAGAGACTTCAGATACAGTATTAGGGACCACTAAGGTCTATAAAAGAGACTTCAGATACAGTATTAGGGGACCACTAAGGCCTATATAAAGAGACTTCAGATACAGTATTAGGGGACCAGTAAGGCCTATAAAAGAGACTTCAGATACAGTATTAGGGGACCACTAAGGCCTATATAAAGAGACTTCAGATACAGTATTAGGGGACCACTAAGGCCTATAAAAGAGACTTCAGATACAGTATTAGGGGACCACTAAGGCCTATAAAAGAGACTTCAGATACAGTATTAGGGACCACTAAGGTCTATAAAAGAGACTTCAGATACAGTATTAGGGGACCACTAAGGCCTATATAAAAGAGACTTCAGATACAGTATTAGGGACCACTAAGGCCTATATAAAGAGACTTCAGATACAGTATTAGGAGACCACTAAGGTCTATATAAAAGAGACTTCAGATACAGTATTAGGGGACCACTAAGGCCTATATAAAGAGACTTCAGATACAGTATTAGGAGACCACTAAGGTCTATATAAAAGAGACTTCAGATACAGTATTAGGGGACCACTAAGGCCTATAAAAGAGACTTCAGATACAGTATTAGGGACCACTAATGCCTATATAAAGAGACTTCAGATACAGTATTAGGGACCACTAAGGTCTATAAAAGAGACTTCAGATACAGTATTAGGGGACCACTAAGGCCTATATAAAAGAGACTTCAGATACAGTATTAGGGACCACTAAGGTCTATAAAAGAGACTTCAGATACAGTATTAGGGGACCACTAAGGCCTATATAAAAGAGACTTCAGATACAGTATTAGGGACCACTAAGGCCTATATAAAGAGACTTCAGATACAGTATTAGGGACCACTAAGGTCTATAAAAGAGACTTCAGATACAGTATTAGGGGACCGCTAAGGTCTATATAAAGAGACTTCAGATACAGTATTAGGGACCACTAAGGTCTATATAAAAGAGACTTCAGATACAGTATTAGGGGACCACTAAGGTCTATATAAAAGAGACTTCAGATACAGTATTAGGGGACCACTAAGGCCTATATAAAGAGACTTCAGATACAGTATTAGGGGACCACTAAGGTCTATATAAAAGAGACTTCAGATACAGTATTAGGGGACCACTAAGGTCTATATAAAAGAGACTTCAGATACAGTATTAGGGGACCACTAAGGTCTATATAAAAGAGACTTCAGATACAGTATTAGGGACCACTAAGGTCTATATAAAAGCATCCAAAGAGCAGCATGTCATGGGACCTTTAAGCCATGTACCCCCTAACCAGCGGGAATAATTTTTGGTAGAAAAAAGTCTCTATAAAGAGGAAGAATACAGCGATGTCAGCGATAGATTTACTAGCCTTGGACCTGGAAAACATTTACATGGTGATGGAAAAAGGAGACAAAAACTTGGAAAAAGACGGTAGAAAGAAGGAAGGAAGGCAAGAAGCCCAGTCTGCTCTGATTGGTCAGCGTTTCTGGGTCTTGTGCATGTCTGCTCTGATTGGTCAGCGTTTCTGGGTCTTGTGCATGTCTGCTCTGATTAGTCAGCGTTTCTGGGTCTTGTGCATGTCTGCTCTGATTGGTCAGCGTTTCTGGGTCTTGTGCATGTCTGCTCTGATTGGTCAGCGTTTCTGGGTCTTGTGCATGTCTGCTCTGATTGGTCAGCGTTTCTTGGTCTTGTGCATGTCTGCTCTGATTGGTCAGCGTTTCTGGGTCTTGTGCATGTCTGCTCTGATTGGTCAGCGTTTCTTGGTCTTGTGCATGTCTGCTCTGATTGGTCAGCGTTTCTGGGTCTTGTGCATGTCTGCTCTGATTGGTCAGCGTTTCTGGGTCTTGTGCATGTCTGCTCTGATTGGTCAGCGTTTCTGGGTCTTGTGCATGTCTGCTCTGATTGGTCAGCGTTTCTGGGTCTTGTGCATGTCTGCTCTGATTGGTCAGCGTTTCTGGGTCTTGTGCATGTCTGCTCTGATTGGTCAGCGTTTCTGGGTCTTGTGCATGTCTGCTCTGATTGGTCAGCGTTTCTGGGTCTTGTGCATGTGCGCTCTCTGAGTCTCTGCACCGTCATTGCAGCCGGGGAATGACAGTACAGCCACGCGGGGGGGGGGGGGGGGGGTTTCTAACTGTACAGAAGTCTTGACGGCTCGTTTAAGGGCAGAGTTTCAGAACGTGTGTGTATTTCTCTGGGGGATTCAGCGTTTTGATACTTTCACAGTATAAATATATATTGTATTGATCAGCTTTATGGTAAAAAAGACATTTATATCTCACTTTTTACAATGTGGGAACTTTAAGGTAATTCAAAAATTTGAAAAAAAAAGAAATGTCGGTCCATAGTCGGAAATGGAAGTTTATGTAATTGTTGAGAAAAGAGAACGATATGTACAACATCTAAATTATATTGTCACCAAGTAAAGCAGTATTTCCATAAGATGAACGCTAGGGGTGTAAGAGTGTACTTGAGTATCGCGATATTTTATGTAGCAATACTGTACTGATTTTCAAAAACGCAATATAGATTTTTTTGTTTACGTGCAAAATATTCCTGTAAGACAGTAGTTCACGTTCATGTTGTGTTTAAACCCCCTACCGCTAGATGGCTATGCTGAGACGCAGCACTAGTGTCCTCGCCTAGCAGTACCTAACAGTGCCTAGCAGTGCCTACCAGTACCTAACAGTGCCAAGCAGTGCCTACCAGTACCTAACAGTGCCTAGCAGTGCCTACCAGTGCCTAACAGTGTCTAGCAGTGCCTAGCAGTGCCTACCAGTGCCTAACAGTGTCTAGCAGTGTCTAGCAGTGCCTAGCAGTGCCTAACAGTGCCTAACAGTGCCTAACAGTACCTAGCAGTGCCTAGCAGTGCCTAGCAGTGCCTAACAGTGCCTAGCAGTGCCTAGCAGTGCCTAGCAGTGCTTAGCAGTGCCTAGCAGTGCCTAGCAGTGCCTAGCAGTGCCTAACAGTACCTAGCAGTGCTTAGCAGTGCCTACCAGTACCTAACAGTGCCAAGCAGTGCCTACCAGTACCTAACAGTGCCTAGCAGTGCCTACCAGTGCCTAACAGTGTCTAGCAGTGCCTAGCAGTGCCTAACAGTGCCTAACAGTGCCTAACAGTGCCTAGCAGTACCTAACAGTACCTAGCAGTGCTTAGCAGTGCCTAGCAGTGCCTAACAGTGCCTAACAGTACCTAGCAGTGCTTAGCAGTGCCTAGCAGTGCCTAGCAGTGCCTAGCAGTGCTTAGCAGTGCCTAGCAGTGCCTAGCAGTGTCTAGCAGTGCCTAGCAGTGCCTACCAGTGCCTAACAGTGTCTAGCAGTGCCTACCAGTGCCTACCAGTGCCTAACAGTGTCTAGCAGTGCCTAGCAGTGCCTAACAGTGCCTAGCAGTACCTAGCAGTGCCTAGCAGTGCCTAGCAGTGCCTAACAGTGCCTAGCAGTGCCTAGCAGTGCTTAGCAGTGCCTAGCAGTGCCTAGCAGTGCCTAGCAGTGCCTAACAGTACCTAGCAGTGCTTAGCAGTGCCTACCAGTACCTAACAGTGCCAAGCAGTGCCTACCAGTACCTAGCAGTGCCTAGCAGTGCCTACCAGTGCCTAACAGTGTCTAGCAGTGCCTAGCAGTGCCTAACAGTGCCTAACAGTGCCTAACAGTGCCTAGCAGTACCTAACAGTACCTAGCAGTGCTTAGCAGTGCCTAGCAGTGCCTAACAGTACCTAGCAGTGCTTAGCAGTGCCTAGCAGTGCCTAGCAGTGCCTAGCAGTGCTTAGCAGTGCCTAGCAGTGCCTAACAGTACCTAGCAGTACCTAACAGTACCTAACAGTGCCTAACAGTGCCTAGCAGTACCTAGCAGTGCCTAGCAGTGCCTAGCAGTGCCTGACTTTTTGCTAGAAGCTAACAACGTAGCTGTAGCTGAACTTTGTCTACTTCAGCATATAAACAGTAGCTCACTAAGAACCTGGAACCACAATCCCAAACTGGCAGTTTGATTCTCTGTGCACTGAATTGTTGACCTGAAGTAAACTTCTTTGACTTTTAAGCACATCATGTCTTTTTTAAATATTAGTTTTTCTAAAATTATATTTAAAAAAATCCCAATATATCGCCTTACGCACAGTAATATATTGCAATATATTGAATCGTGAGCCATGTATCGCCAGATTCTTGCCAATACACAGCCCTAATGAACACATGAATGTTTGGTTTACGTGTTGCAGGAAGATGCCTCGGAGGATGGAGCGCCCACACAGCAGCAGCGACAGCAGGCAGACGGACGCCACCAGCACGTCAAGGACCTCCCGAGCATAGCTCTCCGCTGAGAGGAGACGGAGCAACGAGAGAGGAAGAGAATTAACCATTAAACAGTTGATAGAGTGCCGACACAGTTAAAATCTCATGTTGATCTCATACTAATGATACGTGTCTGTGTGTTTGTGTGGAAGCTTTCATTAAGCAGCTGGAGGAAGACATTCAGAAATGTCAACAGATGAGGTCATCAGCTCACACGGGGCAACAAGCTCACGTTAACACAGACACACACCTACATAATCAGCTGTTTAATTTAAAATGTTCAACGCCTTATCGAGCTGATGTGACCGAGCCCGACCAGAACCCCAACATCATTTCCAAATATCTGTCCGAACCCGGCCCCATCCTCTAGTCCACACAGCATTCTGGGATGAGAGTAGAACCTGCTCTGGTTTATTGGCATCTCTTTAAACCAATCACAATCATCGTGGGCGGGGCTAAGCGCCGGACGGAGCCACGGTGCCTCTGCTAAATTAACCTGACTCCTCCAGATGGATTGCTCGGCATTTGCTCGGCGTATCCATCTGGGAACTTTCCGTTGGAGAACTTTTGGGAAGGGGCGAAAATCCTGGTTAGCTGATTGGATAACCCATCCGTCTATCACCACCTATGTTGGTGATGGACGGGCCAAATCAACCAATCAGATCAACGATATATCAAACTCTTGCTGAAACCAGTCGGGAGACGAGCAAACACATCTTTTCCTCCGAGAAAAAGCCTCCAGTGCTGTTTCTTTGCTCTTCTTTCAATGAAGGAATACTTTCTAATTCGGATAAAAGTTGCGCGATAGCTACGCTCATCTCATCCGTGGAAGCCGCTAGTCGCTTCTCGTTGCGTCACACCTAAACCCGCTTCAAAACCAACGCTGATTGGTCGGTCGTTTGGTGAATGGCTCCAAAGTTTCTCTGTCTCAAGATGCCAGACTGATCTGCGAGTGGAAAGCTGGAGCTCGCCAGATCAGGACGGTCTCACGATGCCTCTGCTAAATAGCCTCAGGAAGGAACTTGTTTTGGTGGAACATGTGGACGTTCAGAAGTAGTTCTAGTCGTGCAACAGAGAACTCAGATTGGACAGATAGTCTAGCTAGCTGTCTGGATTCACCCTGCAGAGATCTGAGGAGCAGTTAACCATAGTCCTCACACATCAGCCGGAGGTTAGAACGCCAACACAGAGACTTAGAGAGATAATGGACATTCGGCCAAAAAGAGGGATTTCCAGCGGCACTGGAGCAATCCCGAAAATGAAACGTCATCGACATAGACTAATAGGAGACAGATGAGTAAACATCTGGACATCCACCACCCGTTAACTCACCGTGTCCAGACAGATTGGGGTCTTTGCACTCATGTATGGAGGCCTGGTTTTGCAGACTGATCTTAACTTTGCCGCTGTGCACGCTGTTATCCATGACGATCTGATAGCAACAAGAACCAGAGTACATATAAAAACCTCCTCACACAACTCCATCAGTTCATCTTAAAGGGTAACTTTGTTTGTTTTTTTAAACCTGGACCCTATTTTCCCATGTTTTTGTGTCGAAGTGACGGATGGGAACAACACATCTTTGAAATTAAAAGCTGCAATGTAACGCACCTGCAATCTCCGTCCACTAAAAGTTCTGTTTTTGCAGCTGACAGCCTCAGGTTATTATTCTAAGTGTCTGACAACATTATGAAAGGATCCCTACAGAGATAGACCTTTTAGTTAAAGAGTCTGATCCTTTTAGTTTAACATGAAACAGCCCCGAAATCCCCATCACCCAACCCACCAGACTCCATGTAAATAATCAGGACTTTTATCATCGTTAAACACACTTCATTCAAAGTGGACAGAATGTAAATCAAACTATCAAAAGCCGTCTTGGTTCATCTTTCCACTGTTCCAACAATCACCACTCTGGTTTGGTTGAAATAAACCCTTAATTCACCCATTTACATGTGGAAATATGCTGGCTCTATACACGCTAAAAGTCCTGTTTATTTACATGGAGTCTGGTGGAGATATGTTGGCTCTATACACACTAAAAGTCCTGATTATTTACATGGAGTCTGGTGGAAATATGCTGGCTCTAAAAGTCCTGATTATTTACATGGAGTCTGGTGGAGATATGCTGGCTCTAAAAGTCCTGATTATTTACATGGAGTCTGGTGGAAATATGCTGGCTCTATACACGCTAAAAGTAATGATTATTTACATGGAGTCTGGTGGAGATATGCTGGCTCTATACACGCTAAAAGTCCTGATTATTTACATGGAGTCTGGTGGAAATATGCTGGCTCTATACACGCTAAAAGTCCTGATTATTTACATGAAGTCTGGTGGGTTTGGTGACGGTGATTTCGGGGCTGTTTCATGTTAAAAAAATGGATCTTACTCTTTAACTAAAAGGTCTATCTCTGTAGGGATCCTTTCCATCATGTTGTGAGACACCTAGAATAATAATCTGAGTCTGTCAGCAGCAAAAACTATGAACTAAATTACTGTGGACGGAAATTACCCATTTGTCCTATATATTGTATATATCCATACATTGCAGTCTGGTTCAAGGCAGCCGGTTGCAGCGTTCTCGCTCAATACTAGACCAATTTTAAATATTTGTGTTTACATTAGTCACTTAGAGAACAATGCATCGGAAAATAAGGGTCCATAGTTGAAAAAAACAATGTTACCCATTAACTCTGGCTTGCAGGAATAACAGAAGAGATAGTTCACCGTGATAGCAAAGGTGTAGCAGTCAGGGAGTTCATTGTTTAGAACGGTCTGAATGTTGATGGCCTTCAGCTGGAAGTCAATGGTTACGTTGATCAGCCTGGACCCAGATATGTGACAGACAGACAAAGACAATTCAATGCGAGTTAAAGACTTAACACTGTAAAGAGCAATACAAAATGTTCTTATTTCTAATGTTTTAAAAAACAAACTAATATAATATATCATCTGACTTGTGAAACTTGAGAGTGAAATTCTTGTAGTCAGTGTTTCCTGGAGCAGAAGTGTCCGTCGGGGGATTCAGGCCGATGCAATCTGGATAAAAATCAGAAAATAGCTTTAAAAGGGAAGTTCAAAATATCCAGGGGAAGTTTTAAAACCATCTTTTGTCCTCATCACATGAAGCGCTGTGGTATCTGAAGGGCCTATGAAGTCTGTATAAAGCTCAGATGTGTTGAGACATTAGGAGCATTGTGTTAGTGATGTAAGTCTGATGATTCTCCTCTCAGTGGAGGGATGTGTTGAAGAGGATGGTCTATGTGAGTCTGTGATTGGGGGCTGAGTGGGATCAATGATTGTATGTGTAGTGTTGGAGCCCCCCAAAGAGACTCTGACCTCAAAGGGACTCAGACCTTTACTCGCCAACTCACATCTGTTCACTTTATCTAACATGTTACCTAAACGTACCCTTTATAAGCTGCTCTTGCTGAAGCAAGACAGAGTGCATTTTTGGGCTGTGACTCTCCGGGTTCTGCAGAACTCGTCATGATGCTGAACACTTGATGTAATAAACCTTTTTATAATCAAGGATCAGTGTCAGCAGAGTTCCTTTCCACACATCGGCAACGCTGCACTGCAACTAAATATACGACAGCGCAAACCACACTTCCTTAAAGCATTTAAATGCTGAATCATCCACTAGGAGATTTTTTTAAATTTGTCTTACTTTATTTTTGCCACAAGATGGATCATGCATTGCCAAAAGTCATTGCTGCCCGTGCAAAATATGCAGGCTTGCATGATGTCATAATCCCCGCATTTTCATTGCAAAAAAGTCACATATCTTAGCAGAAAGTTGAAAAATGTTGTGTTTACTTCACATAAGAGCAGCCGTTTCCCCCTGCTGTAATGGGAACGTTATGAAGTGACGTAATTACGTGACGTGAACATCATCGAAAAGCTGCAGACCCCGCGATGAAGCCACGATGGAACCGCAGTTTGTCGCATAATCAAGGATTTTTGTCCGCAACAATCACAAAAAAGATCTGCATTGTTTCTGGAAGGAGGGATGAATACCAGACAGAGGAGGAGAGAAATGTGAAAGCTTAAGGTCATCTACCGGTGACTACATGGGGGTCGATGTGGAAGGTGTCGTTGACGGGGTCGATGGTGGCGTTCCCGTAGCAGCTCTGGCAGAGGGACAGCGCGGTGCCGTTCACACCGACGCCAATCACGTACGCATACCGGCCCAGAGAGATCCCAGGGAGAGCCATGTACTGGAGGGGAGACACAAGCACAGAATTAAAGGTCCCATGTCATGCTCATTTTCAGGTTCGTTGCTGTATTTTGGGTTTCTACTAGAACACGTTTTTTAGACCTTAGTGGTCCCTAATACTGTATCTGAAGTCTCTTTTATATAGACCTTAGTGGTCCCCTAATACTGTATCTGAAGTCTCTTTATATAGACCTTAGTGGTCCCTAATACTGTATCTGAAGTCTCTTTTATATAGACCTTAGTGGTCCCCTAATACTGTATCTGAAGTCTCTTTATATAGACCTTAGTGGTCCCCTAATACTGTATCTGAAGTCTCTTTATATAGGCCTTAGTGGTCCCTAATACTGTATCTGAAGTCTCTTTTATATAGACCTTAGTGGTCCCCTAATACTGTATCTGAAGTCTCTTTATATAGACCTTAGTGGTCCCTAATACTGTATCTGAAGTCTCTTTTATATAGACCTTAGTGGTCCCCTAATACTGTATCTGAAGTCTCTTTATATAGACCTTAGTGGTCCCCTAATACTGTATCTGAAGTCTCTTTATATAGGCCTTAGTGGTCCCTAATACTGTATCTGAAGTCTCTTTTATATAGACCTTAGTGGTCCCCTAATACTGTATCTGAAGTCTCTTTTATATAGACCTTAGTGGTCCCTAATACTGTATCTGAAGTCTCTTTTATATAGACCTTAGTGGTCCCCTAATACTGTATCTGAAGTCTCTTTATATAGACCTTAGTGGTCCCCTAATACTGTATCTGAAGTCTCTTTATATAGACCTTAGTGGTCCCTAATACTGTATCTGAAGTCTCTTTTATATAGACCTTAGTGGTCCCCTAATACTGTATCTGAAGTCTCTTTATATAGGCCTTAGTGGTCCCTAATACTGTATCTGAAGTCTCTTTATATAGACCTTAGTGGTCCCTAATACTGTATCTGAAGTCTCTTTTATATAGACCTTAGTGGTCCCCTAATACTGTATCTGAAGTCTCTTTTATATAGACCTTAGTGGTCCCTAATACTGTATCTGAAGTCTCTTTTATATAGACCTTAGTGGTCCCCTAATACTGTATCTGAAGTCTCTTTATATAGACCTTAGTGGTCCCCTAATACTGTATCTGAAGTCTCTTTATATAGACCTTAGTGGTCCCTAATACTGTATCTGAAGTCTCTTTTATATAGACCTTAGTGGTCCCCTAATACTGTATCTGAAGTCTCTTTATATAGGCCTTAGTGGTCCCTAATACTGTATCTGAAGTCTCTTTATATAGACCTTAGTGGTCCCTAATACTGTATCTGAAGTCTCTTTTATATAGACCTTAGTGGTCCCCTAATACTGTATCTGAAGTCTCTTTTATATAGACCTTAGTGGTCCCCTAATACTGTATCTGAAGTCTCTTTTATATAGGCCTTAGTGGTCCCTAATACTGTATCTGAAGTCTCTTTTATATAGGCCTTAGTGGTCCCTAATACTGTATCTGAAGTCTCTTTTATATAGACCTTAGTGGTCCCCTAATACTGTATCTGAAGTCTCTTTATATAGACCTTAGTGGTCCCCTAATACTGTATCTGAAGTCTCTTTTATATAGACCTTAGTGGTCCCCTAATACTGTATCTGAAGTCTCTTTATATAGGCCTTAGTGGTCCCCTAATACTGTATCTGAAGTCTCTTTTATATAGGCCTTAGATAACTACATAAAGTGCTTGTTTTGCCACTGACAGACTCAGATTAATATTTGAAATGTCTGACAACATTAGGGAAAGGATTTCTAAGGAGGTTGACCTTCCTGTTAAAGAGTAAGATCCTTTTTTTAAACATAAAAACATCCGCCATATTGCGTTCGCTAAACCCACCAGACTCCATGTAAATAATCAGTAATTTTAGCATCGTAAAATACACTTCATTCAAAGTCGACAGAAACAAAATAAAACTATGAAAAGCCATTTTGGGGTCATCTTTCCACTTTTTCAACCATCACAACTCCAGTTGTGGTTGAAATGAACACATAGTTCACTGATTTACATGTGAGAATATGCTGTCTCTATACACGCTAAAAGTATGACTTTTTTAAATGGAGTCTGGTGGGTTTAGCGCTAGCGACTTCAGAGCTGTTTCTGGTTAAACAGAAACAGCTTAGGCTAGCAAGACTATATATAGACTAGGTTGGATGCTACTGGAGAGAGAAGCAGTGTTATGTAATTTGGGTGAGTCAGCTGAAATGACTGGTTGTAGATATTCAACCGTTACCTGCTGGATGGCGAAGTGGACGCGGCTGTACAGCTCCGCCTGCGTGTGCACGGCCTGAGGAGCGCCGTCTGTATAACCCTTGAGGAAAAGATGTCTGAATGCGTCCGTGTTCTCATCTTTAAAGGTCACCACCATCTGGTTGCTCAGTCCAAACAGCACCAGCTGGGAGACGACAAACACACGAGCTTCAACCACGGCAGAGTAGTAATTATATCCCAAATTAAACAAACAGGCTGCTCTTCTTTAAGATGATTTAGAGTGAGTGTGTGTGTGTGTGTGTGTGTGTGTGTGTGTGTGTGTGTGTGTGTGTGTGTGTGTGTGTCTCTGTGTGTGTGTGTGTGTGTGTGTGTGTGTCTCTGTGTGTGTGTCTCTGTGTGTGTGTGTGTGTGTGTGTGTGTGTGTCTCTGTGTGTGTGTGTGTGTGTGTGTGTGTGTCTGTGTGTGTGTGTGTGTGTGTGTGTGTGTGTGTGTGTGTGTGTGTGTGTGTGTGTGTGTGTGTGTGTGTGTGTGTGTGTGTGTCTCTGTGTGTGTGTGTGTGTGTGTGTGTGTGTGTGTGTGTGTGTGTCTCTGTGTGTGTGTGTGTGTCTGTGTATGTGTGTGTCTGTGTGTGTCTCTGTGTGTGTGTGTGTCTCTGTGTGTGTGTGTGTGTGTGTGTGTGTGTCTCTGTGTGTGTGTGTGTGTGTCTCTGTGTGTGTGTGTGTGTGTCTCTGTGTGTGTGTGTGTCTGTGTGTGTGTGTGTGTGTGTCTGTGTATGTGTGTGTCTGTGTGTGTCTCTGTGTGTGTGTGTGTCTCTGTGTGTGTGTGTGTGTGTGTGTGTGTGTCTGTGTGTGTGTGTCTCTGTGTGTGTGTGTGTGTCTCTGTGTGTGTGTGTGTGTCTGTGTGTGTGTGTCTCTGTGTGTGTGTGTGTGTGTGTGTGTGTGTGTGTGTGTGTGTGTGTGTGTGTGTCTCTGTGTGTGTGTGTGTGTGTCTCTGTGTGTGTGTGTCTGTGTGTGTGTGTGTGTGTGTGTGTGTGTGTGTGTGTGTCTCTGTGTGTGTGTCTCTGTGTGTGTGTGTGTGTGTGTGTGTGTGTGTGTGTGTGTGTCTCTGTGTGTGTGTGTGTGTGTGTGTGTGTGTGTGTGTGTGTGTGTGTGTGTGTGTGTGTGTGTGTCTCTGTGTGTGTGTGTGTGTGTGTGTGTGTGTGTGTGTGTGTGTGTGTGTGTGTGTGTGTGTGTCTCTGTGTGTGTGTGTGTGTGTGTGTGTGTGTGTGTGTGTGTGTGTGTGTGTGTGTGTCTACCTGCAAAGTGACGATGAAGATCTTGAGCAGCTGCAGGAAGAGTTTGAAAGGCTTGCGGCCCTTGGCGTGAAACTTGTCACAAGGACTCATGAAGAAGTACTTGAGCTTCCTCCTCAGGGCCTCCTCCTCCTCCTCCTCCTCTTCCTCCTCCTCCTCCTCCTCCTCCTCCTCCTCCTCCTCCTCCTCCTCCTCCTCCTCCTCCCTCGGCTTCTGCGGGGACTCAGAGCCAACCAGAGCAGTGGGACGAGGGGTCCCGCCCCCAAGAAGGTCCTGGGACCCATGGCCGGCCCCGGAGGAGAGGAGCCTGTCCTCTTCTGGGAAATCCAAAGAAAGCCATGGTTTCAGACCAGGATCAGCAGTCAGTGTGTGTGTGTGTGTGTGTGTGTGTGTGTGTGTGTGTGTGTGTGTGTGTGTGTGTGTGTCTCAATGTTAAACAAGCACTCCAAATCAGCAGAAGACGCCCACACATCATAACTTTTAGTCCCTTTAGTATACATCAAGCTAAAATACATAATACGGTAAATATTATATATATATATATATATATATATATATATATATATATATATATATATATATATAGGTATATGTAAGGAGATAACATAGGCACAGGCTAATTACTGATCACTAACATGATAGTTAACATTAGTAATTACACTTAAACAGCTAATGGAAGTCCAAACTGCCTGAGAGCTTCTCCTGGACTATACGGTAATTCCTCTACTATGAGACAGTAAGTCTCGTGGTTATGACCCAATCGTTAGCCTATTTTTATAACAACGTCTGCTACGGAGCCATAACGTGAGCTACAAGGTAATGGAGCCTTTTATACATTGTCGTGTTTCTTTAGAAATAAACAACGGACAAATAGAGTCTTTAAACGCTTCAGATGTAAAGTTATTCTCTGTCAAAGTGACGTCAGAATGAATGGCAGTCAATGGGATGCTAACGGGAGCTGATGGCTTGGTAGCATCAGAATGAATGGCAGTCAATGGGATGCTAACGGGAGCTGATGGCTTGGTAGCATCAGAATGAATGGCAGTCAATGGGATGCTAACGGGAGGTGATGGCTTGGTAGCATCAGAATGAATGGCAGTCAATGGGATGCTAACGGGAGGTGATGGCTTGGTAGCATCAGAATGAATGGCAGTCAATGGGATGCTAACGGGAGCTGATGGCTTGGTAGCATCAGAATGAATGGCAGTCAATGGGATGCTAACGGGAGCTGATGGCTTGGTAGCATCAGAATGGCGCCATAGGAGCTACGCGGTCCGAGGAGAAGCTGACCCCCTTGGCCATGACAGTCTGGCTTTGAATTTCGGGAGAAACCAGACCCACGTGACGTGTTCGTCCAATCAGCTGCCAGTTTTCATTTTCTGGGAATACAGATTAGCGGCGCCTGCTGTTATGTTACGTTTCGCGCAGAGCGTACGCTCAATTCAATTCCTTTTTTTTATTGTATGTCTACTGCAATCACATGGGACAAGTACATTTACATTTTCTGAATCGTGCACCCCTAATACGCAGTATACCCACTAAGAAAGCTGCAGGATTTCCATATACCCATATATTAGAAACGCCCAATGACACAACGACATACTCTGCATTATAGTTTTGATGTATTTTGAATTGTCATCTGTGTTCTTCTTCTTCGTATACGCTAAATAAAGGTATTTATACCGTAAACTGGTGCATAAAGAGTGTTCCCGAATACAGGGAATGAAGTCTTCGACGCTCAAAATGTTCCTGGGGGAGGACCCCCAGACCCCCTACTATGATAAACCCCCTCCCCCCAAGGCAGATTCTGGTCTATATATATATATATATATATATATATATATATATATATATATGTCAGAGCTGAAACTACATATATATATATATATATATATATATATATATATATATATATATATATATATATATATATATATATATGTATGTAGTTTCAGCTCTGACATATATATATATATATATATATATATATATATATATATATATAAATACATATAGTTTCAGCTCTGACATATATAGTATATATATACATATATATAGTATATATATATATATATATATATATATATATATATATAGTTTCAGCTCTGACATATATATATATATATATATATATATATATATATATATAGTTTCAGCTCTGACATATATAGTATATATATATATATATATATATATATATATATATATATATATATATAGTTTCAGCTCTGACATATATAGTATATATATATATATATATATATATATATATATATATATATATATATATATATA
>CM042325.1:1324486-1329486 GCA_023566125.1 Zingel zingel | reverse complement strand
AGAGACAGACAGACAGAGAGACAGACAGAGACAGAGAGACAGACAGACAGACAGACAGAAAGCAGACAGAGACAGACAGAGAGAGAGACAGACAGAGCGACAGACAGAGACAGACAGAGAGAGAGACAGACAGACAGAGAGAGAGACAGACAGACAGAGCGACAGACAGAGACAGACAGAGAGAGAGACAGACAGAGACAGACAGAGAGAGAGACAGACAGACAGAGCGACAGACAGAGAGGTCATGCAACAAAACTCCCCCAGCTGGACTCAGTCCCGGTCACCGGCCGCTCTATCGGTGCAGCTCTAACTTTTACGCTTTCGGATATATTTGTCTTTTTTTTTTTTTTTTTTTACGCTTTTTTTAAAAGCTATTTCCCCCCAAAATTTGTATTAAATAAAAAAGAAATCCATTTGTATAGCGGCCGGTAAAAGTTGACTTTGGGGAAGCAGTTTTTGCCCGACTAGACAAATGAAAAAGAACCGTAACGCTGAGCCGTGCATCCAACACGTTCATCTTTTATGAATGAGCTGTGACAATACAATTACAAGTGATCCTAAGTAAGCAATAGTGTGTCCATTGAGAGGTAAAACGGCAGGGAGACGATACCGACGAGCTGCATGTTCTCTGCTCTTCCATTCATCCATTCACAACGTCACCGTCTCAGACGTTACCAGGGCTGGTACGGTTCACCAAATCCACCGTTCGGTTCCTATCACGGTTTTCGGTTCTTGTTATTCTTTCTTTTAATCTTTAACACTCCAGAAATATACGTCAGCATATGATATATAGCTGAAATTAGCATATTGAATGCATGCTGCAGTTCTATCTATGGTTTGATTTCCGCTGTCATCGTAGGGAACATGAAATCCAAAATGTTCCCACACACCAGACGATATACCCGAGGACCGGTCGGCTCGCCGCCTCTCAACATCCGACGAAAATCTTTTAAACTGACACAAAAAAGACCCACGTGACGCGTTCGTCCAATCAGCTGCCATGTGTTGCGTTCGTCCCACTCACCCCCCTCGTCGTTTATATACGGTCCATGGTCGTTTCCAGTCAGAGTTTTAACATAGGTGTGTAAAGTGGCACTACGGCAGTAAGAGGCTAGTGCACGTTAACAGTGGACTGACGGACCGTGAGACGCACACACGCTCCGAACAGAGACATCCGAACCGAGACATCCGAACCGAGACATCCGAACCGAGACATCCGAACAGAGACATCCGAACAGAGACATCCGAACCGAGACATCCGAACCGAGACATCCGAACCGAGACATCCGAACCGAGACATCCGAACCGAGACATCCGAACCGAGACATCCGAACCGAGACATCCGAACCGAGACATCCGAACAGAGACATCCGAACCGAGACATCCGAACCGAGACATCCGAACCGAGACATCCGAACCGAGCGGATGTCTTTTCATGAACCGTACCACCCCTAGAAGTTACCACGAAGAAATCCAGTCAGCGACAAACACCATCAGGACCTGGACGATTTCACTCCACCCTGTATGGATTAACCCCTCTCTGCAGGCCGTCCCTATCTGCCGTCCAAAGCCTTGTCCCGGGCGATGACCGACTCGTTGAACTTTATCATGAGCGTGGTGCCTTTGTGCCAGTGGGCGGTGACTTTGGCGGGGAATCCGCTGTGCGTGAGGATGGCCTCCACGATGCCGCCGGTGAAGGCAGCGCAGTTCAAGCTGCTGTTCTCCTTGGGCACCGAGATGTACGCGTTGATCAGCGGCTCCTTTTCGATGATGTAGTAAGTCTTGTCGTCGTCGTTGGCCTGCTCCAGCTTGTCCGCCTCCTTCCCAAACAAAGACTTCCACACGTTAACCTAAAAAAAAAAAGGAAAGAAAGCCGTTAAAGACGTAAAAAGTTACTCAACTACTTGGCTACGTTGCACTTGTAACCTACGCAGGTTACAGGTTGTGTGTGTGTGTGTGTGTG
Organism: Zingel zingel; assembly: GCA_023566125.1. Taxonomy (NCBI): domain Eukaryota; kingdom Metazoa; phylum Chordata; class Actinopteri; order Perciformes; family Percidae; genus Zingel; species Zingel zingel. The sequence continues at coordinate 1,327,523 of CM042325.1, read as the reverse complement.
TGTGCGCGTGTGTGTCTGTGCGTGTGTGTGCGCGTGTGTGTCTGTGCGTGTGTGTCTGTGCGTGTGTGTGTCTGTGCGTGTGTGTGTGTGTGTGTGTGCGTGTGTGTATGTGTCTGTGTGTGTGTGTGTGTATGTGTGTGTGTGTGTGTGTGTGTGTGTGTGTGTGTGTGTGTGTGTGTGTGTGTGATTTTCAAGTCACCAACCGTTAGGGTATAAGTCGAATTTCATTGAACGAACGACAAAAAAAAGTCAAAATGCACGGTTCCAAATTATTCTGCACAGCAGAGTTTCAAAACATGTCAGAGGTTGTAAAGAACTTAACGGTCATTTGCTGAATTTGCAGGAGGTCATATTTACTTAAATCAAAAGCTATTTCAATCAAACACATCTTAACAGGGTTACATGAAGAGATCTGTGGCTGATTCAGTACCCCCCCCCCCCCCCCCCCAACTCTCATCAGTAATAATAAGAAGATGTGAGACTCCCCAACTCTAAACGAGAGATGGTCCGATACCATTTTTTGCTTCCCGATACCGATTCTGATACCTGAACTTGTGTATCGGCCGATACCGAGTACTGATCCGATACCTTTATGTCATATATTTCATCGTGTTAACAGCTGTATACTACTATCCCTGTATGATGATATGATGTATAACAGCTGTATACTACTATCCCTGTATGGATGATATGATGTATAACAGCTGTATACTACTATCCCTGTATGATGATATGATGTATAACAGCTGTGTACTACTATCCCTGTATGATGATATGATGTATAACAGCTGTATACTACTATCCCTGTATGATGATATGATGTATAACAGCTGTATACTACTATCCCTGTATGGATGATATGATGTATAACAGCTGTATACTACTATCCCTGTATGATGATATGATGTATAACAGCTGTGTACTACTATCCCTGTATGATGTGATATGATGTATAACAGCTGTATACTACTATCCCTGTATGATGATATGATGTATAACAGCTGTATACTACTATCCCTGTATGATGATATGATGTATAACAGCTGTATACTACTATCCCTGTATGGATGATATGATGTATAACAGCTGTATACTACTATCCCTGTATGATGTGATATGATGTATAACAGCTGTATACTACTATCCCTGTATGGATGATATGATGTATAACAGCTGTATACTACTATCCCTGTATGGATGATATGATGTATAACAGCTGTATACTACTATCCCTGTATGATGATATGATGTATAACAGCTGTGTACTACTATCCCTGTATGATGATATGATGTATAACAGCTGTATACTACTATCCCTGTATGATGATATGATGTATAACAGCTGTATACTACTATCCCTGTATGGATGATATGATGTATAACAGCTGTATACTACTATCCCTGTATGGATGATATGATGTATAACAGCTGTATACTACTATCCCTGTATGATGATATGATGTATAACAGCTGTATACTACTATCCCTGTATGATGATATGATGTATAACAGCTGTATACTACTATCCCTGTATGATGATATGATGTATAACAGCTGTATACTACTATCCCTGTATGATGATATGATGTATAACAGCTGTATACTACTATCCCTGTATGATGTGATATGATTTCTATCTTTCTTGTTGGTCTGGCTCAGGTTAAAACTCTTTGTGAAACATGAACAATGAACGCCAGAACTTTCTTTTATTCTGCAGTTAAAAGTCAGTTAGGTGCATTAACCCCGATACCGATACCAGCGTTTTAGGCAGTATCGGAGCAGATACCGATACTGGTACTGATACTGGTACTGATATCGGTACATCTCTACTCTAAACCCACTTAACACTGGCTTACCTTGATGAAGAGCAGCATGTTGAGCACTTTGGTCTCCCTCTTGCCGTTCTTCTCTCTCAGCACCAGCACGTCCAGCATGCTGGCGCCCACACTCTGGCCCATGTCCGCCAGGCGGGTCTGCAGCTCCGACACCGAGTACACGCGGCTCTGACAGTACTGGACCATCTCGGAGAACAGGAGGGCGAAGGCGCTCACGCTGACCTCGGTCTTGGGTCGGGTCAGCGGTCGCTCCAAGATGTTGGATTTCCCTCGAGTGAAGCGCGTGTCCATTTTCTGTCGGAGGATCAGACAGGTTAGTAACGTCTGACACACGTGGAGATCACTGAGAACTAGTCTAAGATAGTCTAGTCAGTCCTTCCAGAAAAAAGGCAGAGTTCTTTTGTGATTGTTGCTACAATCCTTGATTATTCGGCACGTTTTCTTAAAAAATGTGATGGAATATGCGGGATATTTATGCAGTTTTATGCGATGAAATTGCGGGAACTTGCACAAACTTTGGTTCCATCGTGGCTTCATCGCGGGGTCTGCAGCTTTCCGATGACGTTCATGTCACGTAATTACGTCACTTCATAACGTTCCCATGGCAGCAGGGGAAAACGGCTGCTCTCGTGTGAAGTAAACGCAACATTTCTCAACTTTCTGCTGAGATATGTGGGACTTTTTTACAACGCAAATGCAGGGATTGTGAAATCATGCAAGCCTGCATATTTTGTGCGGAAATCGGCAATTTATGCGGCGAAAGTGTGGCGTATTTGAAGAAATGCGCCCCCCCCCCCCACCCCCGAAATAAATATGCAGACTTTGGCTGATTATGCATTGAGTTATGCGATCGCATAATCACGTTTTTCTGGAGGGACTGTCTAGTTAGGAAGCTTTCTGTTGAGTATTTTGATGGAATTTGAAACATGATCTCTAGCAGGGCTGTCTTTAGGCCTCCTACACACCGCCTGCGTGGCGTGAGCGTGGCGTGAGCGTGGCGTGAGCGTGGCGTTTTCTACGTCTTTCCACACCAGAAAGGTGTCTGCTGCTGCTAGCCTTGTCTGGACACATGGATGTTTCCATAACCATAAATATATTCTGATCTGATTACAGCAAAGACAACTTCGGCAGGATTGACGGCAACACAGGCTCCAGAATATTTCCTTCTGGATTGACAGGAGACATATTAGAAAATCAATAAT
>CM042325.1:1311986-1319486 GCA_023566125.1 Zingel zingel | reverse complement strand
CTGTGTCAGTTTGTGCAGATCAGATCAGATCAGATCAGATCAGATCAGTGACGGACTAGAATCAAAAAACGGCCATGGCATTTGCAGCACACCAGCCCTATTATTGTCAATAAGTATAGTGGCCCATAAGGGTCCATAGGGGGGAGGCCCTTGCCCAAATTCCAGATGGCCAGTCCGTCACTGGTGCAGATATATTTCTGTCACTGCTAACCAGAACACATATGATTCATGCTTTGGGAACTTCCTCAGTTTTCTGAATATCAGTGAGAACATGCATGCATTGCCTCATAGAGGACTGCCAATGATTTGTATAGGCATGTAAGAGTTTGCTATACTGGCTTACATTAACTCCCAGGAGGTATATTTCCCAAGCACCTGCTACAGTTAGGACAAAGAACTGACTGAGATTTACAGAAGTTGTGAATTTCTCGAAAATGTCCGCGTCCGTCACATCGACCAAGAGTGTGTTAACCCTGGAGCGGTGAGGACAAACGAGTCTACGCTGACCACACAATGCAGGTGGCAGTTTCCCACATTGCTCAGCGGGCCACGCCAACCACAGATTGAACGCAGGCGTATCTACAGTGTGTCCACAACAGTTGCATAACCACCCACTTACTCTGCATGTGAACTAGTATTAATCAGGGAGAGCAACAACACGGTTGCAGACATTTGGAGCTTGGAGCTGAAGGTTTTCACGGTTCAGGATGGAAACAGGCGGCTGGAAACGGACGCTGGCTCTGGTTATGGTGTTGGTCGGCACGTATGCAGAAGGTAATGACGTTTTGTTAGATGCATTGACTCAGTGGTGTGGTCTAATGTATGGTAGGGGTATACTGTGTACTGTATATGTAAGGGCTTATATTTATGACAACTTAATTTACTGCATTCTGATACACTTTTACGCAAGAAATTACGGTGGAAATCCCTTTATTTAGCCAATGTGAAGAAGAAAAACACAGATGACAATTCAAAATATGTCAAAAATATAATGCAAAGTATGTTGTTGTGGGTCATTGAGCATTTTTAAGTTGGTATATGGAAATCCTGGAGCTTTCTAAGTGAGTATACTGCGTATACCTGCGTATCACGTAGACCACACCACTGCATTGAATGTATTTGCAGCAAATGTGTTCGCAAGACTAGCGATAGTGCAACCTCTTAAAAAGCATCGGCATTAGAGGCACGATGCTTATATTTACGAAGAAGTATAGCCCAGTATTAAAACTGAAAGCACAGGCTTAGAACCACGAGTTTAAAGTGCTCATATTCTGCTCATTTTCAGGTTCATAATTGTATTTTGAGGTTATATCAGAATATGTTTACATGGTTTAACCAAAAACACTACTTGTACTGCTCATTGCTGCAGCTCCTCTTTTCACCCTGTGTTCAGGTCTCTGTTTTAGCTCCAGAGTGAGACCTCTCACTGCTGTAACATCTTTGTTGGCAGTCGCACATGCTCAGTAGCTAGGTAAGATCACATGCTCAGTAGCTAGGTAAGACCACACGCTCGGTAGCTAGGTAAGATCACATGCTCGGTAGCTAGGTAAGACCACATGCTCAGTAGCTAGGTAAGATCACATGCTCAGTAGCTAGGTAAGACCACACGCTCAGTAGCTAGGTAAGACCACACGCTCAGTAGCTAGGTAAGACCACACGCTCGGTAGCTAGGTAAGACCACACGCTCGGTAGCTAGGTAAGACCACACGCTCGGTAGCTAGGTAAGACCACACGCTCGGTAGCTAGGTAAGATCACACGCTCGGTAGCTAGGTAAGACCACATGCTCGGTAGCTAGGTAAGACCACGTGCTCGGTAGCTAGGTAAGACCACATGCTCGGTAGCTAGGTAAGACCACATGCTCGGTAGCTAGGTAAGACCACATGCTCAGTAGCTAGGTAAGACCACATGCTCAGTAGCTAGGTAAGACCACATGCTCAGTAGCTAGGTAAGACCACATGCTCAGTAGCTAGGTAAGATCACATGCTCAGTAGCTAGGTAAGACCACATGCTCAGTAGCTAGGTAAGACCACATGCTCAGTAGCTAGGTAAGACCACATGCTCAGTAGCTAGGTAAGACCACATGCTCAGTAGCTAGGTAAGACCACATGCTCAGTAGCTAGGTAAGATCACATGCTCAGTAGCTAGGTAAGACCACATGCTCGGTAGCTAGGTAAGACCACATGCTCAGTAGCTAGGTAAGATCACACGCTCAGTAGCTAGGTAAGGACTACATGCTCAGTAGCTAGGTAAGACCACATGCTCAGTAGCTAGGTAAGATCACACGCTCGGTAGCTAGGTAAGACCACACGCTCGGTAGCTAGGTAAGACCACACGCTCGGTAGCTAGGAAAGACCACACGCTCGGTAGCTAGGTAAGACCACACGCTCGGTAGCTAGGTAAGACCACACGCTCGGTAGCTAGGTAAGACCACACGCTCGGTAGCTAGGTAAGACCACATGCTCGGTAGCTAGGTAAGACCACATGCTCAGTAGCTAGGTAAGACCACATGCTCAGTAGCTAGGTAAGACCACATGCTCAGTAGCTAGGTAAGATCACATGCTCAGTAGCTAGGTAAGACCACATGCTCGGTAGCTAGGTAAGACCACATGCTCAGTAGCTAGGTAAGATCACACGCTCAGTAGCTAGGTAAGGACTACATGCTCAGTAGCTAGGTAAGACCACATGCTCAGTAGCTAGGTAAGATCACACGCTCGGTAGCTAGGTAAGACCACACGCTCGGTAGCTAGGTAAGACCACACGCTCGGTAGCTAGGTAAGACCACACGCTCGGTAGCTAGGTAAGACCACACGCTCGGTAGCTAGGTAAGACCACACGCTCGGTAGCTAGGTAAGACCACACGCTCGGTAGCTAGGTAAGACCACACGCTCGGTAGCTAGGTAAGACCACATGCTCAGTAGCTAGGTAAGACCACATGCTCAGTAGCTAGGTAAGACCACATGCTCAGTAGCTAGGTAAGACCACATGCTCAGTAGCTAGGTAAGACCACATGCTCAGTAGCTAGGTAAGATCACATGCTCAGTAGCTAGGTAAGACCACATGCTCGGTAGCTAGGTAAGACCACATGCTCAGTAGCTAGGTAAGATCACACGCTCAGTAGCTAGGTAAGGACTACATGCTCAGTAGCTAGGTAAGACCACATGCTCAGTAGCTAGGTAAGATCACATGCTCAGTAGCTAGGTAAGGACTACATGAGCTAGCTAGCTGTTTCTCCAACTTCAGTAGAACAAGGCAGGATTAGCCGGGAGACTTCTTCTAAACGAGGGCGCACTTCCAACTTTGTGGTGAATACCTGCAGAACAGGGACATGGAAGTAGTTCTTTTGGAGATTAGGGTGAACTAGTGTGTGTTGTAGCAATGTTTGGCCATTGAGAACGAGCTAGCATGCTAACGGTTAGCCCCCTAGCCCCCTCGTCTCGGCTAGTGACGTAGAAAGCCGTGCAGATGTTGACCAGCTCACCTGGAGACTGAAGGCAGGACACATTCAGACACCGGATCTCACTCTTAACAGCATGGATGGATTATTTTCTAAGTTTGGATGCGTGTGGAAGCTCCAGAGACACAAAATAACCCCCCAAATCCCAGAAAAAGAGGGGTTTTTTTTTATAATATGGGCACTTTTAAGGCTGAAGAGGGTTTTTTTCTGAATGACATTCATGTGTTTCCTGTTCTCGTCTGCAGCTTTATTTTCCAGACACATGGATGACTTCATCGAGGCAGTGAAGCAGGTGGAGGACGGGTCACCGGGGTCAGAGCCGCTTGCCGTGTTGAGGACACTCCGCCAGGTGGCTGGCCTCGACGACGCATTTATTCGGCATTTCCTCGGTATCCCCGATTCGGGCCGTCCTGAAATGAACCCGAGCCTCTCTGCTTACCTCAGCAAGGCTGTGCCTCACAGAGTGACTGAAAGTTCAGAAGAGGAAGGCGTGGTTCTGACTTCAGATGGCACTACTGTCGCCCTGGCCCCGCTCCTTCTGGGCATCGAGGCGGGCTTGCACCTCGAGGCTGCGGGCCTTGTGCGCAGCCTGTACCAGCTCACTCTTGCCAAAGATCTGGAAAGTGCTGTTGTCACCCAGCGTCTGGGACCGGACGGCTGCTGGGACAGCGTCACTTCTCCGCGGGTCTTCACCCTCCTGGAAAGCCCGTCTGTTCTCACCACCGCTCAGGTCAACGGCGGCATGGATGGCGTTCTTCTAGGCATGGAGGTCTCCGCCAAATCCCGACGGCCCACGAAGCTCAGCAGCCTGCTGACAGAGTACTACAGCCGCAAGCTGGGGAGAGAAGGACTGGACGACTCCCCGCCAATCATCAGCAGGCGTCGCAGAGAGAACTTTAAAGGGCTGCTCGTTCCTCAAATACTGGAGAGACAGCTGGTGAAATCCGTGGAGCTACAGCGGAGACTGAAGGGACGCCCGAAGATGGCCGTGAAGACGAAGAAGCAGCTGAGGGCTGTGGTGAAAGAGAGAATCAAAGAGTTTGTGCAGAAGTACATGGGTGAGCACCAGACACAACCACAGGGGAAGTGAAAGAACTGTCTCGATTATTATCCATTTACAATAGTCTCGTCACTTCATAACGTCACTTCATAACGTCACTTCATAACGTCACTTCATAACGTCACGTCATAACGTCACTTCATAATGTCATGTCTTAACGTCACGTCATAACGTCACTTCATAACGTCACTTCATAACGTCACGTCATAACGTCACTTCATAATGTCATGTCTTAACGTCACGTCATAACGTCACTTCATAACGTCACTTCATAACGTCACGTCATAACGTCACTTCATAATGTCATGTCTTAACGTCACGTCATAACGTCACTTCATAACGTCACTTCATAACGTCACGTCATAACGTCACTTCATAATGTCATGTCTTAACGTCACGTCATAACGTCACTTCATAACGTCACTTCATAACGTCACTTCATAACGTCACTTCATAACGTCCCCTCATAACGTCCCCTCATAACGTCACTTCATAACGTCACTTCATAACGTCACGTCATAACGTCACGTCATAACGTCACTTCATAACGTCACGTCATAACGTCACGTCATAACGTCACGTCATAACGTCATGTCATAACGTCACTTCATAACGTCACGTCATAACGTCACGTCATAACGTCACGTCATAACGTCATGTCATAACGTCACTTCATAATGTCATGTCTTAACGTCACGTCATAACGTCACGTCATAACGTCACTTCATAACGTCACTTCATAACGTCACTTCATAATGTCATGTCTTAACGTCACGTCATAACGTCACGTCATAACGTCACTTCATAACGTCACTTCATAACGTCACTTCATAACGTCACGTCATAACGTCACTTCATAACGTCACTTCATAACGTCACTTCATAACGTCACGTCATAACGTCACTTCATAACGTCACTTCATAACGTCACGTCTTAACGTCACGTCATAACGTCACTTCATAACGTCACGTCATAACGTCACGTCATAACGTCACGTCATAACGTCACTTCATAACGTCACGTCATAACGTCACTTCATAACGTCACGTCATAACGTCACGTCATAACGTCACGTCATAACGTCACATCATAACGTCACGTCATAACGTCACGTCATAATGTCACGTCTTAACGTCACGTCATAACATCACTTCATAATGTCACGTCTTAACGTCACGTCATAACATCACTTCATAATGTCACGTCTTAACGTCACGTCATAACGTCACTTCGTAACGTCACTTCGTAACGTCACGTCGTAACGTCACGTCATAACGTCACTTCATAACGTCACTTCATAACGTCACGTCATAACGTCACTTCATAACGTCACTTCATAACGTCACTTCATAGCGTCACTTCATAACGTCACTTCATAACGTCACTTCATAACGTCACGTCATAACGTCACGTCATAACGTCACGTCATAACGTCACGTCATAACGTCACTTCATAACGTCACTTCATAACGTCACTTCATAACGTCACGTCATAACGTCACTTCATAACGTCACATCATAACGCCACGTCATAACGTCACATCATAACGTCACGTCTTAACGTCACATCATAACGTCACTTCATAACGTCACTTCATAACGTCACTTCATAACGTCACTTCATAACGTCCCTTCATAACGTCACTTCATAACGTCACTTCATAACATCACTTCATGTCACTTCATAACGTCACTTCATAACGTCACTTCATAACGTCACTTCATAACGTCACTTCATAACGTCCCTTCATAACGTCCCTTCATAACGTCACTTCATAACGTCACTTCATAACGTCACTTCATAACGTCACTTCATAACATCACTTCATGTCACTTCATAACGTCACTTCATAACGTCACTTCATAACGTCACTTCATAACGTCACTTCATAACGTCCCTTCATAACGTCACTTCATAACGTCACTTCATAACGTCCCTTCATAACGTCACTTCATAACGTCACTTCATAACGTCACTTCATAACGTCACTTCATAACGTCCCTTCATAACGTCACTTCATAACGTCACTTCATAACATCACTTCATGTCACTTCATAACGTCACTTCATAACGTCACTTCATAACGTCACTTCATAACGTCACTTCATAACATCACTTCATGTCACTTCATAACATCACTTCATGTCACTTCATAACGTCACTTCATAACGTCACTTCATAACGTCACTTCATAACGTCCCTTCATAACGTCACTTCATAACGTCACTTCATAACGTCCCTTCATAGCGTCACTTCATAACGTCACTTCATAACGTCACTTCATAACGTCACTTCATAACGTCCCTTCATAACGTCACTTCATAACGTCACTTCATAACGTCCCTTCATAATGTCACGTCATAACGTCACATCATAACGTCACGTCATAACGTCACGTCATAACGTCACTTCATAACGTCACTTCATAACGTCACTTCATAACGTCCCTTCATAATGTCACTTCATAACGTCACTTCATGTCACTTCATAACGTCACTTCATAACGTCCCTTCATAGCGTCACTTCATAACGTCCCTTCATAACGTCACTTCATAACGTCACTTCATAACGTCCCTTCATAACGTCACTTCATAACGTCACTTCATAACGTCACTTCATAACGTCACGTCTTAACGTCACGTCATAACGTCACTTCTTAACGTCACATCATAACGTCACGTCATAACGTCACGTCATAACATCACTTCATAACGTCACATCATAACGTCACGTCATAACGTCACTTCATAACGTCACTTCATAACGTCACTTCATAACGTCCCTTCATAACGTCACATCATAACGTCACTTCATAACGTCACGTCTTAACGTCACGTCATAACGTCACGTCATAACGTCACGTCATAACGTCACTTCATAACGTCACGTCATAACGTCACGTCATAACGTCACTTCATAACGTCACTTCATAACGTCACTTCATAACGTCCCTTCATAACGTCACATCATAACGTCACTTCAT
>CM042325.1:1286986-1306986 GCA_023566125.1 Zingel zingel | reverse complement strand
TAAATGTACTTAGTTACATTCCACCACTGCTGTGGTATATATCATACAAACTGCTGGTGATGGAGCAGTGGATATGACCCGTGCCTTTGGTGTGGGAGGTCTGGGTTCAATTCCCACTGCATTACATCAACCAATGTGTCCCTGAGCAAGGCACTTAACCCCAGTGGTGTAGTCTTTGTGATACGCAGGTATAAGCAGTATATACCCACTAAGAAAGCTCCAGGATTTCCATATACCCACTTAAGAATGCCCAATGATATACAACAACATACTTTCACATACATTTTTGATATATTTTACATTTTCATCTGGGTTTTCGCTCTTCACATCGACTAAATAAAGGGAATTCCACTGTAAATTGGTGCATAAATGAGTATCAGAATACAGGAAATGAAGTAGTTTATGATCAAGACTTCCCTGGGGGAGGACACCCAGACCCCCACTATGATATCCCCCCCCCCCTCACCCAAAGGCAGATTCTGGCCAATATATACAGTACAGTATACCCACTACAAATACTACACCACTGCTTAACCCCCAGTTGCTCCAGAGGTGTGCAACCTCTGATATATAGCAAATGTAAGTCGCTTTGGATAAAGGCGTCAGCTAAATGACATGTAATGTGATGTAATGTAATGACATGTAATGACATGTAATGTAATGATATGTAATGTAATGTAATGTAATGACATGTAATGACATGTAATGTAATGATATGTAATGTAATGTAATGACATGTAATGTAATGACATGTAATGTAATGATATGTAATGTAATGTAATGACATGTAATGTAATGACATGTAATGTAATGATATGTAATGTAATGTAATGACATGTAATGTAATGACATGTAATGACATGTAATGTAATGATATGTAATGTAATGACATGTAATGTAATGACATGTAATGACATGTAATGTAATGATATGTAATGTAATGTAATGACATGTAATGTAATGACATGTAATGTAATGTAATGACATGTAATGTAATGACATGTAATGTAATGTAATGACATATAATGACATGCAATGTAATGCCATGTAATGTAATGACATGTAATGTAATGACATGTAATGTAATGTAATGACATATAATGACATGTAATGTAATGACATGTAATGTAATGACATATAATGACATGTAATGTAATGCCACGTAATGTAATGTAATGACATAATGACATATAATGACATGTAATGTAATGTAACGTAATGTAAACACACACTTCCATCTCCGGCCAGCAGAGAGCGCCAGATGACCGTGCAACATTCAGTGTTATGGCATGTATTGATTTCCAACATTTAGGACATTTTATGAACACAAATTAATACCCTCCAACCCACCTGTCCTGAGCTCACAGTTAGGGACACACCTGTGTGTTCTATGACCATATATGGACTGCAGTGTTTGGACAGGTGCACCAGAACTGCCGCTAAATGAAACTAAACTGGCTCTAATTGGCAATTAATACTTTGATTGTGTCCCTAATATCATGTCTGGTATGATTAACGTCTTCAGGGAGACCCGCTAGGTGCTCAGTCTCCACGTGGCGCTGAATGAAGTCTCCCCAAAAGTCAAAACGTGACAACAGAAAAGCCTTTCACACCGGTCAGCGTCGGCCCGTCTCAATCAGAATACAAGGCAGTTGTAAAAGCTCGTGAAAAGTTGGAACTGATGAACCTGGACTCTCTGTGTGTGTCCTATTTGAAACTCTTCTCGTCACACTCCTCCGTGCTTTTGACGTTACGTACGTAGCCGTGGCGTTGCCTTGCAAGCCCAAATAACATGGAGTCCTCCGCCTGGCATCTTCCAGGGATCCGTGCAACGGACCAGACCTGAGCAGCGACCCGGAGAGAGAGCGAGTTCCCCCGGCGGGCGAGGCGGTCAGAGCCGCAGGAGAGCATCGTCTCCGGGCACGAAAGAAGCGCCAGGTCCGTAGTGAAAACTATGGCGAACGGTGCTTAAAGCAGACCGCTTTTCACTGCGACCCGCAAACCAGGCCGATTTCAGTGAGTATTAGCACTAAAAAAAAACAACAACTGCATATTATGGGCGTTTTGGCTTTTAAAAATAGCATTGTGCACGGATGCATTGTTGTTATAGTCACCTGGCAGCGACCGGATCGATACCAGCCCAGTCCTGTGACAATCCACACAGGCCAACCCGTGGGACACCTTGATGCACCCGGGCATTTTCCTGCCTTTCTAGAGGGGCAGCAGGAGAGGACATGGGCCTGAATGCCTCAATGCCTCAATGCCTGAATGGAAAGGCCACTTATTTATGTAACCATTTTTGGGCGCCCTATATTATTATTTAAGACCGAGACATGTGGGGAAAATAGGTCAGATCACTGCAGCTGGCAAAATAAATACAGACAAAAACAGGACACATTCTGCAGATCTGACACTTTCATATTCTCTCGTCTGGTTTCAGATTTCTCTTTACAATGTGCTGGGTGTGATAAGAATTAAGATTTGTATTTAAGTTGCTATAGTGAGAGTTGGCTGTGGGTGTAAAAAGGTGAAACTTTTAAGCTGTGACCAGGGGCGGAGCAAGAAGTTGGAGACATTGGGGGCCAAAATCTACGGGGGTGGGGGGGACAGCTATGTGGACTATCTTTCAGTCAGAAAAGGATTAACTGATTTAAAAGTAATTAGTACTCACAAGAGGGCCTTTCCGACCGGAGGGATTTCTGCAGTTCTTGGAACTAAACGTTCCTAGAACACTTTTCGTCGTGTTCTGACAGGAAGAATTTGGGGATTTTTAAGTTCCTCTGGCCGCAGTAGCGTACTCTTTTAGCTCCTACTTCAGAGCAGGGTCTTTCCCTTTTCCTAGGTGGACTTGATTGGTCGAACTTATAAGTCCCGCCCACTGCCAACTCGGAACTTGCAGACAGAGCAACAACCAACAACGGGACATTTTTAACAATTTTCACCGTCTTATTTATCATTAAATTCACTTCTGACAACGTTTTAGGAGAGAAATTAACTGTTTAGATTTTGAATATCGGCAGTCTTATGAAAATTGATGCCGAATTGACAGTTTGCTTCAAAGTTTTCGGAGTTGAGGAGCTCCATGAAGTGAGGCGACAGCCAGCAGGCGCCTACCCCGGCCGCTAGCTCGTCGCTGGGCCAGTCCTGCTCAGACACCTCGCTGTGAGCTGGAGGTCTCTCAGACACACACACACACACACACACACACACACACCTCGCTGTGAGCTGGAGGTCTCTCAGACCGCTCACACACACACACACACACACACACACACACACACACACACACCTCGCTGTGAGCTGGAGGTCTCTCAGACCGCTCAGACACACACACACACACACACACACACACACACACACACACACACACACACACACACACACACCTCGCTGTGAGCTGGAGGTCTCTCAGACCGCTCAGACACACACACACACACACACACACACACACACACACACACACCTCGCTGTGAGCTGGAGGTTTCTCAGACACACACACACACACACACACACACACCTCGCTGTGAGCTGGAGGTCTCTCAGACCGCTCAGACACACACACACACACACACACACACACACACACACACACACACACACACACCTCGCTGTGAGCTGGAGGTCTCTCAGACCGCTCACACACACACACACACACACACACAAACACACACACCTCGCTGTGAGCTGGAGGTCTCTCAGACCGCTCACACACACACACACACACACACACACACACACAAACACACACACCTCGCTGTGAGCTGGAGGTTTCTCAGACACACACACACACACACACACACACACACAGCGCAGCAGGCAGAGGCGGGGTCTGTTCCTCCTACCGGTCCCTGTGGCCACTTGGCCGGTGGGAATGAAAACCGAACTGCTTAGAAGTGGACTTTTCCTCTAAAAAGTACCAGTACTATCCGGTCGGAGAGCACCTAAGGACTCTGTCGTGGTAGTTGGTGCATATGTAAACATATCAAACATTAACCCTCTGAGGGACATTTTTACATTTCTTTTTAAAATTCACATTTTAAGGATATTTGCATATAACCGGATACCCATTTGTGTTTCATATCAAAATGTTCAGAACAGATTTGTTCCAGAGCAACGTGGAGAGAGATCATTTGGCCCCTACAAACCTTGTCCTCATAGGGTTAAAATGAAATAAGCAAACAACAAATACAGAAACAAATTACACATACTTCTAACTATTTAACCCTTGGGTTGACTTCGGGTCACATTGGCCACATTGACAAATTTTAGTTTTATATCAGAACATATTGGACGTAGAAATAAGCGCTGAAAATGTGTAGAAGAAGAATTTCATTTAACATTTTCAAGGGTGAAATGAAGACAACACAAGGGTTAACATTTAGAAAAAAGGGGCTGATTGGATGAGTGCAGAATCTGCAAACATGTTGAGGGATGTGCCATTTGATAACCTAAAAATGTCCACATCATTTTGGGAAAAACGTGATAGTTGCCGTCTGGGAGGTCACTGACTCGAGTCTGGTCGGTGTGCTCCGTGCCGTCGTCCGTCCGAGGGGCCGTCGGCCTTCATTTGGGCTGATTTGACATGTATAAATCAGCGGGGCGGGCACTGCCGGCAGTCTGACTCAATGACCCATCTGATTGGTGGAGAGCTAACCTGGAAACGGGGAGCGGGATGAGCGCGACTAGAGTCTCTCAAAATCTGATGATCTGTTAACCTGACCTTTGTTGATCTGAAATGAAGACAGATTCAGCGACTGCACGGCCTATTCCTCTCTTAACATGTTCTCAGGAACACGTTACGGTGAACTATTTTAGGACAATATGAGATCGGATTCTGAACGAGCCGCCATGACAGTCTGGCTGTGGATTTCCGGAGAAACCAGACCCACGTGACGTGATAGATAGTGAGGAGATGTTTTTTTACAGTGTGTTCAGGGGACACTGAACACACTCCACTAACGGTCTGCTAACGGTCTGCTAACGGTCCGCTAACGGTCCGCTAACGGTCCACTAACGGTCCGCTAACGGTCCGCTAACGGTCTGCATACGCTACGCGTTCAATGTAGCCAAAGCATCAGATGATGATTTGTGGCTGAATCCCTGGAAGACCAACCCTCCCGCTCCGCCTCCTTCACACTGGCACACGCCACGCTCACGCCACGCTCACGTCACGCTCACGCCACGCTCACGTCACGCTCAGGTCACGCTCAGGTCACGCCACGCAGCCAGTGTGCAGGAGGCCTTAGCTGTGAGAAGCTTTTCTTTTGTTGTTGACTGTTGTGTGTGTGTGTGTGTGTGTGTGTGTGTGTGTGTGTGTGTGTGTGTGTGTGTGTGTGTGTGTGTGTGTGTGTGTGTGTGTGTGTGTGTGTGTGTGTGTGTGTGTCTTTTACACAAGAAGAGGCAGCTGCAGAATGTAGGAGGCTGGTCGCCAGCGGGACTCCATACTGTTCTCTGGGGGGGGAGCATGGAGCCAGACGGGCGACCCCCAACCCCAGGGACCAGCGATGGGCCCCCAGCCTACAACTCAGCACAAAACCCCGTCACCTCCACCTTCTCAAGCTGCACCTTACAGGTAGGCACGAGTCTGACGCTGAGGTAACGGTCAGCAACAATACCTCACGGTTTCACGGCATTGCAATTATAGGTTTTTGTTATTTTTGAAATGTCTGTGTTCTCCATTGAACACAACTTATTTTATTTTCAATATCGCAGTATCACATTTTGTCAAAATCGTGCAACCCTAGTCCCTGTGGTGTGTGGCAGTTATCCAAAAAGTCCGGCCCGCTACGGGATATACAGGGAGAGTTTGAATTAGCACAACCACAATCAGCTGAGACAAGTCACCTTGCACTGCTGTCCTGATCTGTCCCCACGCCTTTCTCCAGACCACGCCCACCTCCACATTAACCTGTCTGATGCCCTGTGTACATGTACGTGGTTATTTTGAAAAACTGAGACATGTCCCTTCGTTTGTGCCCTTCGTTTACACGCAAACGGAGAATTCTCCTCACACAGAGTGGCCAGAGTGGAGATTTTGGAGATCTTAGTTTGTTTGCAGGTAAACTGAGACAAACGGAGGTTAAGGCAGCCGAGGAAGTGAGGAAGAGAAGAGAGAGGAAGTGATTGGTTGCTGTTGTTGCTATTTTCTGGAGTCTGATTGGCTAACGTGGGCTTGAGCTTCTCGTTACACCGCCACCTGCAGGTCTGGCGTGCTCTTGACAGCATATATACACGGGTACACATGTAAACGAACACTTTCCTGAAAACTGACAGCTGTGCACGATGCTATTTTTGAACACACTCTGAAAACAAAATCAAAATAAAAACAAATTGAAAAATGTAAAACTACAATAATCTTGCATTGCTCTCATTTCCATCATCTGACAATAACATTTGTATTTTTTTTATCATCGCCTCTAGTCCTCATGTTCGCCGAATGTGAGGGACGGCCGAATGTCTGCCAAACGCTCGTGGGCCAGAGATGAGGGCCCCGAGCAGAGAGAAGGGCCCCGGCCCGGTGCAGAGCCAGGGAGGAGCGCACAGAGGAGAGCCAGGTCCTCAGCCTTTCCTTCCTCCCTGAGCTGGGACTCAGACTCTGAGAAAGAGACGCTAGATGGTAACACTCGGCTTTATATCTACACACGGCCGTAAGCTTGGGGGGGGGCGGGGGGGGGGGGGGCTGTAACAATTCCTAATTTCACTGTACAATTACTTGTCTCAGAAATAATTGCACAATATAATCGATTAACAATATAATTGTTATAATATATTGTACTTTTTTGTGATTAACAATTTTTTTAACAACATACAAAACGTACACTACCGGTCAAAAGTTTGGGGTCACTTAGAAATGTCCATTATAGACAGAATACCAGCTGAGATCAGCTGCATTGTTCTTTTAATCAGGGCAGCAGTTTTCAGATTACATCATGTGATGACATCATGTGATGACATCATGTGATTACATCATGTCTAAAGGCTTCTCGACTGTTGGAGACAGAAGTAGCTGAAGAAAGGCTTGAAATCCATGCTTTCTGGTCTAAACGTCATACCCAAATTAAAAGTGGTCCAGCTCCCAGATCCTCTGACCCTCTGGGGTGAGCCTGATATCTCTCCGGTCCGACGGCCGATTATCGGCTCGGTGTGTCCAGGCTTTGAGCGCTACGCTCATGTCTACTGCTGCACAGTAGTGACGAGACATTGTAGTGAATCTAGCTAACATACGATGCCATCGGTGTCCCCATCATTGTTGTCGCCTTTTCAATGTTTCTCAGTCTGCATGTAGTCAGAAGTCTCTCTCAGTAGCGCTGTATCTTTGACTGTGGATTGCAACCAGGGCTTCAAATTCACTTGTTTTTTGTCACTAGCCAACATGGCTAGTAGATTTTTATTTCATATTTCATATTTCATTCATATTTCATTCATTTTTTTTCTTCTTTTCAAATATGTTTCATTGATTTTTGAACAAGGTTAATACAACAAAAAGACTCCCCTACCCACCACCCTCTTACCCACAGGGTTACAAACTAGAGGGTGACATGGAAATCAACTGTCGCTCCCATCCCGAGCCCACCAAAATACTCCCGTCATAACGCGATCACGTGCCTGCCCCCCCAAAAAAATCCTGTCCTGCAAAATCCAGACTCTGTAGCGGACTCTGTCGCGGACACGCTTCACACCGCGAGCAGGCTCTCACGCCACCCGGCGGAAAAGAAAGAAAGATGACGAGACGTTGTCCGTCGCTGTCTGGAGGAGAACTAGCCAGTTGATATCGCGTGTGTGTGTTTGGTTAATCACGGTCAAATCACTGAGGTTGCCTCGGTAATGTAGGCTACACTATACATGCATTACCTGCAGGTCTAGGTAACATGTATTACCTACAGGTCTAGGTAACATGCATTACCTGCAGGTCTAGGTAACATGCATTACCTGCAGGTCTAGGTAACATGCATTACCTGCAGGTCTAGGTAACATGCATTACCTGCAGGTCTAGGTAACATGCATTACCTGCAGATCTAGGTAACATGCATTACCTGCAGGTCTAGGTAACATACATTACCTGCAGGTCTAGGTAACATGCATTACCTGCAGGTCTAGGTAACATGCATTACCTGCAGGTCTAGGGAACATGCATTACCTGCAGGTCTAGGTAACATGCATTACCTGCAGGTCTAGGTAACATGCATTACCTGCAGGTCTAGGTAACATGCATTACCTGCAGGTCTAGGTAACATGCATTACCTGCAGGTCTAGGTAACATGCATTACCTGCAGGTCTAGGTAACATGCATTACCTGCAGGTCTAGGTAACATGCATTACCTGCAGGTCTAGGTAACATGCATTACCTGCAGGCCTAGGTAACATGCATTACCTGCAGGCCTAGGTATAATGCATTACCTGCAAGCCTAGGCGTTTTCATTACATAATTCCTAACGGAGATCTTCTCACACTCAAAACACACATTTCTCCGTCCCGCTCCCGTTGATTTCTATGCTCTGTTCCGTCCCTATCACGTTACCAACAGTGAAATTGACTCCCGTACCGCGGGACTCCCACGGGAATACCGTGACCCGCAGGAGTCCCGAAAAATAGTCACCCTCTATTACAAACGTACAATATCTCCATTCCACAGACATCACTGTACCAATTATTATTATTATTATTATTATTATTATTATTATTATTATTAATAATCAATAACTAAAATAAATGAACACACTATATGTGAGAGCGAATTGATCCCCAAGGGGAAATTCAAGGTCCCAGTAGCTTAAAGACATCACACACAACATACACATACATCATAAACAGGATGATAACATAACAAATCCACATGAATAGCATGGACAATGAAAGATACTAAACTAAATATATATATATATATATATATATATATATATATATATATATATATATATATATATATATATATATATATATATATATATATATATCTCCCTTAGTACATTCATGTGGATTTTTTATTTAGTATCTTTCATTGTCCATGCTATTCATGTGGATTTGTGTGTGTGTGTGTGTGTGTGTGTGTGTGTGTGTGTGTATATATACATACACACACACACACACACACACACACACACACACACACACACACGGGAAAAGTGACTACATTTACATACTGTGAACCGTTTTTTAATCAAATTGTGAGCCTAAAAATCGATATTGAATCGTGATATTCTGTGAATCGTGCAGCCCTGATTGTAACTGTTGAGCTGTGAAGTGATGTTCCTGTGTGTTCCTGTGTGTTCCTGTGTGTTCCTGTGTGTTCCTGTGTGCTGTTACGTGTCAGAGGAGGAGCTACAGCACTTTTCTAACCCTCACGGTCTGGCTGCTCACAGCCCAGGATCTCCTTCTTCTGGACTCAGGTGAGGAGGAGGAGGAGGAGGAGGAGGAGGTACCGGAGGAAGGGCAGGGAGCGCTTTGCCGCTGATAGAATCGGGGAAAAAATAAGACAGAGAGACGTAATCTAGGTCATGAGTGCCTCTTGTTTCTGAGCCTTTGTGTTACGCTAAGCTAACCGGCTACAGTCAGCATGCTTTAATGCTTCTTATCTAAAGCCCGGTTCACACGGGACCATTTTAAAATGGTCGGCCGATTCTCCAACCCTGAGAGACCCCACACACGGCAGTAAAAGATCCCGGGTCTAACAGTTCTGGTCGTACAGCGTGACGGCAACATCAACACATCACACACCAACCGATGTGACTCCCGAGCGTTCCCAGGTCAGACGGGACATCTCGCAGAATCCCTCGAGATCAAACGTGACTTCAGAGTAACCGATCATGTCGACGAGTTGGTCCTCCGTCTCCGACATCCACCGGACTTTCTGGTGCACCGTGCCGCCGGCTGTTTTGATTTAGTTTCCCGGTGCTTTCCTCGCCGCCTCGTCACCTGGCTTTCTGATTGGCTCCACGCCACAGTCCACAGGCTGCGTGCTCGTTTGTCCCCGGGGGACGCCACACACGAGGAGACATCGGGCCAAAACAATCCAACATGTTGGATATCCCCGATTTGAGATGGGAGCGGTCCCGACGTCCTTCCGAGCAGACGAGAGCAGTCTTAACACACCGCACACGGCAGGAATATCTGATCAGATTATTCTACGATCATCGGAGCATCCTGAAGATCGTCTGAAGGGGGGAATCTGGGCTAAAATCGGCCTAATTATCCTGCCGTGGGAACCAGGCTTAAGGCTACATCTACACAACTACGTTTTGGTTTGACAACAAATATCTTTTGCTAAGTTTACACCTAAAATATCAAAAATATTCAATACCGATACCAATACCATGACTTTGATACCGGTTCCTTAATGGCAAGGCAAGGCAGCTTTATTTGAATAGCACATTTCAGCAACAGGGCAATTCAAAGTTGATATATTTCTCAATAGCTATTTTATAAAACTACATTACATATTACGGCACAAATCTTTTAATCTATCATTCAGCTCCTCTACGACAGCCAATCACAGACGTGATTAGATCTTGGTAGAAGCATGCTGTGTGCTGATTGGCTCACTGACGCTGATGAGATTGGCTCCTTAGGTATTGAAATTTGGTATTGATTGACAAGGCATTTTTCAATACCTGATACTAGAGCTGGGCAATATATCGATATTACATCGATATCGTGATATGAGACTAGATATCGTCTTAGATTTTGGATATCGTGATATCGTGATATGACATTAGTGTCTATTCCTGGTTATAAAGGCTGCATTACAGTAGAGTGATGTCATTCTCTGAACTTCCCAGACTGTTGTAGTTGTTCTATTATTTAACTTTACCCACTTAGACATTATATCAACATTACTGATGATTATATCAAACATCTCATTGTGTAAATATTTTGTGACAGCACCAATAGTCAACACTACAATATCGTTGCGGTATCGATATCGAGGTATTTGGTCTCCATATCGCCCAGCCCTATCTGATACTATGGAGGCAATTTGGTTGGTGCCTAAAAAGTATTTTAACTTTAACGAGCTTTAAATAACTTTAACAGATAGATAGATAGATAGATAGATAGATATTTATTGATCCCAAAAAATGGGAAATGACGGTGTTGCAGCAGCAAAATATCAGACACACAGCACACATACAGAGTATACATTAAATAATAGGAACAATATACATGAAATAATAATAGAATACTACACAAGCAATATTTAAAATATATACTATTTGGAAATAAAATGTACTGTATGTACTGTAATGTAACTGTTCCAAAAGATATAGATGAACTTAATGTGCAAGTTGGGGAGTAAAAATGTCCATCTGTCACTAGTAATGACAGGATGTCGATTAATCTGTTGTGCAAGGTGCGTTCAGTGCAGTGGTGATGTATACGAGTCTTCTCTCACTCAGTGATGAAGGGTTAAAAAGTTGAATTGCCTGGTAGGAATGATTTCCTGTAGCGGTCCGTGCGACATCGAAGCTGTCGGAGCCTCGTAGAGAAGCTGCTCCTCTGTTGGACCAGTGGGGGGGGGGTGGTCGGGGTTATCCGTGAAGCTCTGCTGCCCCCGTTTTGGTTGGAGAACTCCGGGTTGTTTCGTAGTCTGGACGGACACAAACGGAGAAAGTGAACAAATGCATAAAAAAACCATTTTCATTTTGCATCATGCTGCAAGGAATCTGATTATGGGGGAGAAATAATGCATCCCATATATTTCATTTTTTATTGAATTGGCTTAAAAGTAATCAAATATAAATATACTGAGTCTACGAATACTTAGTCTGGCTTACCGGATGTACACTAGGGCTTTGACTCCGAACTTCGTTATTTGAATATCATTCGAATATTTAAAAAAATAATGATATTCAAACGAATATTAGGCAGCCCTTAATATTCGAACCTGTTATGGGCATTATTTTTTGTAAATGTGTTTGCTTGTAAACGTTTTCAATTCAGAATCCGAGGCTTTTTCACGCATTTCAAAATGTAACTACACGTCGCGGCCGCGCACGTCGCTCGGCCACGCACGTCGCTCGGCCACGCACGTCGCTCGGCCACGCACGTCGCTCGGCCGCGGCTCGGTAGCGTTGCCTTCCCCCTAATTCTCAAAGAAGGCTGGCTCGCCCAGGGCCAGGCCAGCTGTCTCTCCTACCTCCACCGGCCCCCGCACCCTGTCCCTTCTCCCCTTTCTACCTGCCTGCGAGCACAGGGGGGCACAACAGAAGAGAGAGGAGACCGTTTTGGCGGCCACAGGAGAGAAATATCTTGCGTGCTCACTGGACAATACTTGTGGCTTTTTTTTTTGTCGCCAGTCACTTTTGTTTAAAAAAGTCGCTAAGGGGGTCTGAAAAGTCGCTAAGTTGGCAACACACACACACACACACACACACACACACACACACACACACACACACACGCCGGCTCGATGCACACAAGTATGAACATCGGACCACTTACGTAGGCTACGGTGAAAGCTCCCAACTTCCCGTCGAAAGCATTGTTTGTGTTTAATCCAGGGTCTGACTTTTCATTTTTAAATACCATATACCAATATAGGTCTTACTGAAGGCATTTAATGGTCAAAATATTATTAATAAATATTTGAATATATTCAAATATTAATAAACAAACGAACTTCAAATATGATTTGAAGTCAAAGCCCTAATGTACGGTGTGGGTATAAAGCCCGACAGACGCGCTGGATGTCAGGCTTTATCCTCCCATTCTGCTCCTTCCGTTATCTGTTTAGCCCGAGGCGGTTGAGATTGGTTTAAAGAGCGTTTGTCCTCCGATACAAGAATGATTACAGTTTGCTAAAACCCACATCTGTTCCAGAGAAACAGACATAACCTCAGTGTGAGAATAAGAAATAACAGCGTGCATAATGGTCTGTCATTTTGTTTTCACTTGTTAGAAATGTCGCGTAATGCTGTTTCCTTTCCGATGCTGTCCAGACTTGATAGCGAAGATGACCAGGAACCTGAAAAGCAGCACCTGCGTAGCAAGACTAACTCATTGCACGACAGAAACAATGAGAGCACAAAGACAGAAGAGCCAAATACATCTCAGCTTGGCCCGACAGACTGTAAGCTTAAGGAAGAAACCAAATCTGCCTGCACACTTGATATCCTTCTTTGTTATCTTAAAGGCTCCTTCCATTCATAACTTCTCTGTTTTCTCTTCCCAGTGGCAGACCGCGATGCGTGGAATGTATCTGAGGGAGCCAAGCTGTTTCTGTCCAAAGTAAAACCAAAGGAAGGTTGCCAAATGGAGGAGGAGGAGGAGGAGGAGGAGGAGGAGGAGGAGGAGGCTGATAACAATGAGGGAGAGAAGAGGCCCAAGGGAAACGAAAGCATGGAGCCTGAGAGAGATGTGTATACCTTCCCTGGAGACTCCGACCCCGAGAGTCCCCCTCCCGCTCCCTGGGCTCATTGTACTTTCATTCAGCGGTGCAGAAAGAAGAGGGTGCTGCTCAGGCCCTTCTCCGGACTCGGCACCTTGAAGCGCACGTCGCCTGAGACTGGCAAGTGGGCAGGAGTTAGTCCTCCGAAATCCAAAACAACCGATCGAGGTGCAGGGGTTTCTGAGTTTGAGGAAGTCGGCTTTATGGAGGCAGCCGTGGAAGAACCGATAAGCATCAGAGAGAGAGGAGGGAAAAGAGACGGTGAAGACATGGGGAGAGAGCCAGGCACAGAAATCTTCACCTGTGTGGAGTGTAGCATTTACTTCAAAAAGCAGGTCCACCTGCAGGAGCACATAGTAGAGCACTGTCAGAGCGGTGCAGCGGGGGGCAGGCGATTAGGAAAAGGCGGCCGTTTCCGATGTGTTGAGTGTGGATGGAAACTTCCGAATCGGCTCGCGCTGTCAGACCACCACAGACGGCACCAGGAGTCCCGCCTAAAGATCTTAGGGGAGATTGAGAAACTGAATGAAAATGGCAACGCGAGAGAGATTCAGAAGCTCGACAGTAAGACGGCGAAGCACAGAAGCTCGGACGCAGCTATTATGCAAGATGTGAGTCCAGCCTCGATTCCTGGCAAAATGTCAGACCCAGAAATAGTCACGTCTCCACCTCTTTCCCCGGTTTCAACACCAGATGCAGTCCCAGCAGTTCTTGACGCAACTCCTCCGAATTCAATTCACACTCCAGCTCAGGCCCGAGCTGTTTCCGCCGGCCGTCGCCGTTTTGTCTGCTCCAAGTGTAACTTCAGCACAAGAACCCCCCAGGCGCTGGCTAATCACAGCAAGACCCACAACAGGAAAGGACCCGCTCTCCCGGCTGACTCTCCATCATGTTTGGCATCCACCTCCCTGGCCTGTGGTCATTGTGGTTTCCTGACCTCAAGCCAAACTGCAATGAGGGAACACCAAAAGCTTGTTCACCCAGGACAGGCGTCCATCGACGGGGAGCAGGCCCATGAAGCTGGCCAGAATTCGAGGTCTAATGTCGGTGCTCACATTTCAAAACCCACTCTAGAGTCTGAACATTTCTCTGGGCCGGGATCTGGATCCTCGCCCAATGCAATTCGAGGCGAAAGCCAGCCAGAAGCCGCTGCCTCCGAAGACAGCACTGTGCCAGACGATGCGGCTCGGCCCCCAAGCCAGGTGGTCGTGTCCAAGTGCGCTGGGAACGGGAGACTCGGCAGAAGAGGGAAGACTTGGATGGATCTGGATAAGTTTCTGGACGATGGCAAGCTGACCGGGAGTGAAGAGGAAGAGCAGGACAAAGATCAGAGCGCAGAGCGCGACACCGAGCGTACACAACACGACGACGACTCGCCTGTCGGAGGGAAGCGGCACGCCAGCTCACGATCCAACACAGGTGAGACATCAAGTCAGACTAAAGACTGGAATGCTTTCCAAGATGTCAGCGATTTAAAGGAGAATTCCGGTCAATTTCAACCCGTAGCTCTGTTGTGTGTAAATGTGGAGAACTGTCAGTAGCAAGAAAAGCTAAACCAATCGGTGCTGCCTCCACCGTGTTAGCCTCCTGCTAGCGTTAGCACCCAACAGGCTTAAACAGGGCAAGTTTTAAACATGTTTTAAGCCTCTAAACATGCTCCAAATGTCATTACAAGTGCCTCCCCATGTGCAGTGACTCCTTCTGAGGGAACACAGTGAATCTGACTGCAGGAGATGTGACAGAAAGGCCTAAAAGTTGTTAATCCAGCCAGTGCTCATACCTCTGGTTATTTCCTGTTTTCCGGTCAAGTCCACACTAGTCGATTGTCGAACTCATACAATCCAATATTCCAGTCAGACTCACTGTGTTCCCTCAGAAGGAATCACTGCACATGGGGAGGCCCTTGTAATAATATTTCCAGCATGTTTAGAGGCTAAAAACATGTTTAAAACTTGCCCTGTTTAAGCCTGTTGGGTGCTAACGCTAGCAGGAGGATAACACGGTGGAGGCAGCACCGATTGGTTTAGTTTTTCTTGCTACTGACAGCTCTCCACATTTACACACAACAGAGCTACGTGATGAAATAGACCAGAATTCTCCTTTTAACTAAATCCGAATCAGAGACGGGTTTATTGCCACAGTAAGTTACACTTACATGGAATTTGCATTGATGGTTGGTGCATACATACATCAAGATGCTGATTGGACAGCAGGATTACTGCACAGGTGTTCCTTAGGCTGACCACAATAAAAGGCCACTCTAAAATGTGCAGTTTTACTGTATTGGGGGGGTCCGAAAAAGGGTTAGGGTTAATCCATGAAGAGCCGATGGCCATGACGCCATTGAATGTGAGCATTTGCACACTCAAGTGGTTTATGACGACGAACTGCAGTCAGGACCCCTCCTGGACCCCCGCAATACAGTAAAACTGCACATTTTAGAGTGGCCTATTATTGTGGTCAGCCTAAGGAACACCTGTGCAGTAATCCTGCTGTCCAATCAGCATCTTGATAGGCCACACCTGTGAGGAGGATGGATTATCTCGACTCACTAACACAGATTTAGACAGATTTGTGATCAATATTTGAGAGAAATAAGCCTTTTGTGTACATAGAAAAAGTCTCAGATCTTTGATTTCAGCTCATGAAAAATGGAGGCAATATTCAGTGTATATACAGAATAGCTGTTTAGCATAAGAATAGGGAGGCCGGGTTAGCTCAGTTGGTAGAGCAGGCGCACATATGCAGAGGTTTATACCTCGACGCAGAAGGTCCAGGCAATCTGGCTGTTCTGGCGAATGCCAGACGGGCCGATGCACTCTCGTGGGCCGATTTGGGCCGCTAAAAAGAAACTAATGCAGCGCCGCTGGCGTATCACACTAGTTTGACTAAGACGTTCTGGCTGCAGCCTGGAGCCTCCCGTCTGGTGCCGTCGGGCTTCTAATTTTCAAAATAAAAGCTCACGTCTGGTCCGCTATGTCTTTGTAATACTGATTCAAATATGCAAGCATTTATATTCTATTCTCAGGTGGTGCCATAGTGGTTGATTTGAAGGTTTTATGCTCCAGTGTGTTATTTTATGTTATTATTTATATAGTATTCATTTATTTTTTTACTCCTTTTGCTTTATTTTAGTGGTTGTGTTGTGCACTTCAATTTGTACAGTACTTTGGTCAACTTGACTTGACTTATTTAATTCTGAAAGCCTGTAAGTGCGCCTCATGCTGCTATAATCTCACGTGAGGCTGGTTTTTGCAATTATAAAGCATGTAATGGTCCCGTCTGAAACTGGGCTGGTACGTGACGGCCCTGGGTCCAGGGTCGCCCCTGGGTCCAGGGTTTGAATGGGTTGAGTGCAGAATGTGTACATCGATGAGTTTATTTAGGATTGATTTTCTTTTTTTCTATAGATGACTGCTCCACACAGCAGACTGCTGCGTTATCGCTCCCTCGCGAGAAGTGTGTGAAGGAGGACGACGAGCTGGACGTGGAGAAAGACGGGAGGGGTTTCTGTTTGAGACGGAGCCATCGCGTTCTCGCTGCTCCGGCAGAAAGTGACAGCGATGACGAGGAACGTGTGCGACGTTTCCTTTCAGAGGGCATCTTGGATGAAGACCCAGACGAGATGGATGAGGACTTGGAGTCGCTCAGGGGCGTGGAGAGGAAATGCCCCTACTGCCCCGATCGATTTCACAACGGCATCGGGCTTGCCAATCACGTGAGAGGCCACCTGAACCGAGTGGGCGTCAGCTACAATGTGCGGCACTTCATTTCCCCCGAGGAAGTCAAAGCGATTGAGAAGAAGTTCTCCTATCAGAAGAAAAAGAAAAAAGGTCAGCGGCTTATTGTATATATTTTGTTAATCTATGCTCGGCATAATGAACCTGGCATGAGCCATAGTGTATAGCAGGGATGTCAAACTCAATTTCGCTAAGGGCCACACTGGCAAAAGAATTGCATCAAGGGCCAGACACATAGTTTGACATGCCTTTATTTAATCAAAAAAGTAAAATATGTCTCATATAGTCATCTCACTTAAGGCCCAGACACACAGAGCCCACGGCCGGCCGTCGGCAGTAAAGCCAGTCGGATTGATCAGTCTCCCCGAGTCGGTCCAAAAAGTTCCTCAGAACACCGAAGAGACGAGACGAGACGAGACGTAATACGTCTGACTGCCGGCTGTGCCCGCCCCGCCGATTATACATGTCAAATCAGCCCAAATGAAGGCTGACGGCCCCTCGGACGGACGACGGCACGGAGCACACCGACCAGACTCGAGTCACCGACCTCGCCAGACGGTCAGACGGCCGGTTATCGGCTCGGTGTGTGGTCACCTTAACGCCACCTTCACACTGGCACTTGAAATCAGCTCCGTGATACGCAATGCGCCCCCAGTGGACGTCGTACTACACCGTTGAAAGCGTCGGAAGCGAGTAGAAAAAAAGTGGTGGAGAGACTAGAATCTGTCAGTGTCCGAATGTCCATTTCTCTCTGACCGCTCATCTGAGGGCTACAGACATATAAACAGAAAGGCTGCTGCCCAGGACGTTGATATGTCAGGTCGGTCAAATGTGATATAGTGGTATAATATCAAATATATAATATATATATATATATATATATATATATATATATATATATATATATATATATATATATATATATATATATATATATATATTAGAGATGCACCGATTACAACTTTCTAGGCCGATTCCGATTTCATTTTTTCTAACCACTTTACAGCACACACACATTTATTTACTTTCTATCTTTTCTGTAATAGAACATGTTAGAACAGATAATGGATCACTATGAAATAGAACTATATCAATGACTCCTGGTGTGGGACATTCACACACATCTAAAGGTCAATGTTAGAACCATTTCCTTCTCTTCACGTCCAATATCAACTAAAGAAATGTGATTTGGGTTGTTGGTGTGGTCCCTCCACGCCCTACTCTTTCCTTGCAGCTGTTGCATATTGCAGACTTGTTATCTTCTGCACACACGCTGAAGAACCCCCAAACAGCTGACATGTTGCAGGTTAATTCACCAGGTTCCTACATGTGGGAGAATAGCGCCGACACGCCTTCACACCGCGAGCGGGTACGCCACACACGGCGGAGAAGTTGAGAGAAAGGAAGAAGAGAGCGTGCTGTGGCGTCCGTGTGTGCGTGCGTCCTTGAGAACTGTAACTGGTAGAACTTATGTTGGCAGTTAATTGGAGCGTTGACCGGCATAAAATCAGCATATGTCAGACTGACCTGCCGGTCGCCGGTCATGGCCGAGCACGTGGAAACCGGCCAATCCCGGTCACCGGCCGGTCTATCGGTGCAGCTCTAGATTATAATTTTTTTAACAACAACCTGATTTCACAGCCTGAATATGAAAGCACTCTCTCTGCTTCTTTCGGAGTCTCAGAGTCGGCAAATTAATATACGGGCCGGATTTAAATCTGCAAGGGGCCGTATTTGGCCCGCGGGCCTTGAGTTTGACACACGTGGTCTATGGTCACAGCCCAAAATGTTGTGAACACGTCACAGCTACAGTCTACCCTTCCTTTTTGATTGCCTTTCCTCTCCACAGTTGCCAACTTTGACCCGGACACGTTCAGCGTGATGCACTGCGAGTTCTGTAGCGCCGGCTTCGACACCCGGGCCGGCCTGTCCAGCCACGCCCGCGCCCACCTCCGCGACTTTGGCATCACCAACTGGGATGTTACCATCTCGCCAATCCACATCCTGAGGGAGTTATTCTCCAGGCGGCCTGATCTGGTGATCCCCACGGCTCCTCCTCGGAGCCCCTGCTCCTCGCAGGACGAGGGCGAGGAAGAGGAGGAGGAGGAGGAGGAAGACAAGGAGGAAGGGGAGAGAATCATCGAGGTAAAGCTAGAGGAGGAGACGAGTGAAAGGATGCCCAGCGCTGCCGTTACTGATGCCGTTACTTCGGCGTCTCCTCAACACTGCAAGCAGGAGGACGCTGAAGAAGAGAGTAACGGTATGTTTTTATTCCTCATCCTTCCCAATAATCAGGAAAAGGGG
Source organism: Zingel zingel (assembly GCA_023566125.1). Classification (NCBI taxonomy): domain Eukaryota; kingdom Metazoa; phylum Chordata; class Actinopteri; order Perciformes; family Percidae; genus Zingel; species Zingel zingel. The sequence continues at coordinate 1,287,561 of CM042325.1, read as the reverse complement.
GCCTGTGTGTGTGTGTCGGGGTACAGTAGAGGGCTGCATTGGGATTGGGTCCCGCCGGGTCCCGCTGGGTCCCGCTGGGTCCCGCTGGGACCCAACGCAAATCTCGCGGCAGCGGGCGGTTTTAACTTTGCTGCGGGCGGGAGCGGGCGGCTAAAAAAAACACTGCAGGATCGGGATGTAGCCTGGAACCCCCCCCCCCCCCACGCCAGCAGACACCATAGATATACATATATACTGACTGAGTATATACGGTATAGCCCATCTATGAGCAGACACCAGCGTGTCTGAGCCTCCCAGGACGGGGAGCTCCGAGCCAAGGCTCCGTCCACCGTCCGCCCGCTCCCTCATCCTCAGCTCCTTCCTCCCCCTCTCTCCCTCCACTCTCTCCCTCATCCTCGGCTCCTTCCTCCCCCTCTCTCCCTCTCATCTCTCCCTCATCCTCGGCTCCTTCCTCCCCCTGTCTCCCTCTCATCTCTCCCTCATCCTCGGCTTCTTCCTCCCCCTCTCTCCCTCATTCTCGGCTCCTTCCTCCCGTTAGCATCCCATTGACTCCCATTCATTCTGATGCTACCAAG
>CM042325.1:1224486-1281986 GCA_023566125.1 Zingel zingel | reverse complement strand
TGCGTCTTTTTATTTATTCTCAATGCACTCAGATTCATTTATAAGCTTTTCAAAGGCTGAGTTATTTTAGAAGCATATGGATATATAAATCAGATTATCGCTGCAGCTAGGGATTATTTTCATTGTCGATTTGGATTAATCGATTAGTTGTTTTGTCTAAACTTAGCACAAAATAAGGAAATCTGTGTTTGGTAGATTATTTCTCTGTGGTAACAATGCTTTTTGGCAATACATCTTATACTGTTGGAAAGCCTGTTCAGTTCCCTTTTGAAATGGTGCCCCAGTTGTAACACACACGGCTGTGGGACGGCATCCCATTCTTCAACCAGCAGTCCTGACCTCAACCCCATTGAACACTTGTGGGATCAGCTTGGGCGTGCTGTTGGTGCCAGAGTGACCAACACGACCACGTTGGCTGACTTGCGACAAATGCTGGTTGAAGAATGGGATGCCATCCCACAGCAGTGTGTGACCAGGCTGGACCAGCATGAGGAGGAGGGGCCAGGCTGGTGACCAGCATGAGGACGAGGGGCCAGGCTGGTGACCAGCATGAGGAGGAGGAGGGGCCAGGCTGGTGACCAGCATGAGGAGGAGGAGGGGCCAGGCTGGTGACCAGCATGAGGAGGAGGGGCCAGGCTGGTGACCGGCATGAGGAGGAGGGGCCAGGCTGGTGACCAGCATGAGGAGGAGGGGCCAGGCTGGTGACCAGCATGAGGAGGAGGAGGGGCCAGGCTGGTGACCAGCATGAGGAGGAGGTACCAGACTGGTGACCAGCATGAGGAGGAGGGGCCAGGCTGGTGACCAGCATGAGGAGGAGGGGCCAGGCTGGTGACCAGCATGAGGAGGAGGAGCCAGGCTGGTGACCAGCATGAGGAGGAGGGGCCAGGCTGGTGACCAGCATGAGGAGGAGGAGGTACCAGGCTGGTGACCAGCATGAGGAGGAGGAGCCAGGCTGGTGACCAGCATGAGGAGGAGGAGCCAGGCTGGTGACCAGCATGAGGAGGAGGGTCCAGGCTGGTGACCAGCATGAGGAGGAGGAGGAGCCAGGCTGGTGACCAGCATGAGGAGGAGGTACCAGGCTGGTGACCAGCATGAGGAGGAGGTACCAGGCTGGTGACCAGCATGAGGAGGAGGTACCAGGCTGGTGACCAGCATGAGGAGGAGGTACCAGGCTGGTGACCAGCATGAGGAGGAGGTACCAGGCTGGTGACCAGCATGAGGAGGAGGAGGTACCAGGCTGGTGACCAGCATGAGGAGGAGGTACCAGGCTGGTGACCAGCATGAGGAGGAGGAGCCAGGCTGGTGTGGCTGTGTATGGTTCTTCCACACGCTACTGAGGCTCCTGTTTGTGAAATGAATAGTTAATTTGCCGATATGTCTTGTTTCTTCAAACTCCAATCATCCAATCCACCAAACACCAGACGAGTCGATGGCAGAATAAGCTGTTTGGCATTGGCAGAGAAGATTTGGCAAATTTTGGGTGCAACCCACATACTCAGCGCTGCTGCTCATCCCAAAAATGCATGTTCCTTACAAATGGGGACACCATTTGAAAGGGAACTGAACAGGCTTTACAACAGTATAAGATGTATTGCCAAAAAGCATCGTTACCACAGAGAAATAATCTACCAAACACAAATAACCTTACTTTTTTAGTTTATAAAATGTCAGAAAATGGTGAAAATGAGAATGTGTTGAACGTGAATGTGTGCTCCAAATTTAGGGTGGATCCATCCCATGTTTGTAGAGACATTTCTCTCAAAATCACCCATTTAAACGCGCTGGTGGAGCTAGAGGAGAAGTCAGGAGATCACCAATCCTGAGTCTCTACAAAACTGCACGGCATGGATCCAATAGTTGTTGAGATAGTTCAGTCTGGACCAGAGTTGCAGACCAAGCAATCACAGACATGTGGGGCGGCTGCAACTAACGGGTTTTTTCATTGTCCATTAATCTGTTGATTCTTTTCTGCATGAATGGATTAGTAGTTCGGTCTCTAAAATGTCAGAAAATGGTGAAAAAAGTGGATCAGTTTCCCAAAAAGCCCAAGATGACATCCTCAAATGTCTCATTTTGTCCACAACTTAAAGATATATTATTTTTTTTGAGCATTCTTGGGCTTTTATTTTGATAGGACTGCTGAAGACATGAAAGAGGGAGAGAGAGAGAGAGAGAGAGGGGGGATGACATGCAGCAAAAGGCCGCAGGTCGGAGTTGAACCTGCGCCCGCTGCGTCGAGGAGCACAGCTCTCTATATGGGCGCGCGCTGTACCAACTGAGCTATCCGGGCGCCCTGTTGACTGCCCCAGAGGAGAGAAGAAGCTAAAAAATATTCACCTTTAACAAGCTGTAGTTAGAGTTTCCAACTGTGTCATGTTTCATTCATTGATTACCAACAGACTGAACTCCTCTGGGACAGGAATCTGAAGATCTTTGAGTTGTGGACAAAGCAAGACATTTGAGGACGTCATCTTGGGCTTTTTGGGGAACTCTGATCCACATTTTAGAGACCAAACTACTCGATTAATCGAGAACAAAATCGACAGATTAATCAACATTAAAATGGTTAGAGTGGCACTCATACGTTTATCAACCCACGCTAAAGTTGACTAAAAAGAGGAATAACAAAATCAGAGAGAGATTGGCGTGGTTATGTCAGTTAGCCTAATAGCTGGTCTGATTTGCATTGAGAGATGGGCTTATGGAAAGTACCCCATGCCAGTCTCTAGGTATGGTGAAGGGGATGTGATGATGTGGGGGTATGGTGAAGGGGATGTGATGATGGGGGGGTATGGTGAAGGGGATGTGATGATGTGGGGGTATGGTGAAGGGGATGTGATGATGGGGGGGTATGGTGAAGGGGATGTGATGATGGGGGGTATGGTGAAGGGGATGTGATGATGGGGGGGTATGGTGAAGGGGATGTGATGATGGGGGGGTATGGTGAAGGGGATGTGATGATGTGGGGGGGTATGGTGAAGGGGATGTGATGATGTGGGGGTATGGTGAAGGGGATGTGATGATGTGGGGGTATGGTGAAGGGGATGTGATGATGTGGGGGTATGGTGAAGGGGATGTGATGATGTGGGGGTATGGTGAAGGGGATGTGATGATGGGGGGGCCAAGGTAACTATCAGGATGCATAGTATCCTGGATCCATGAAATAACTGGCCTTTCAAAATAAAAGTCTGCCTGCCTCTATGGGAATCTAACATAGGGGTGGACTGACTTATGCCCCCTGTATTTTAAGGAAGAACATTTATTTATTCACGATACATTATTCATTCACAAAGAAAATTGGTGTCCTTAAAGGTCGGATTTTTCCAAATTCTTTTAATTAAGGCATTAAGATCGATTCCCAAAAGATTTTTTTTATTCCTTTTTTTTAGTCAACTTTAGCATGGGTTCATAATCTTACGAGCACCACTGTAGTTGCGTAGTTGGTTGGTTGGTTGCAGCTGTAATTCCTCCACTTATCTGGATATTGTCTGTAATGTTTTAGGCGAGGAGGAGGAAGAGGATGAAGAGCAGCTACAGCTTCCAGCTCCGGATGCTCTGAGCTCGGGGGAAACCGACGGCCGGTCAGACGGCCTCTCTCCTGGAGGGGATGCAGACTCCAAGGGTGAGCGAGAGAGAGAGAGAGAGACGGGAACGCTGACCCCTGAGTGTTGACAGCCAGAGGATTGGATTTGCTACAGCAGAGCCTCATCAAAGCTGCCAGTGGTGGTGGTGTGGGGCGGGGGTGGAGATTGTGAAACTGACCGTAGAGGTCTGCAGCCCTACATCAGAGTTGGGTTGTCTCCCGGGGAAATCCTCTGAGGTAGACGAATGTGTTTAAGAGCTAATGAGAGCACCTCTAACACTTGGCTAGTGTACTTGCAGACTGGGGGAGGATGTAGACAGGAAGGGTAAGTGAGTTGACATCCCCTCTGGGACGTCTGAGCCACCTGCTGTTGCTTTGCAAACTTTGTGTCCGTGCACTTGTCGTCCTCCCGGGCCCAAACCAAAAATATCCACCTTTTTCTGACGTGTTTGTCCCTTTTTACGACACTTTCGGGGCTTTCTTTCAATGTTTTTGGTGCTATTTTCTGTTGCTGTTTACACTTCCTTTCACTACCTTTATATGAACAGCACTAACACCAACTTATTACTAGTTTCACACTTATTTTTGGAATTCATGGTCAATAATAATCCTCATTTATAGGAAATTATACGTAATACTTGAGTTAAAAAAGCAGAAATTATGAATTATTGAGACTGATATTAAAGGAAGGATAATCACAGACTGGTATATGTTAATGTTCAGCAAGGATGCGTTTCAATTTCTTTTTCAAATGCTAAAAAAATTAACAAAATACTCATTCAATACTAATTCAATGAAATTAGAGATCCGATCTTTTGTTGTACTTGTGAAGCGAGATGTGTGAAATCATCCATCCGTGTTATTTTTGGTTAATTAAAATTAAGAAGTTAAAAAGAAAGCCATATTTCTGATAGAGACATTTAGAAAATGGGTCGAATTTGACCCAAAGACAACACGAGGGTTATAAACTATAACTTTGCTACGTTAACGCCTCGCGTCTACACTGCTGCGGTGCGTCAGAGCCCTAAACTTGAACATTTGGAGACTCTGCCCCCGTTCTGGTTGGTTTGGAGTCTGGACGACACAAACGGAGACATCTGGAGACGAGGAAGCAGTCAGTCAGTCTTAACGGTTAGATAGCTTACAGACCTTTCAGTTACAGGTCTGGCTGTCTGTCTGGCTGTCTGTCTGGCTGTCTGACTGTCTGTCAGCTTACAGACCTTTCAGTTACAGGTCTGTCTGTCTGTCAGCTTACAGACCTTTCAGTTACATGTCTGTCTGCCTGTCTGTCTCTCTGTCTGTCAGCTTCCAGACCTTTCAGTAACAGGACTGTCTGTCTGTCTGCCTGTCTGTCTGTCTGTCTGTCTGTCAGCTTACAGACCTTTCAGTAACAGGACTGTCTGTCTGTCAGCTTCCAGACCTTTCAGTAACATGACTGTCTGTCTGTCTGTCTGTCTACCTGTCTGTCTGTCAGCTTACAGACCTTTCAGTAACAGGACTGACTGTCTGTCTGTCTGTCTGTCTGTCAGCTTACAGACCTTTCAGTTACAGGTCTGTCTGTCTGTCTGTCTGTCTGTCAGTCAAAGTGCTTTACATAAAACATTAAAGAGCCGTTAGAAAACGATTAAAAACCAAATTAAAGCATTAAAGAGCAGGTCACACTCTCCGACCACGGGTCCTTTTGGCTCTGTCTGGTGATTTCGTTACCCGTTACAAGACGGCAGTAGTTCTCCTTTTTACTCCGATGTACCGTCGCTACAGAGCTTAGTTTGATCTCGGTACACCTGGCTGAATCCGGGACCGTTCACACACGTGGTCCTTGTATCGTTGGATAATCTATTGTCACACCCGTATGTTTTGAGAGGTAATATTTCAGAAATATGTCTGTTATCTGTATTTTCGAGGCTTTCTCATAGCTCTAAATCCTGTTTTTAATCTATGTCACAACCCGCGTTGGAGAAATTCTCAGAAATATGTCCGTTATCTGTACAAAAATACCACTAGATAACAGACAAAAGGATTGCCCTCCCACCCCGACCACACACACACCCACCACCAACGTCCACACACCCACCACCAACGTCCACACACACCCACCACCAACGTCCACACACACACCCACCACCAACGTCCACACACACCCACCACCAACGTCCACACACACCCACCACCAACGTCCACACACACCCACCACCACCAACGTCCACACACACCCACCACCAACGTCCACACACACCCACCACCAACGTCCACACACACACCCACCACCAACGTCCACACACACCCACCACCAACGTCCACACACACCCACCACCAACGTCCACACACACCCACCACCACCAACGTCCACACACACCCACCACCAACGTCCACACACACCCACCACCACCAACGTCCACACACACCCACCACCAACGTCCACACACACCCACCACCAACGTCCACACACACCCACCACCAACGTCCACACACACCCACCACCAACGTCCACACACACCCACCACCACCAACGTCCACACACACCCACCACCAACGTCCACACACACCCACCACCAACGCCCACACACACCCACCACCACCAACGTCCACACACACACCCACCACCAACGTCCACACACACCCACCACCACCAACGTCCACACACACCCACCACCACCAACGTCCACACACACCCACCACCAACGTCCACACACACCCACCACCAACGTCCACACACACACCCACCACCACCAACGTCCACACACACCCACCACCAACGTCCACACCCACCACCACCAACGTCCACACACACCCACCACCACCAACGTCCACACACACCCACCACCACCAACGTCCACACACACCCACCACCAACGTCCACACACACCCACCACCAACGTCCACACACACCCACCACCAACGTCCACACACACCCACCACCACCAACGTCCACACACACCCACCACCAACGTCCACACACACCCACCACCAACGTCCACACACACCCACCACCAACGTCCACACACACCCACCACCAACGTCCACACACACCCACCACCAACGCCCACACACACCCACCACCACCAACGCCCACACACACCCACCACCACCAACGTCCACACACACCCACCACCAACGTCCACACACACCCACCACCACCAACGTCCACACACACCCACCACCAACGTCCACACACACCCACCACCAACGTCCACACACACCCACCACCACCAACGTCCACACACACCCACCACCACCAACGTCCACACACACCCACCACCAACGTCCACACACACCCACCACCAACGTCCACACACACCCACCACCAACGTCCACACACACCCACCACCAACGTCCACACACACCCTCTTTACATCACATTACACGTCATTTAGCTGACGCTTCTATCCAAAGCGACTTACAATTGCTATATATGTCAGAGGCCTCACGCCTCTGGAGCTACTAGGGGTTAAGTGCCTTGCTCAGGGACACAATGGCCCAATCCCAAAGTCCGGACTCACAGACTTTCGTGAGGGCTTAGGGTCGTCCTAGTGTCGAATCTCAAAGGGCGTGAGGGGCTTGAGGACACACTTACCGAGCCCTTTCCGTGAGTCTGCATCGATTTTCAATTTCCATTTATTTATAAGGGACAATGTGCAATCAAATCATAAATGTGACCATTTGATGCATTGCACCAGAGTTAGCCTTTGGCTTATTTACATCTGCAGTCCCTCGAAAGACACAAATACAACATTTTAAAAGTCGCTTAATGAATTAAAAAAAACATGCAACAAATAACAATATTTTACATTTCATATCTCACATCGATGCAGACTTCACCAAAAGGGAATAACCCACAGTTCAAAGCGTTGTGGCGTTTACCGCGGAGACCGTAGGGCAATCTGGCAATTACAAAAGGTAACAACAGCACGACCACGACCACGGAGCAGACCAGCCTGCTGTCCAGCTCGTACAACAAGAGGCTGAAACGTGGAATCAGGCAGCCGTCTGCTGGGCCTCGGCCGGGTGGGAAGCTACAAACTTAAAATGATAATTCCCAAACCGGCAAGTGTCCGTGCACGTGAAGTGCTGTCCCAATCCCATTTCTACCGATCTGAGCCCATGTGGCCTCACACACTCACTCACTCAGCACCTGAGATCAGTTCAGTCTGGGAGTCTTTACTAGTCCGTAGTCCTCGGGGCTCACTTTGGGATTTATTTTATTTAATGTGTATATGACAGGGACAAATGCATAGAACATTGCTTTATAAAGAATACAAAGTAGATGCCATGCATACAGCTTTATAGCCATGACTAATTTGCAACCCCTGTCCCTGGTTAGGCTTTTAAAATGAAAACAGAAATTACAGAGTATTAATTTAAGAATTTATAACTATTAAAATACACACAATAAATACACCTCATACATGAAATAAAATATGGACTTAAATGAATGTAGGAATCACTATAAAACAGTCTAGACACATTTAACAATACAAGAACACAACATTGTGCATATGTCTGTGCATGCTAACATATGCAACGTTATGTTTGTATGAATTGTGTCTACGTTTTGCGGCTCTACAGTTACCACTTGTTGTGCCTCTAGTTCTTATTCCTCTCTTTTGTTTCACTACTAGTTGACATAATATTTCTGGTGTAAGGTTATTCACACACTTAAAAATTAGTTTTAGAAATGAATAATTTACAATTGGGCCATTGGTTGGTGTATCTCAGTGGGACTCAAACCCAGATCTCCCACACCAAAGTCACGTGTCATATCCACTGCTCCATCACCACCAAGCAGTTTCTAATGTCTCACCAGCTGTTCTTGCCTCTGTTGCAGTCCACGACTTGAAGTGCGAGGTGTGTGGAGCTCAGTTTGAGACCAGACGGGGACTGTCCAGCCACGCCCGCTCCCACTTGCGCCAGCTGGGCGTCAGCGTTTCAGAGAGCAGCGGGGCACCCATCGACCTCCTCTACCAACTTACCAAGGAGCGCAACGCGGACAGCCAGATCGGCTCGTCTCTTCCGCAGCCCCTTCCAGCCGAGAGCCCCTCGCCATCAGTTCCTCGGAAAGATGAGGCAATAGGAGACATGGACTTAGACGAGAAACCCCTCCCTCTCTCAGTCCTGGCCAAAGCAGCCAAAGCTGTGCCACCCTCCTCCTCGCCTACGCCTCCTCTCGGCGCCTCTCCTACTCCGTATCCTCATCCCGGCTCCCCTCCCTCGGTGGTGAGGAAAGCCCCCATCTCCTCTCTGCTGCCGGTGTCTTCCCTGCTGCACAAGGCCGCAGGAATGAAAGGCTTGATGTCTAACCTCTCTGCCTCGGCCGCGGTCGCAACCAAACCCATCTGGGCGCCTCAGGAGGATGACGCTCCGCTCAACCTCAGTAAGTCTCTCTGATAACGCTGTAAAAAGTGACTTTGTTTATTGCTCTTATGAGTCTTTAGTTTGCTTTCACCGCTGCCTCATTTAGTTCGGTTTAGTCTCGCTTTGCCAGACCCTCCTCCACAGAGCTGTGGAGGAGGGTCTTGCTAGTCCACACAGGATTCCTGGATCGGATGAAAACCTGCTCTGGTTTATCGGCATTTCTTTAAACCAATCACAATAGTCGTGGGCGGGGTTAAGCGCCGGACAGAGCCATGGTGCCTCTGCTAAATAGTCTCAGGAAGGAACTTGTTCTGGTGGAACATGTGGACGTTCAAAAGTAGTTCTAGTCGTGCAACAGAAAACTCAGATTGGACAGATAGTCTAGCTAGCTGTCTGGATTTACCCTGCAGAGATCTGAGGAGCAGTTAACCATAGTCCTCAGACATCCACCAGAGGTTAGAACGCCAACACAGAGACACAGGAAGGGGATGCACATCCGGCCGAAATGAGGGACATCCGGCGGGATTTTCTGGCAGCAACGGATAAATCCTGGAAGTGAAACGTTGTCAACACAGACTAAGTTCGGTTGAATACCACTAGAGTTGGTTTTCCCTCTCCCGTGCGGTTTGTTTGGACAGGTGTGAATGCAGCAGTCACACAGGGAAGTGCACCAAAAGCAGACCAAACAAGCATACCGAGACCTCCAGGATGAGGTGGTCTCGGTATGCTTTCAAATGAAGTCTGGAGGGGTTTGTTTGTGGTGAGAAACGTGATCTGACCTCCAACAGACCCAGCTAGTCTGAGCCAAATGTCTCCTGTAGTCAGGTGTGCTTTGCAATCTGAAAACTGTAGCAGCTTTAGGGCCCTATCCTGCACCCGGCACAGCGCAAAGCCTGACGCAAGTGTCTTTGCTAGTTTCAGACCGACCCAGTTGTCAGTTTCCCGTCCAGCACCCACGTCGTTTAAATGGCAAATGCACCTGCACCCATCTGTGGCCCATGCTGGTCTTACAGGGAGGTGTGTTCAGGTGCATTCTGGGCGTGCTGGTCTTACAGGGAGGTGCGTTCAGGTGCATTCTGGGCGTGCTGGTCTTACAGGGAGGTGTGTTCAGGTGCATTCTGGGCGTGCTGGTCTTACAGGGAGGTGTGTTCAGGTGCATTCTGGGCGTGCTGGTCTTATAGGGAGGTGTGTTCAGGTGCATTCTGGGCGCGCTGGTCTTACAGGGAGGTGTGTTCAGGTGCATTCTGGGCATGCTGGTCTTACAGGGAGGTGTGTTCAGGTGCATTCTGGGCGTGCTGGTCTTATAGGGAGGTGTGTTCAGGTGCATTCTGGGCGTGCTGGTCTTACAGGGAGGTGTGTTCAGGTGCATTCTGGGCGTGCTGGTCTTATAGGGAGGTGGGTTCAGGTGCATTCTGGGAATATTGCTATCTTGAGGCAGTGGGAAGTGATGGCACCATTGACCAACAAAAACCTGGTCTAAAGTCAATAACGCAGCATTTCATTGTTATTTTAACAGAGCATTAGTAAAATGCTCCTAGACTCGTGCACAGCACGTGCACACTATGCTTGTTACACACACACACACACACACACACACACACACACACACACACACACACGCAGAAGATTACAAATAACAATATTACGGTGCAAATCCTCCATCATAACAGCAATGCTCCAAGGTCCAAACGTGCCTGGCTTTTAAAGGGAATGGGAGATGATCTCTGATTGGTTGATTGCATGTTAGGCCCAGAACACACCTCTTATTAATGAAGACACTAAGTCCAACCCTTTAGAACCATGACCCGGCACACGGACACTTTTTTTTTTCCCGCCCTAAACGCACCTGCTTGACGCCATGCGCTTGGATCGTTAGAATAGGGCCCACAGTGTTTCTCTCACAGAAATCCAGTCACTCGCATCTCCGTGGTCAATCCAGCCGCCGCTAAAGTTGGAGACAGACACCGGCAGGACGAGGTAAATGAAATGAGCTGGTCTGACCATGGAGATGCAGGAAATATGCACTAGTCCAGAACACAGGAGTGCCTTCCTGTTTTTACTTTCTTGCTCTCAGACACATCCGACCAATAAGCAGAGGGAACGTTCTCGCGTGATTTGTTGTCACGCATTTTGATCTTTCTCCGTGTGAAACGAAAACCGAACCAAAGGGGAAATCGCTCCAAGTTTACAACCTCATCATCTGATTCAGACCAGAGCACACCAACTATATACAGTTGTGTTCAGAATAATAGCAGTGTGTTGATTTTCAGGCTAAAGATTCGATTCAAAAACGATTCACATTATGTAAATGAGAAATGAAACCATGCTGTAGCTCCCATCGAGGCTACAGAAGTACAGGTGTTAAGGCGTCCTTGTTTTAGTCATTTCTTCTTCCTGTGCAGCGCTGGAGGTGAACCCCAACAAGGACATCGTCTGTCAGCTGTGCGGCGCCTGGTTTGAGACTCGGAAAGGCTTATCCAGCCACGCACGAGCCCACCTGCGGCACTTCGGCGTGGAGTACTCCGAATCCAAGGTAGGGGTGTAATATATACTGTGTGTGTGTGTGTGTGTGTGTGTGTGTGTGTGTGTGTGTGTGTGTGTGTGTGTGTGTGTGTGTGTATGTATGTGTGTATGTATGTATATATATGTATATGTGTGTGTATATATATATGTGTGTGTATATATATATATATATATATATATATATATATATATATATATATATATATATAGCTCCGGTGACTTGGTGATTTCGTTACCCGTTATAAGACTGCAGTACTTCTACTTTTCACTACGATGTAGCCGTCGCTACAGAGCTTAGTTTGATCTCGGTAAACCTGGCTGAATCCGGGACAGTTCACAGAAATATCTGAGCAGTTCACAGACGTGGTCCTTGTATTGTTGGATAATCTATGTCACACCCCCGTTGGAGAAATTCTCAGAAATATGTCCGTTATCTGTTCATAAATACTACTAGATAAAAGACAAGAATACAATTGACAGTGCAGTATACGAAATCAAACATTAAAGAGCAGTTATAGAATATCATACAGTGTCATCAATGCAATAATAATAATAATAATAATAATCTAATCCCAATCTCAGTATCGGTTGATCCCTAGTTAAGATATCAGCAAATATCGTATCGCTGTCCAAAGAGTCAATGTAAATTAGTATCGTGATTAAACGTTGTGATTTGCAGGGCTCTCCCATCGACCTCCTGAACCAGCTCATCGATACGGACGACTTCAAGCACAAAGCCGGCTCGCTGCAGCGCGACAGCCACGCGGAGGCCCGGGGCCTCGCCGGCCCCAAGCAGTCGCTGCACGGCCTCTCGTCCTCGCCATCTCTCCTCTACAAGGTCACCACAGCCGGGGGAGGGTCCACGTCCAAAGCTACCTCTTCCTCTGCCTCATCGCTGCTCCTCAGCCCGCCCGCCAAACGTCACAAGTCCTCCTCCATGAGGGTCTTCCGCCTGAGCAGTGGCGAGCTCATGGCGCTTCCACACAGTGAGTGTGTCACGGGATTGATGCTAAAGCCTTCACATGAATATGGGAGGGAGTTATGCTTCTGCAGGAGCGTGGGTGTGTGCGAAAAAGCAAACATTTTATTATTCTAGTACGAAAAGATTAAGTCCTCATGTGCAATTTATTAGAGAAAAGATTGATGCAAAGATGAATCGATTTAGTTGGAAACTATTACATTAACCGCCAATATTTTGATCATCAGTTTGGAGTCTAAATTCTCTGATGTCAGCTTGTTAAAGGTGCTGTAGGGAGGATTGTGAAGATCCAGGACTTAGCCAATGAATCTGAACATCAACAACTTCTCAGTCCCTCCCCCCTTTCTGCTAAAGCCCAAAACGGTCTCCTAAGCCCCTCCCCCCACAAGGGAGAATGAGTGTGTGTGCATGAGCAGTGATTGACACGCAGTTAGACACCCCCCTGGCCCTGATTGGTGCATCTGAACAGTTAGACACTCCCCTGGCCCTGATTGGTGCATCTGAACAGCTAGACACTCCCCTGGCCCTGATTGGTGCATCTGAACAGCTAGACACTCCCCTGGCCCTGATTGGTGCATCTGAACAGTTAGACACTCCCCTGGCCCTGATTGGTGCATCTGAACAGCTAGACACTCCCCTGGCCCCGATTGGTGCATCTGAACAGCTAGACACTCCCCTGGCCCCGATTGGTGCATCTGAACAGTTAGACACTCCCCTGGCCCCGATTGGTGCATCTGAACAGTTAGACACTCCCCTGGCCCTGATTGGTGCATCTGAACAGTTAGACACTCCCCTGGCCCTGATTGGTGCATCTGAACTTTTATGTATTTGTAAATGACCTGCTTCATGTAGTTCTACTGGAACATAGGGTCAGTTTCAGCAAATATGACAGAAAGTTAGTTTTATAAGGCTTACCTTCTGCATCTTTTAACGTGAATATGTTCTAGTTTCTTCTCTCCTCTGGGACAGTAAACTGAATAACAAAACAAGACACGTGAGGACGTCATCTTGAGCTTTTTGGGAAACTCTGATCCACATTTTTCACCATTTAATAGACCAAACAACTCATCGATTTATCAAGAAAATGATCGAAGAATAACCATTGATGAAAATAATAGTTGGAACCCTAAAATGTATTTAATTAAGATCCATACGTGGCGTCTTTGTATAGATAGAGTGTAGCCACGCAAACAATCCTAACGCTACGCTGTGCCGACCTTTTTTCCGATCCCTACACGAGAAGTTGTCTGTTTCGATGCTTTTTCTGTTCAGCACATTTTCAGTTTTGTGTCTCTGATCTTTTTAGGCGAGCCTCCGAAGGAAATCGGCTGCGAGTTCTGCGGGGAGTACTTTGAGAACCGCAAAGGCCTGTCCAGCCACGCCCGCTCCCACCTGCGCCAGATGGGCATCACCGAGTGGACGGTCAACGGCTCGCCCATCGACACCCTGAGGGAGATCATCACGAGACGGGGCCTGCCTTGCGCTCTGCCTCTCAAACCTCTCAAAACTCCCCCTCCGTCCTCTCCCGGGCCCACCCGCTCCCCTCTGCCGGCCTCCTCCTCTCCTTCCGCTACCCACCTCGGTCGCCTACCCTTCGCATTCGCCCGGCCCTCCAGCCCCGCGCCGTCAGCGGCGTCCAAATCGAGCTCGGCTACGCCTCCGACGTCTTCTAGCGGGCTGATCCTCAAGCTGAAGCCCGAGCCGGTGCAGCTGGACGTCACGGCGCCCAGAGCCGTGGCGAGATCTGGCGGTTTCTCCGGTGAAGCTCTCAGCTGCAGCTGGAGCAGCTCTGACACGGTGTTCCCCCTCAACCTGGGTAACTTGGATCCTTTGTTTCTCTCCAGGGTTTATTTAGCAACTGAAAGAGCCCCTGTTATACTTTTATTTCTTTATTTTTCCCGTCTTTTAGTGTGATTTTTGTGTATGCAATAGATGTAGAACGCCAGGAACACACCGCACGCCAAAGCGCCACGAATAGCCGTGAAGCGGAGCTATTTCCATTTCGACGCCGATGTTCCAGTGTGTGTCCATTCTCTGCGTCATTTCCCTGCTTCCCATCCGCTCCTCATTTGCATAAAGTTAAATTCAGGCAACTTTATGCAAATGAGGAGCGGCCGGCTCGGCTCGCCGCCTCTCAAAATCTGACGAAAATCTTCTAAACGGACCTTTATTGATCTGAAATGAAGACTGCACGGCCTATTTCTCTCTTAAAATGTTTTCAGAAACACGTTTCGGTGAACTATTTTAGTCCAATACGAGATCTATTCTGAACGAGCCGCCATTATGGTCGTTCAGCCAGCCCTGACGCGTTCGTCCAATCAGCTGCAGCCATCGAGGTTGTAGAGGGCGGAGCCTGTTTTCTTTGCTTGTCAGTGGTCAGTAAAGAGAAACTGGCGGTGAGCCCACTAGCGTGCAAAGCTAGGAAGCGGAGCGATCCCATCCCTGAAAACAACGGGATATGGACACCCACCATTATTATTATTATTATTATTATTATTATTATTATTATTATTATTATTATCTGTCCGGCCACACCGGTTGCGATTGGCCCGTGTGCTGTAGCAATCGTTTCCGATTGCTACTGGTGGAGTTAAGGTGTAGAGCCC
The DNA here is from genome assembly GCA_023566125.1 of Zingel zingel. NCBI lineage: Eukaryota > Metazoa > Chordata > Actinopteri > Perciformes > Percidae > Zingel > Zingel zingel. The sequence goes on along the minus strand of CM042325.1, from coordinate 1,266,943 downwards.
CTGGTTATAGTATATATCTTGGTCACCGGTGGAGTTAAGGTGTAGAGCCCCTGGTTATAGTATATATCTTGGTCACCGGTGGAGTTAAGGTGTAGAGCCCCTGGTTATAGTATATATCTTGGTCACCGGTGGAGTTAAGGTGCAGAGCCCCTGGTTATAGTATATATCTAGGTCACCGGTGGAGTTAAGGTGTAGAGCCCCTGGTTATAGTATATATCTTGGTCACCGGTGGAGTTAAGGTGTAGAGCCCCTGGTTATAGTATATATCTTGGTCACCGGTGGAGTTAAGGTGTAGAGCCCCTGGTTATAGTATATATCTTGGTCACCGGTGGAGTTAAGGTGTAGAGCCCCTGGTTATAGTATATATCTTGGTCACCGGTGGAGTTAAGGTGTAGAGCCCCTGGTTATAGTATATATCTTGGTCACCGGTGGAGTTAAGGTGTAGAGCCCCTGGTGATACTTGGAGCAAAGTCTCATGTTGTGTCGAGCCTTCTTAGTGTTTAAAAATAGCTATTTTGAGGCTAGCATCAAAGTGCCCATAGCACTCCCATTCAAAAGGCCATTTGACCCAAAAACCAGAATACGGTCCATCTTAAAAGTGGCGATTCCGTCCTAAATATGCTACTAAACGAAAGTTTGACCCTAGGTTGCATTTTGGCGAGAGTTACGCTTTCAGAGTCAGTGTCACTGGGGGTCTGAGGCCTTGTTGGTGAGGCTGACTGCAGGGGGGAAGAAACAGTATATCGATATATTGCCCAGCCCTACACTGACATTGTCCCTCCTGTCTTTCCGTAGCCATGTCCCACGAAGTGGAGCCTACAAGAGACATTCGCTGCGAGTTCTGCGGGGAGTACTTTGAGAACCGGAAAGGCCTTTCCAGTCACGCTCGCTCCCACCTGCGCCAAATGGGCATCACCCAGTGGTCGGTGAACGGCTCGCCCATCGACACCCTGCGGGAGGTTATGCACAAGAGAGGGGCGGGTGCCTCCTCTCACTCGGACCAGGGGGTGAAGAAGGAGGCGAGCCACGGCGCCAGCAGTCCGCTCTGGGAGAACACGGAGGGCTTGGGTGTTTCAGGCTACCAGTCAGGCTCCAAATTCCGTAAGTCTCCGCTCAGTTTGCTTCAGTCGGGCTCTCGGCTCCATAAGCAGGGCCTGGGCTCCGCGTCTGCTGCTCTGCCTGCAGGGAAGTTTTTCCGGCTGTCCCCGCTGGGGAAAAGGCCTCTGTCGGACGAGGGCCAATCAGCAGAGAGCGCCCACTCGCCTCCACGTCAGCCTAAGACTTTCTCACCTCTGCCACACGATTTCTCCTTCAAAAGGAAACCGTCCCCAGACAAGCACGGACACCAGGGTGAGCTGTTAAATATTATGCTGAATCCCCTATGGAAGCACATGAGAGACGTAAGAATTAGACTTTTAACAGACACTAAATACTTAATATTTTACTTTGAAAACAATCAGAATTCATTTGGTCAGAATTCACCTCTTTGAAATTTAAAATGTGAGATTTCTTGATTTTGAAAATTTCCAAAAGCTGAATTTGAGTATATGTTGTTCAATGGTCACACATATGGATGGGTGGGTGGATGGGTGGATGGGTGGGTGGATGTATGGATGGGTGGATGTATGGATGAGTGGGTGGATGGGTGGGTGGGTGGATGTATGGATGTGTGGATGGGTGGGTGGGTGGATGTACGGATGGATGGATGGGTGGGTGGGTGGATGGGTGGGTGGATGTATGGATGAGTGGGTGGATGGGTGGGTGGGTGGGTGGATGTATGGATGTGTGGATGGGTGGGTGGGTGGATGTATGGATGGATGGGTGGGTGGATGTATGGGTGGGTGGATGTATGGGTGGGTGGATGTATGGATGGATGGGTGGGTGGATGTATGTATGGATGGGTGGGTGGGTGTTTGGGTGGGTGGATGGGTGGATGGGTGGATGTATGGATGGGTGGGTGGGTGGATGTATGGATAGGTGGGTGGGTGTTTGGATGGGTGGGTGGATGGATGTATGGATGGGTGGATGGATGTATGGATGGGTGGGTGGATGGATGTATGGATGGGTGGGTGGATGGGTGGGTGGATGGATGGGTGGGATGAGATCAGCACCTCTAAATCGGAGGCCATGGTTCTCAGCAGGAAACCGATGGAGGGCCTTCTCCAGGTAGGGAATGAGTCCTTACCCCAAGTGAAGGAGTTCAAGTACCTTGGGGTCTTGTTCGTGAGTGAGGGGACAATGGAGCGGGAGATTGGCCGGAGAATCGGTGCAGCGGGTGCGGTATTGCATTCAATTTATCGCACCGTTGTGACGAAAAGAGAGCTGAGCCAGAAGGCAAAGCTCTCAATCTACCGGTCAGTTTTGGTTCCTACCCTCACCTATGGTCATGAAGGCTGGAGGTCATGACCGAAAGAACAAGATCCAGGGTACAAGCGGCCGAAATGGGTTTCCTCAGGAGGGTGGCTGGCGTCTCCCTTAGAGATCGGGTGAGAAGCTCAGTCATCCGTGAGGAGCTCAGAGTAGAGCCGCTGCTCCTTCGCGTCAAAAGGAGCCAGTTGAGGTGGTTCGGGCATCTGGTAAGGATGCCCCCTGGGCGCCTCCCTAGGGAGGTGGTCCAGGCACGTCCAGCTGGGAGGAGGCCTCGGGGAAGACCCAGGACTAGGTGGAGGGACGTCCAGCTGGGAGGAGGCCTCGGGGAAGACCCAGGACTAGGTGTAGGGACGTCCAGCTGGGAGGAGGCCTCGGGGAAGACCCAGGACTAGGTGGAGGGACGTCCAGCTGGGAGGAGGCCTCGGGGAAGACCCAGGACAAGGTGGAGGCACGTCCAGCTGGGAGGAGGCCTCGGGGAAGACCCAGGACTAGGTGGAGGGACGTCCAGCTGGGAGGAGGCCTCGGGGAAGACCCAGGACTAGGTGGAGGGACGTCCAGCTGGGAGGAGGCCTCGGGGAAGACCCAGGACTAGATGGAGGGACGTCCAGCTGGGAGGAGGCCTCGGGGAAGACCCAGGACTAGGTGGAGGGCCGTCCAGCTGGGAGGAGGCCTCGGGGAAGACCCAGGACTAGGTGGAGGGACGTCCAGCTGGGAGGAGGCCTCGGGGAAGACCCAGGACTAGGTGGAGGGATGTCCAGCTGGGAGGAGGCATCGGGGAAGACCCAGGACTAGGTGGAGGGATTATATCTCTAACCTGGCCTGGGAACGCCTCGGGATCCCCCCGTCGGAGCTGGTTAATGTGGCTCGGGAAAGGGAAGTTTGGGGTCCCCTGCTGGAGCTGCTGCCCCCGCGACCCGATACCGGATAAGCGGACGAAGATGGATGGATGGATGGATGGATGGATAATCACGTTTTTCTGCAGGGACTGAAATGTGACCATTGAAGAAAAAAATTCAAATTCAGCTTTTGAAATTGCAAAGCGAGAACTTTCATATCTTAATTTTAAAGAGGCGAACAAATAACAAACATAATAACGTGGTTTTCAAAGTAAAAATAATTCAATATTAAATATTGAGTGGCTGTTAAAATTCATATACTTCTGTCTCTTATTTGCTTCCATAAGTCCCGTTGTATTGTGCTGATGACGTTCTTTAAAAGGAGATCTCTCGTCCCTTTCCTCCTTTCCTGTTTGGTATTTTTCAGATCCCAGCTGTGAGCTGTGCGGCTTCTACTTTGAGAACCGTAAAGCTCTGGCCAGCCACGCGCGAGCTCACCTCAGGCAGTTTGGTGTGACCGAGTGGTGTGTAAATGGATCCCCCATCGAGACGCTTAGCGCCTGGATGCGCAGCAGGCCGCAGAAGGTGTTGGAGATGCATCGCAGCTACATGCAGGGCAACCGATCCACCCTGAAGAAGGTGAGGAGAGGCAGCCGGTTGTGTTCAGTGTGATAACTCGGGCCAATGCAGACGTTTTTATTAACAGAGCGGGCACTCATGCTTTGGCTACACTGCATGCGTAGCGTAGCGTATGCGGACCGTTCAGCGGAGCGTATGTGCAGAGCACACACAGCGTAGGATTGTGTGAATCACAGGCGACACGGACAGCTTTTTGCTTTGGGATTGTTGATGTTTCTTCAGTTTTTTGGAGCCGGCACAGAGCTGTGAAAACGTCAACCTACTGTCAGCTGTTATCGGAGGACGCAGGGGAGGGAAACGGGAAATAAAAACAAAATGAAACTGCCCATACGCTCACTGACCGTCATTAAGTCGTTTCCTGTGTCAGTAGTTTCATTTACAAGAAAATAATTACACTTTATGATCCATTTCTGTGTAAAAAGGGCTGCACACACTAGAGTCTGGATTGGGCTGAATTGTTCTTTCACAGACAGACAGACCTGTAACTGAAAGGTATATAAAAGAGACTTCAGATACAGTATTAGGGACCACTAAGGCCTATATAAAAGAGACTTCAGATACAGTATTAGGGACCACTAAGGCCTATATAAAAGAGACTTCAGATACAGTATTAGGGGACCACTAAGGTCTATATAAAAGAGACTTCAGATACAGTATTAGGGACCACTAAGGCCTATATAAAAGAGACTTCAGATACAGTATTAGGGGACCACTAAGGCCTATATAAAAGAGACTTCAGATACAGTATTAGGGGACCACTAAGGCCTATATAAAAGAGACTTCAGATACAGTATTAGGGACCACTAAGGCCTATATAAAGAGACTTCAGATACAGTATTAGGGACCACTAAGGTCTATATAAAAGAGACTTCAGATACAGTATTAAGGGACCTCTAAGGTCTACATAAAGAGACTTCAGATACAGTATTAGGGACCACTAAGGTCTATATAAAAGAGACTTCAGATACAGTATTAGGGGACCACTAAGGCCTATATAAAAGCAGCATGTCATAGGACCTTCAACAGACAATACTCGGCTTTATCTTTGTCCTTTGACACTTCTGCAAAGTCTATTCTTTCGAGTGTGAATGTCAGTGTGTAAAATATCAGCAGAAGAACTTGTGCCTCCCACAAAGCTCAGCAGCAATACGAGCTCCTAACCTACCGTGCTACGTCTGTGACATACTCTCTTTCCTCCCGCGGTCTTTGAATAGACTACTTGCAGATCTACGGTTTCTCGGCTGGTGGCTCGACAGACATTTTGTGTCTTGGAAAGCTTCAGAGACGTGTTGTCTGACAGCTTTGAGCATTCCTGTAGATCCTGTGTCTTTACACCCTGCAAAAACAAAATCACAGGGGCGACAGATGCCAGAATAACTCCGCTCTTGACTTGATAGTTGCTATAGTAACTAGGGTGCCTGGCAGCTTACATTTCATCATCAGAGAAGTCATGGCATGCCATTGATACAATAAAAACGTACGTTTTTCTTTCTTTCTCTCTCCCCCTCCTGAATTAGTTTCTGGTGCATTTGCGTCACTGTCCCACCTTTTCCCTGAGCTGTGATGTGACACACATACAGAACGAAATCACCTTTTAACGTCCTTGTATTTCATTCTGGAGACATGAACCCACTTAAGCTGCATGTTTTGTCCTGTACTGCATTTAAAAAAAAGACTCATCCTGTTGATTCACTGGCCATTGATTAGTTTAAACATCATTCAAACAGTAACCTTTACGAGTACTAATCATTCATTTCAATCAGGACAGACTTCGTTGCAGATATGCAAAGGTTTATTTGGACATATGCGTAATGAAATGTACAGTCTTTGGAGATTAGACTCCATCATTGTAAAATAAGTTTAAGGAGAGAACCGTACGCCCACCCACGACCTTTTCCTTAACATAACTGCGGCAAAAGCATAGACAGTATATACGAATGGACCAGCAGGTCCCGTGTCTCTGCACGGAGACCAGTGAAGTCTCTTTTCCGGTGATGGCTGAGCGTTACTGAGCAGCCTCCAACTGAGCTTGAAGACGTAGATGTGACGTGAGCAACCTGTCTGAAAGTTGGAAGTCTTCTGGTAGCTGTGCCAAGAGAAATCTCAATCATTCCCAATCTAGCAGAGACGGAGAGCGTAGGTATATGTAAGGAGATAACATAGGCACAGGCTAATTACTGATCACTAACATGATAGTTAACATTAGGAATTACACTTAAACAGCTAATGGAAGTCCAAACTGCCTGAGAGCTTCTCCTGGACTATACGGTAATTCCTCTACTATGAGACAGTAAGTCTCGTGGTTATGACCCAATCGTTAGCCTATTTTTATACCAACGTCTGCTACGGAGCCATAACGTGAGCTACAAGGTAATGGAGCCTTTTATACATTGTCGTGTTTCTTTAGAAATAAACAACGGACAAATAGAGTCTTTAAACGCTTCAGATGTAAAGTTATTCTCTGTCAAAGTGATGTCAGAATGAATGGCAGTCAATGGGATGCTAACGGGAGCTGATGGCTTGGTAGCATCAGAATGAATGGCAGTCAATGGGATGCTAACGGGAGGTGATGGCTTGGTAGCATCAGAATGAATGGCAGTCAATGGGATGCTAACGGGAGGTGATGGCTTGGTAGCATCAGAATGAATGGCAGTCAATGGGATGCTAACGGGAGCTGATGGCTTGGTAGCATCAGAATGAATGGCAGTCAATGGGATGCTAACGGGAGGTGATGGCTTGGTAGCATCAGAATGAATGGCAGTCAATGGGATGCTAACGGGAGCTGATGGCTTGGTAGCATCAGAATGAATGGCAGTCAATGGGATGCTAACGGGAGGGGATGGCTTGGTAGCATCAGAATGAATGGCAGTCAATGGGATGCTAACGGGAGCTGATGGCTTGGTAGCATCAGAATGAATGGCAGTCAATGGGATGCTAACGGGAGGGGATGGCTTGGTAGCATCAGAATGAATGGCAGTCAATGGGATGCTAACGGGAGCTGATGGCTTGGTAGCATCAGAATGAATGGCAGTCAATGGGATGCTAACGGGAGCTGATGGCTTGGTAGCATCAGAATGAATGGCAGTCAATGGGATGCTAACGGGAGCTGATGGCTTGGTAGCATCAGAATGAATGGCAGTCAATGGGATGCTAACGGGAGCTGATGGCTTGGTAGCATCAGAATGAATGGCAGTCAATGGGATGCTAACGGGAGCTGATGGCTTGGTAGCATCAGAATGGCGCCATAGGAGGTTCGAGCTCTGAAGAGAAGCTGACCCCTTTGGGCAAAAGGGACGCGATAGTCCCGACCAAGCACGTTGACTTATAGCGCTAAAGGAGACTTTTAGCGTCAATAAGAACGACAAAGGCACCTGACCAAGGCTTGCGAGCCGGCCAAAGAGTAGTAGGCTAACGTTACGTTTTGAGTGGATGGCGAGCGCGAGACGCCGAAATGGACGCCAATAAGATTCTGAATGGAAAGTTTACTTTTAAGAAGTTGTGGAGGGGGACAGTAGTCTCACACACAGCCTGTAGGACACGGAGAAAGCTGCCCAACCGCTGTCTCATTAACCGGTGATCACTGGACGTCAGTGAGTAATCAATATTATTTGGGAGTTACTGCACACTAGATTGACTCCGTACATCAGCATACGGCAGCATATGTCGTTTTTTTGACTGTTTTTGTCATTTGGGACATTGTCCATCCCCTTTTTTTTAGAAACGGTTCAATGTCCTGCTGTGGCGTCCGGTTTTGGACCATTCAGTTAGTGCTGTATAAGCAGAGTGTTAGAGTTACGTCTCAGTTAGCTTAGGGACTTGGAGGAATTGTGCAATAATGACAGATTCACACGTTTCTTTTGTTTACAGTAAATAATAAACAATTACAAATCTTAAAATCAAGTTCATGAAGTAACTTTCTTTGCATTCATTTGATTCCCAATTGAAGTACACTGGTCAACAGCTTTCCATTGTTAATATGGACCAAAACTGTTCTGAAATGCAAAATAATAGAATTGTATTCATGTCATAAAACGTGCGATTAATCGTGATTAACTACAGAAATTTGACGATTAATCGCGATTTTAAAAAAAAAAAAAAAAAAAAAAAAAAAAAAAATGAATCGTTTGACAGCCCTACCTGAAATGACCGCTGACAGCAGCAGGGAGAGCAGGGATGTCATGCTGTGATTGGCTGGTGAAATTCATGGCTGATTCTGATTGGTTTAACTGAAAAGTGAACGCATCTAAACGGCTGATTTGTTTTAGGAAGGGAGAGCGGAGATTGAAGTTATTTGAAGTCTTCCTGAAAGAATTACGCTGAGCTCCATTTCAACCAGATGCCGTTATGTAGCGGCCTGAATTCATATATATATATATATATATATATATATATATATATATATATATATATATATATATATATATATATACACGAACGGGCCAGATCAAAATTTGCGAGGGGCCGGATTTGGCCCGCGGGCCTTGAGTTTGACACGTGTCCTTTAGATAATTATCCCATGACGGGGGACTCAATCACAGGTAAGTTCAGAGAGAGAGGGAGCGTTCCTATTGGCTGTTACTACACATGCATTGCCCGTGTGACAGAGAGGGAGAGCTGCAGGAAGAGGTCTCACGTTATTTATGCTTTCTACTAGAGCTGGGCAATATATCGGGAATTATATCGATATCGTGATATGAGACTAGATATCGTCTTAGATTTTGGACATCGTGATATGGCATAAGCGTTTGTCTATTCCTGGTTTTAAAGGCTGCATTACGGCAAAGTGATGTCATTCTCTGAACTGACCAGACTGTTGTAGCTGTTCTAATATTTCCCTTTACCCACTTAGACATTATATCCACATTATGATGATTATATAAAACATCTCATAGTGTGAATATTTTGTGAAAGCACCAATAGTCAACACTACAATATCGTTGCGGTATCGATATCGAGGTATTTGGTCAAAAATATTGTGATATTTGATTTTCTCCATATTGCCCAGCCCTACTTTCTACCCACTGCAGCTTTAAGATGAGGATGATTAATGCTATCGCTGTTGTTTTGCTATTTCACACATTAGTTGGCCTCATAATGACCATAATGTTTAGTGTAATGGCATCAGCCCACGGCAGCTCAAGCCTCTCTTGTTGATATGACGCTGATTAGAAATCTCCTCTCTGTCCCTCTTCCAGAAGAGCACTTCCCCTCTCACTGCATCAGCGGATTCTGATCATATCCTCCCCGTCTCATCGCAGAAGGCCTCCTCTTCCTCCTCCTCCTCATCCTCCTCCTCCTCCTCCCAGTGGTCTTCATCTTTGGCTCTGAGCCTGGTGCGGCCGCTGAGCTGCGATGTCAGCCAGGGCTCGTCCAGGACTGCTGACGGTGAATCTGGTACCAGCTTACACGCTCCGTTCAGGCACGGCCGCAGCAGTCCCAGCCCCTCGCGGCTCGCCGCCGGCCTCCCGCTCCAAGCGCAGGTGGCTCGCAGTGAGCTTAACGTCCGCCTACCCAGAGGTACGTCACGATGCCACGACCCGGTCAGATAGGCTACGTATCCTTGCTGTCCGGCTAAAACTGAAATCGTTGCTTTTAACAGGAAATGAACAACACATTTGAGCTATTTTTGTCAAAAGAAGTCAGAAAACGATGTCTAATTGCTGGTTAAATGTTAGTGAACCCCACAGACGTAAAGGATGACCAGTAGCATTGATTCATGAAACACAGTTGAAATGACAATATGTCATCGATGAAATGAAATATTGTCATACTGCTTCACAACAGCAGTGGAAACTGTGGGATACATTAGCTAGATTAGACCAAAAAAAAGAAAAATGGCACTTTGTTAACCTCAGGGACTTTTATATTTACTTTTTTTTTATTGAATTGGCTGGTTTTGTTTTTTCTTTGAAAAGTAGTTTGTAGAAATTAACTCTTGTGTTGTCCTCGAGTCAAATTTGACCCGTTTTCAAAGTTTCTGTATCACAAATATAGGTTACTTTCAACCATATTGCCCAATAATAACATGGATAGTTCCAGGCTGCAATTATGCATCAACATACGTTCCTCTGATCTTAATTATTAGCTATTAATTCATAATTTCTGTTTTTTTTTTAACTCAAAATTAGGGCATAATTCAATATAAATGAGGTCTATGTGTAAGTGTAAGACTAGCGGTGATAAGTTGTAATGTAACTCTAACAGAGCGATCCTGGACCAATGCACTGACATGTATTGTGGCTCAGCTCCACTTTGCACCAACTCCGTCTGTCGTTTCCTCCTCTTGCTAAGGTTTTGAGCGTCGGCCCTTGAAGCACCCGTCTTGCCCAGATGGGACAGAGAGCCCTCCTAAACCCCCCCGCACAGGCACTGTCCCCGCCCTGGTGCCCAAACCACCCTCCTACCCGCTGGTCAAACTGGTGGGCAAGTTCTACACCCTGAAGTGCCGGTGAGTGAAACCTGTGTTAGACACAGACTGTAAATGTAGTGGACGAGGCTTCTGGGTCTGAGAAGTGAAGCCCACGCTGAAGCTCCTTAAAGCTGCATTCTCTCTAACTACCAGCAGGGGGAGACTCCTTAAAGCTGCATTCTCTGTAACTTCCAGCAGGGGGAGACTCCTTAAAGCTGCATTCTCTCTAACTTCCAGCAGGGGGAGACTCCTTAAAGCTGCATTCTCTCTAACTTCCAGCAGGGGGAGACTCCTTAAAGCTGCATTCTCTCTAACTTCCAGCAGGGAGAGACTCCTTAAAGCTGCATTCTCTGTAACTTCCAGCAGGGGGAGACTCCTTAAAGCTGCATTCTCTCTAACTTCCAGCAGGGGGAGACTCCTTAAAGCTGCATTCTCTGTAACTTCCAGCAGGGGGAGACTCCTTAAAGCTGCATTCTCTCTAACTTCCAGCAGGGGGCGACTCCACTGGCTCCAGAAAGAAGTCTGTTTCTATAGAAGTCTATGAGAAAATGAGCCTACTTCTCTCTTGATTTATTACCTCAGTAAACATTTTCATAATGAGTTCATGGTCTCAATCGCTAGTTTCAAGTCTTCTTCAACACAGAATGATGTTCATTTAGTGAATTATGGTGCCGTTTATTTTAAAATAGACGATAAAGCAGGGGATGCTTTAGGACCTGTCATCAGGACAGAGGCTTAGCGATGCTAACCATGCTAACACTGAACATTAATATAGACCTCAACTTGTTTTTGGCTGTTGTCTGTGTTTTCATCTTAAACTTTGACCCTCTCACGGTGTGTTCTCACCTCAGCAAAGTTAACAAAGGAACATTTTGGTCGCCTAAAAATGTCTTGTTCAGCGTTCTGCCACCCAAGCTAGCTAGCTAGCATTAGCTGGTACCTTAAGGGAAAGTTTGCAAGTTTTCTGTTCTGTCGTACATGCAGATGAATGGCTCAGAACGGCGTTGATAATCACGCTTATTAAAAACGATTATGCGTCTTGATAACACGCCAAAATGGCATACGAATTGGCGTGTCACACACACGGCACTTATTGAGATCAGTCTGACATTTTCAGACAGCAGCACTAATAGAACTGTCTGGCTACGTTTAAAATAGGCCCCTAATCCCTAACCCCCTGCTGAGCAGTACTCCACTTTTAGTTGCTAATGCACTATATTCTGATGAAATGGAATACAATCATTTGGGGTTTTCAGGCAATGGAAATGAGCTCTGAAGTCCTGATCTAACTGCAGGACACCAGTCTTACCCGAATCAGCTGTTCCCGAGGGAGGCGCTGAATTTAACTTTTGTCAGTTTGTGTTTTATTCCTTTGTGTGAAAACCCTGCTGCAGCAACAGACTATATAGATCACTCGTAGTGTTATTTTGCATTATTGTATAGACCTTTTTCACAGCAGACATGTTGACATGTCATAGTAGGAACAGCACAGGTGTGTTCAAACCCATTAATGATGGCTGCGTTCCACTTCGGGGAGGCCCTGGTGTTGTCATGCTGACTCACTGAAATAGCTTAATGGGACACTTGATGGAACTGATCCCTCGTTAAGGTTATTAATCTCAGCTGTGCTTTTCCTACTATGACAAGTCAACATGTCTGCTGTGAAAAAGGTCCATTTTGGGCTTCTACTAAAACCATAGACAGTGTATAAACTGGAGCAACAGATCCCGTGTCTCTGGACGGAGACCAGTGAAGGACGTTAGAAGCTCTTTTCCGGTGATGGCTGAGCGTTACTGAGCAGCCTCCAACTGAGCTTGAAGACGTAGATGTGACGTGAGCAACCTGTCTGAAAGTTGGAAGTCTTCTGGTAGCTGTGCCAAGAGAAATCTCAATCATTCCCAATCTAGCAGAGACGGAGAGCGTAGGTATATGTAAGGAGATAACATAGGCACAGGCTAATTACTGATCACTAACATGATAGTTAACATTAGTAATTACACTTAAACAGCTAATGGAAGTCCAAACTGCCTGAGAGCTTCTCCTGTACTATACGGTAATTCCTCTACTATGAGACACTAAGCCCCACCCCCTCCCCCAACCATCTTGTCAGTGATTGGCTGGAAAGTAGTTTGTTGTATTTTGGTGCCCAGCCTGTGCCTCTAGTGTCTGTTTGACGTGTACGAGCCCTGTGTTGTCTCCCGAGACCGGGCTTTTTCACGGTGTGTTCAGGGACCAGGCAGCTAGCGGATCAAGGAGAGATGACTACCATTTTGAGATCTATCTATCTATCTATCTATCTATCTATCTATCTATCTATCTATCTATCTATATATATCTATATAGATAGATAGATATACACAGTATAGTTGTGACATCTGACTTTTTACAATATGGGACCTTTTTAACCTGTATTTCTGTCGGCGTCAGGTTCTGCGAGGTGGAGTTCCACGGCCCGCTGTCGGTGCAGGAGGACTGGATCCGACACCTCCAGCAGCACATCCTCAAGATGAACTACAACAGGCCCTCTGCGCCCAAAGCCGCCTCCGCTGAACCCCCTGCCCCTGCGGGTGACCCGGCCAATGCCCCAGCCTCCACCTCTACCTCCAGTACCACCTCTACCACGCTCGCCCTCACCTCCACCTCCACCTCCACCCTGGGCCACGCCAACGCTCCCAACAGCCGCTCCCATACGCCTCCGGTGGCCGAGCACGCTCCGCCCGTCACTGCCACAGAGATTGTAACGGTCTCAGAGGACCAGCCCACCTTATCTCCACCTTCTATTCCCCTCCCCGCCCAGACAGTGTGAGCTCAGATCCATCACTGTCATTTAAGCCCCTTTTAGCTTTCTTGTTGCCTTTCTTATATATTTTCGTCCATCCGTTTTCTTCTTCCTTTGTCCTTCACAAAGTGTTGAGGAGGAGCGTTTTCCCTCCAAAGAGCCCTCTTGAGTCCCACGCACCTTTTTAAAGCAGCTTTCTACACTGTTATTAAGACCCGTTGCAATGGGAAAGAAGCTCTCAGGGCTTAGCCGCGCACCACAGATGGGTCATCAAGCGTCGGAGGTTACGAGGAGAGACGAACCAATGTTTTTTTGTGTTTGCCTTGTTTATATTGAATGTCCAGGTGTTGACGTGGACCCTTGCTGTACCTCTCATCCCATTCGCCGGGGGATTTAGGGGTTAATGTAGCCCGTCTACCACACTTCTGCCCCCGTTCCCCTTTAAAAACTTACTAGTGTTACTTAGACCAGTCAGACTGAGATTGAATGACTTTTATAACCATGCTAGTCTCGTGGTAGAGACTTTCAAACACTTAGTGTTAAAACAGGCACTTTTAATGTTGACATTGTCACTTAGCACTTACTGAAAGGCCCATTTTAAATGGGCGAAATTCGACAATGATTAAAGGTCCTTGCACACTGAGTCTGAAATTTCCGTAGGCCTTTTTTCGTCACGCACAGAAACCTTGCACACTGACTCCGATGCATATTAATTAATCCTTTGCGAAATCTTTCGCCAAACAATACAAAATGGAGTTTTCAAGCAGTGAGGATGATTATGTTGTCCTCTCCCTTCTTAAAAAGAGAAAGCAATAGGAAATATTGGCTCCATCCAATCCTGAGATTGCGCTATGGGATTATCCTCATCCTTTCAAAGTTTATTTTAGGATACCTTGATAACACCCTTGAACTCATTGATATTTGAACTTGGACTTGGCCATTGGTCTCGCCAAATATTCTAGTTGGTCTCGACGGAGTCCAGCAATATATCATTATTATGGAACCCACTGCAGTTCTAGGTAAGACCTGTACTTTCACAGCATTCGCACGCTACGATTGGCCAGGCGGCCAAGCTTGCACGAGGTAACGGACCTTGATTTGTTCAGGTGCTATCCCCTGACCAATCTGCTATCCTGACCTTAACTACTCGAGGTCAATGCCTAATCAGGCTGCTTCGTAGGGCGGGTCGTGCCTAGAACTGCAGTGGGATTCATAAAACACAGTAATATATGCTTGTTTTTCTAAAGTAATTTCCTTCTTTGAAACAAAACCATATATGGAGCGCACTTGTTCAGAAAACAGGCATTGGGTTAATTTAAAATTCACCTAGAACGGGCATTGACGTTGGTAAGTAAGTGGTCTTTAAGGGGAGTCCTTTTTTTCTCGGCCTTGACTGTCTCTCATTTGGACTCGGTCTTGACTTGGTCTCGACTAGTCCTGGTCTTGGACTTGTCTTGGAATCTACAAAGGTGTTCTTGACTAGAGCACTGCTTGATAATCGTGCTTTGTGCTTGATTTTGAAGTGTCAAAACGCTTGCTACGGATACGAAAAAACGCAGAAAATTGAACCCCAAATGATCCAAAAATGTTTCTATGACTGATGAAAGTTTCGGGGGCAGTGTGAACCTGATTGACACAACTGTCACGGCATTACCACAGCCCTGGGAGAACTTGATGCTAGCATTACTCACCTAGGGCTTCCAGGGACAATTACATTAATCTATCGCCGTGGTTTTGTTCCACGCGCCATACCACATACCTACGTACTGCACTTCTGCTCAATTTTCATTTTCCTCCAGTACTCTGCCTGGGTTTGCGGTATGTTCTTGGTTTTTTTCCAACCAAATATTTGGCGGTCCAATCAGCGAACAGATAGCCTGACCAGCCAGCCCCACATCCAGATGTTGGGTCTGGGAACTCCCCATTGGCTGGGCTCAATCCAAGGGGCGGGATAAACGGTTGCCTTTCAAATTCCCTCTGCACGCAATAGGATAGCGCTCCAACCAATCAGAGCAAGGCTAGTTGATAGATTCAACTTTAAACTCTGAACATATTTTCCTTTTTTAAGAATGACTTCAGGGCCGTTCTTTCTTTTCTCAAAGAAAAGCTGAACTCCAAGACTTCCAGAGTCCGCTGTTCACCAGCAGCAGCAGCAGCCATAAGCCCCGCCCACCCACTCTATATACGATGTGATTGGCCCAACGGAGAGTTGCTAGACGACCCTGGCTGCAAATTACATTTGCTGCCGCTAGGGAGGTCTAGATTTCTAGGCTAGCGAACAGAAGGAGTGGCTGAGAACGATGACGTTGAGGCCGTGCGCTAGTTTGAGTTGTAGTTCTGTAATGGCGGCGGAGCAAGATGCGAGCAAAGCCATTCGGTCCGTTGTGGCAACGCTGCCGAATATCCAGAAGTTAAAGCCCGAGCACGAACAATCTTTGCTGAGTTGTGTTGGAGGCCATGATGTCGTGGCCCTCCTCCCCACGGGGTTCAGGAACGGTTTGATTTTCCAGCTCGCTCCGTTAGTTGTGAAAGAGTTGGCTAAGGCTAACGCTAGTGATGCTAAGCCGACGTCACGACCAAGAGTGGACCAGAGTCTGGTAGGACCAGGCTAGTGTACCAGAGTCTGGAGGAGCAGGCTAGTGTACCAGAGTCTGGTAGGACCAGGCTAGTGGACCAGAGTCTGGTAGGACCAGGCTAGTGTACCAGAGTCTGGAGGACCAGGCTAATGGACCAGAGTCTGGTAGGACCAGGCTAATGGACCAGAGTCTGGTAGGACCAGGCTAGTGTACCAGAGTCTGGAGGAGCAGGCTAGTGTACCAGAGTCTGGTAGGACCAGGCTAGTGGACCAGAGTCTGGTAGGACCAGGCTAGTGTACCAGAGTCTGGTAGGACCAGGCTAGTGGACCAGAGTCTGGTAGGACCAGGCTAGTGGACCAGAGTCTGGTAGGACCAGGCTAGTGGACCAGAGTCTCGTAGGACCAGGCTAGTGGACCAGAGTCTGGTAGGACCAGGCTAGTGGACCAGAGTCTGGTAGGACCAGGCTAGTGGACCAGAGTCTGGTAGGACCAGGCTAGTGGACCAGAGTCTGGTAGGACCAGGCTAGTGGACCAGAGTCTGGTAGGACCAGGCTAGTGGACCAGAGTCTGGTAGGACCAGGCTAATGGACCAGAGTCTTGTAAGACCAGGCTAATGGACCAGAGTCTTGTAAGACCAGGCTAATGGACCAGAGTCTCGTAGGACCAGGCTAGTGGACCAGAGTCTGGTAGGACCAGGCTAATGGACCTTTTTGACCGTTCTCCGTCGCAGCATTTGGAAACATTTCTGTCTTCCTTCCACTCCGAATGTCGCAGCTTTCCTCATTCTTCCCGCTTGTAAACTAGCAGTCTTTGTGACTAGTTAAGCCCCGCCTACCCAGCCCGACGGCCAATAGGAAAGTAGTGGGCCATGACACAACGTGAGGTCGTATTCCTATTTTTAAAGTGCAAAACATTTTGGACTCAGTGTGGAAGGACCTTAATTCCAATCGGTGAAAGGAGCCAGAAGTGGAAGCACACCCAAAATGGGAAAAATCCCCCTTGTTAACTTTCATAATGTAATTATTTTCCCCAAAAATATACATTTTGCTTGAATGTAGCTTAAAGCACCTATTAATACTATTAATACCTTAAATGCACACATTCATACCCACTCAAACAAAGCCCCGTTGTTATACCGTTGGTAGTTGGACCTTTTCATCACGTTGCTGCTGCTCCTGTTGAAGGCACAGTTGCTTTTTAATCTCCCTTTCTCGATTGAAGATACAATAACAGCTGTTCACCATTCATTTTCCATTCACAGTGTTGCCATTTTCTTCCAGCCTTTTTTTTCCAATTTGAAACCAAGTTATTATTTATTTATTATTATGCATCTGAATGTGGTTAAGCTAGGTCATTTTAAAGCTAACGTAAAAGTTTGGAATGTTTGAAAATAGGTCAGCAGTGCACTTTTTATACTGGTGCACGGTGTGTGTGTGTGTGTGTGTGTGTGTGTGTGTGTGTGTGTGTGTGTGTGTGTGTGTGTGTGTGTGTGTGTGTGTGTGTGTGTGTGTGTGTGTGTGTGTGTGTGTGTGTGTGTGTGTGTGTGTTCTTGTTTAACTATATTCGTGGGGTCCAAAAACCAGGAGTCCAGTATACTTGTGGGGTCCGACCAGCCTTGTGGGGCCCAAAATGCTGGAGCCCACAAGGTTAAAGGGCTGTTTGAGGGTTAAGACTTGGTTTTAGGATTAGGGTTAGAATTAGGTTATGGTTAGGGTGAGGGTAAGGGTTAAGGTTAGGCATCTAGTGGTGATGGTTAAGGTTAGGGTAAGGGGCTAGGGAATGCATTATGTCAATGACGGGTCCCCACAAAGATAGTGCCACAAACGTGTGTGTGTGTGTGTGTGTGTGTTAGTATGTTTGTGTGTGTGTTAGTATGTTTGTGTGTGTGTTAGTATGTTTGTGTGTGTGTTAGTATGTTTGTGTGTGTGATAGTATGTTTGTGTGTGTGTGTGTGTGTTAGTATGTGTGTGTGTGTGTGTGTTAGTATGTGTGTGTGTGTGTGTGTGTGTGTGTGTGTTAGTATGTATGTGTGTGTGTGTGTGTGTTAGTATGCGTGTGTTTGTGTGTGTGTGTGTGTGTGTGTGTGTGTGTGTGTTAGTATGTTTGTGTGTGTGTGTTAGTATGTGTGTGTGTGTGTGTGTGTGTGTGTGTGTGTGTGTGTGTGTGTGTGTGTGTGTGTTAGTATGTGTGTGTACATACATAGCAAATGTGCATTTGTTATCCAATTTAAAGAGACAGAAGTAAACCTGCTGATAGGAAGACGCCTCCTTGGCTCAAAGTGGACTTAATGTGGGAGCCTGTCTGTATGTAGTCTGACCAGGACTGAAATGCATCCGTCATTGTGTTAGGATGTGCCAAAGAGTCTGTTTACTTCCTTGTTTTGCCTCTGTAAAAGCAGTTTACATTGGACCCTGATGGTGGAGGAAACTCTGCACGGTGATCGAGTCCCCCGAGGTTTTTCAAACCGAACAACGGACTACATCAGCGGCGATCTGCATCCACTACATTCACAGCAGAGAAACGAAGACTCTGGGCTACTGTAGCGGCTTCATGGGACTTGTGTTGTTACTGTAGGATTGTTAGATTATTCCAATTAAACATGAACACAAACCAAACTGGATTTCGCACACGGCTCTGGAGAACTGCCAGCCCTCGGTCCAAACACAGGAACACCGGCTTCTGAAGTCTGTGTCTTTCTACATTGCTTCAGATTTCGTTTGTATCAACCCAGAACTGAAGCAATAACTAAAAGGCTCCACGTAGGCGAGCTTTTAAAGTTTGTTCCAGTGTTGCCCATGTTTGAAACATGACTGTTGGATCCAAAAAAAACAATACCCGAACCCTTTTATGGAGTATAGATACATATTATATAACTACATGTACTTAAGAAACTGTTGACGCTAGTAGAGCTATCAGCAGTTCTATTAGCAAGGTAGTTAAAAGAAAAATAAGTGATCTTAATTCCTCTATCGTGATTTGATTTCAACCTTTGATGCTACAGTATGTCTTTTTTATTGCTCTGTGCATTTCTGTATTTGCAGTCCTGCAAGGTGAATCTTTAGAGTATTTTTTATTTTGAATCCGTTAGTCTCTCTCTCTCCAAGCTGAATCTTTTGGTGCTGGTGAGGATGTTGCAGGTCGGGAGCCGGCGAGTGACTGAACTGAACGTGAGGAAGACACTTTTTTTGGATTGTCCCGTGCTGGTGTTTCAAAGGATGCTAATCCGCGGTCCGCGGGCCTTAACGGGGACCTCTGCATGGTGAGGTATGACCCTCCTCTGTGGTCACAGAGTAACAGATGCAGCACGGAAGCAAATAACAGACACAAGTATTTATTTTGTTCGAAATTCACCTCTTTGAAATCTTTTAATTGGGAATTTCTTGATTTGCAATTTCAAAAGCTTGAATTTTATTTATACTTAACTTTTAAGTTTTAGAATTTCATAATAGATTCAGAAAAAAAAGAATTAATTCTGCAACGTGTGACCATTTGGGGGAAAGATTATATTCAGCTTTTGTAAAATTGCTAAAAATGGCAAAATAAAATTCATATTATATTTTAATTTCAAAGAGATCCATTTAATATTAACCCTCGTGTTGTCTTCCCTTCAACCTTGAAAAAATCTCATTTTTTCTGACATTTTTGACGCCTTTTTTCACAATTTGTTTTTGCTTTTTCCAACATTTTAAATTTTTAAATGTTTCTTCTACACATTTCCAGCGCTTATTTCTGTGTCTCATATTTTCTGATATAAAACAAATTTAAAACTGGTCAATGTGACCCGAGGTCAACACAAGGGCTCCATATAGGCTGTTAAAATGTAAATACTTTTGTCTCTTATTTGCTCCCATAATGCTGTAGCCTCTTGCAGGTCTGTGGCTGCGTGACTGTGTGAGATGCTGGCCGGTGCATTAGGCCGGCTACACACTGGCTGCGTGGCGTGTCCGTTTTTATTTCGGCTCCCATGCTAACAGGTTAGAGCGTGCACACTGCCTGCGTGACACGCACGTCTCAGTCGCGTCTCGAGCCGCGCCGAAAATGTGTGCACGCTAGAAATAGAACCGACGCCTATTTTTCACGCAAGCATGTTGGAAGAGTTTCCAGACAACATAGAATATGAAAAGATGTTAATATGTCATTTAGACACAAATACATTTAATAAATGACATGTTGATGTTTGAAAAATAGGTTTTGACATAATTGTAGATATAAATGTAATTTATAAACAAATAATTATCGATTTTCAATTATTGCACCTGTCAATACAGGAGGAAATATTCTGGAGCCTATTTCACCGTCAATCCTGCCGACGTTGTCTCTGCTGTAATCAGATCAGAATATATTTATGTTTATAGGAAACGTACATGTGTCCAGATGAGGCTAGCAGCAGCAGTCAGACACCTTTCTGGTGTGGAAAGACGTAGAAAACGCCACGCAACTGACACGCCACGCAACTGACACGCCACGCAGACGCCACGCAACTGACACGCCACGCAGACGCCACGCAGACGCCACGCAACTGACACGCCACGCAGACGCCACGCAACTGACACGCCACGCAGACGCCACGCAGACGCCATGCAACTGACACGCCACGCAACCAGTGTGAAGCCAGCCTTACAGTTCCCTATAAGATCACCTAAAGAAGCGTCAGCTTGTGTGTGTGTGTGTGTGTGTGTGTGTGTGTGTGTGTGTGTGTGTGTGTGTGTGTGTGTGTGTGTGTGTGTGTGTAAAAAAATAAAAAGACTAATGATGATGATTAAGAAGAAAAAAAGGAAAGAACCGTACTGTACACACTAAAGGGTTACGTTTTTAAGTGAAGCAACTCCACAAAGAAACAATAAATGTGATTTCAATTTCAGACACCGAGCCGTCGCCTTTATTCTAACGTCACAGCACATCAGCCATCTTTTTCTCACTCTGCCTCTAAACTCCCATAGCCACTAGGGGGAGGTACAACATTAGCTTTATAATGTTATATTAATAATGTACACTTTATTTTTATCCCACAAGGGGAAATTGCAATGTTTTCACTCTGTTGTTATTACACACAGGCCTGAATTACACACACACATTTTATTTTTTTCAGGGGAGGTTCACTAGAGGCAGCCTCTCTTTTTACAGGAACGCCCTGATCACATTCACACAGTTCCACATTCATACCTGGAAGCTGCCCAGTACTACCACAGTCTGATCTGACCACATTCATACCTGGAAGCTGCCCAGTACCACCACAGTCTGATCTGACCACATTCATACCTGGAAGCTGCCCAGTACCACCACAGTCTGATCTGATCACATTCATACCTGGAAGCTGCCCAGTACCACCACAGTCTGATCTGACCACATTCATACCTGGAAGCTGCCCAGTACCACCACAGTCTGATCTGATCACATTCATACCTGGAAGCTGCCCAGTACCACCACAGTCTGATCTGATCACATTCATACCTGGAAGCTGCCCAGTACTACCACAGTCTGATCTGATCACATTCATACCTGGAAGCTGCCCAGTACCACCACAGTCTGATCTGATCACATTCATACCTGGAAGCTGCCCAGTACTACCACAGTCTGATCTGATCACATTCATACCTGGAAGCTGCCCAGTACCACCACAGTCTGATCTGATCACATTCATACTGGAAGCTGCCCAGTACCACCACAGTCTGATCTGACCACATTCATACCTGGAAGCTGCCCAGTACCACCACAGTCTGACCTGACCACATTCATACCTGGAAGCTGCCCAGTACCACCACAGTCTGATCTGACCACATTCATACCTGGAAGCTGCCCAGTACTACCACAGTCTGATCTGATCACATTCATACCTGGAAGCTGCCCAGTACTACCACAGTCTGATCTGATCACATTCATACCTGCTCAGTACCTCTACATGCATTAATGGAGAGATGTCAGAGTGAGGGGGCTGCCCATGGAAAGGCGCCCGAGCAGTTGTTATGTTTGTTAATAAGAAGCAGATTTGACTTCAATGCACTCTTAGATGAAAGGGGGAAAACAGAAGCTCGTTAGGATCTTAATTGGCCACAATGTGGACATGTATCTGGCTGAACCGCATGGCGTACATATAAAACAAAACAATACTGCTAATTGAGGAAAGCTTTATATAGAAGAACACGACACAACATAACTTTTAACAACGTTAGATGCAGAGTTTCCGACATTATTCTAGCCCCATGGAAACAGATGGTTACACATCAATCAACAATGTCCTTCCCGTATAAAGTGTGCAGAACTACGATACAAAACAACTTTGTTGTCAGTTTACTTAATCAAATGAATTATTGTTAATATGGTGGTGTGGTGATGGTGCAGTGGATATGACATACGCCTTTGGTGTGGGAGACCTGGGTTCAATTCACACTGCAATACATCAACCAATGTGTTGCTGAGCAAGGCTCCAGAGGCGTGCAACCTCTGATATGTAGCAAATGTAAGCGTCAGCTAAATGACATGTAATGTAATATAAAAATATAGATTATTGCGGCTTTAAATTGGGAGACCGGGGATAGTTGTAACGCGTCCAATTTCTCCAATCGGGAACAAGTTTGGAATCACCCAAGGGGGTTAGCTTCTCCTTGGAACGCGTAGCTCCTATGGCGCCATTTTGATGCTAACAAGCCATCACCTCCCGTTTGCATTCCATTGACTGCCATTCATTCTGATGCTACCAAGCCATCAGCTCCCGTTAGCATCCCATTGACTGCCATTCATTCTGATGCTACCAAGCCATCACCTCCCGTTAGCATCCCATTGACTGCCATTCATTCTGATGCTACCAAGCCATCACCTCCCGTTAGCATCCCATTGACTGCCATTCATTCTGATGCTACCAAGCCATCACCTCCCGTTAGCATCCCATTGACTGCCATTCATTCTGATGCTACCAAGCCATCACCTCCCGTTAGCATCCCAATGACTGCCATTCATTCTGATGCTACCAAGCCATCACCTCCCGTTAGCATCCCATTGACTCCCATTCATTCTGATGCTACCAAGCCATCAGCTCCCGTTAGCATCCCATTGACTCCCATTCATTCTGAAGCTACCAAGCCATCACCTCCCGTTAGCATCCCATTGACTGCCATTCATTCTGACGTCACTTTGACAGAGAATAACTTTACATCTGAAGCGTTTAAAGACTATCTGGCTACTATTTATTTCTAAAGAAACACGACAATGTATAAAAGGCTCCATTACCTTATATCTCACGTTATGAGAGAGATATGGGTGGGCTTACGGTTCCATGACACGCGGGAAGAACAGGACGGAATAGAAGAAAGCGACTTTAGGAAAGTTGACATGCCGGACACGGTCCCCGGTCTCCTGGGTGAAAGTCCTGTGTTTGACCCATCCATCTCCCCCAACCAACCTCCTTACGCGTTACATACTACTCCCTACCGTATTCGCGCCTAATGCTACGCCATCTTCTCATTGACTTTACATTACATTGCATTGTTTTCCGTGGTAGCCACACGGATTTTCACACA
Source organism: Zingel zingel (assembly GCA_023566125.1). Classification (NCBI taxonomy): domain Eukaryota; kingdom Metazoa; phylum Chordata; class Actinopteri; order Perciformes; family Percidae; genus Zingel; species Zingel zingel. The sequence continues at coordinate 1,243,821 of CM042325.1, read as the reverse complement.
TTCCGTGCCACCACCACCACCACGTAATGCGCTGTTAACAATTCGTGATCATTTCACGGAATTTTGTGCGACCAGGCTGGACAAAAAGTTCAACTCGGTGTAAACCAACATACGCCAAGAGGAGCATCCATATGTTCCTACATTTCTACATTTTTTAGCAAAATTAGGCCCTATGTTCCCACATCAGATTAGAAACAGATCAGATTTTACCCCCCTTTCTCCCAATTTGGTAGCCAATTACACCTATCCTTAACGTTGAAAGGAGCCAGTTGAGGTGTTTCAGGCATCTTGTAAGGATGCCCCCTGGGCGCCTCCCTAGGGAGGTGTTCCAGGCACGTCCAGCTGGGAGGAGGCCTCGGGGAAGACCCAGGACTAGGTGGAGGGACGTCCAGCTGGGAGGAGGCCTCGGAGAAGACCCAGGACTAGGTGGAGGGACGTCCAGCTGGGAGGAGGCCTCGGGGAAGACCCAGGACTAGGTGGAGGGACGTCCAGCTGGGAGGAGGTCTCGGGGAAGACCCAGGACAAGGTGGAGGGATTATATCTCTAACCTGGCCTGGGAACGCCTCGGGATCCCCCAGTCGGAGCTGGTTAATGTGGCTCGGGAAAGGGAAGTTTGGGTTCCCCTGCTGGAGCTGCTACCCCCGCGACCCGATACCGGATAAGCGGACGAAGATGGATGGATGGATGGAATTACACCTAACCTATTATCCAGTAGCAATGGATGGACTACAGAAGGAATGTAACCCTAACATAGGGCCTAATTTTAAGAAAAATCTTAGAAATGTGGGAACATAGGGCTGACCCCACACTAAGAAGTAAAACAAGCTAACATGCATGAGTATCTGTATAAAGCTCAGTTAAAAGTATCCCATTCTCTGCTGCCCTCGGAGGCGAGCACCGTAGGAACAGGAGGATGCCTCAGCGTTGGGTTTAGTTTCGACGTTTGGATGAATAAAAGGCCACTACCAGACGAAGTTCACAGAGGAGACAAATAAATCTGCTTGACAGATACACTGTAATGACGTTACTTCATGTTTTATAACGGCAATTCCCTTTCCCCTGAAACCCAGGATGCCATTTCCGAGCTCAATTCTTAATAACCTGACTGCGTCTTAAAGCAAATCAATGACGCGGTTAATGAGTTCTGCTGAATTGGCTCCACAGCGTTGCATATTATGTTAGCAGTAAATTACAAGGCCTTGTAACTTCCAGTCTTTGTCAGTGGACAAACAACATAGTGCATCAATATAGTGGCTTATATTTTTCTTTAAAAACACATTTAATTCCAGTGTACAGCTTGTGTAAATGATGGGCCCTGAAGTGCTCGTTCCATGTTGTTTGTCTTGGACGTGCAGCAGCTCCCACACACATCCAAGTGGACAATCTCGTGTTGTAGTCCATAAAACATCTGTGTGGATCTCATTTTTTTGTATTCCCTTTACGGGAAACTCACTGAGATAATAGTGTGTGGGAAGAGTGAAGAGGCTCCACAAGAATTGAGTTCAGGACCGGAATTACAGATAAAGCTGGGTGGTCCATCGCTGCAGTATAACATACATCTGTTGTGTACCTGTATATCTTAAAGTGCTCATATTCTGCTCATTTTCAGGTTCATAATTGTATTTTGAGGTTGTACCAGAATAGGTTTACATGGTTTAATATTTTTGTTGTACTGCTCATTGCTGCAGCTCCTCTTTTCACCCTGTGTTCAGGTCTCTGTTTTAGCTCCAGAGTGAGACCTCTCACTGCTGGAACATCTTTGTTGGCAGTCGCACATGCTCAGTAGCTAGGTAAGACCACATGCTCAGTAGCTAGGGAAGACCACATGCTCAGTAGCTAGGTAAGGACTACTAGCCAGTCAGAAGCAGAGTATGAGGGCGTGCCCTGACAGTACCTAGGTAAGGACTACTAGCCAGTCAGAAGCAGAGTATGAGGGCGTGCCCTGACAGTACCTAGGTAAGGACTACTAGCCAGTCAGAAGCAGAGTATGAGGGCCCTGACAGTACCTAGGTAAGGACTACTAGCCAGTCAGAAGCAGAGTATGAGGGCGTGCCCTGACAGTACCTAGGTAAGGACTACTAGCCAGTCAGAAGCAGAGTATGAGGGCCCTGACAGTACCTAGGTAAGGACTACTAGCCAGTCAGAAGCAGAGTATGAGCAGTATGTTCAAGCAGCAATTACGACTCATCTTTTCGTTTGTAAAAGTAAATGTTTTTTGTTATTTTTTACTTTACGGAACAAACTGAGCTATGTCACGTTGTGCGTCACAGGCGTCTGATTTTAACCCAGACATGAGTTCAGGAGTGAGATGGCGGTCGGTATCTGTACCTGTTGCTCTTGACTGGGGTAAATCTGAAGCGTGAACCAGGAGGGAGTAGCTGAGACTGAGTGAAGGGGGGTGTATGTGCGGAGTCAGCAACGGCTTTCAGCTGCACAGCTTCCGGGAAGCCTTTGCTCATTAGCGCCACCTCTGTTCAGCAGAAGACTGCAACTATTGTCGCGAGCACCAGCGCGGGTATAAATAGTCACGGCGATCCCATGACGTCACATTTGTACGCGCCAGCTGGGCTGCGTCCAGTATATAACGGCCTTCATTGAGCTTGCTTGAAAAGCTTGCGCGCCAACGTCATTCATTTCATTGGATCCCTTGCTGGTGATGATGCAGCCTGTGGGCGGGCTTAAGAGTACACACGTGGGGTAGAAGCCGCTGATTGGCTGAGAAGCTTTCACTCAAAGCTTTTCTCGGGCTGCTAAAGCCCGGTTCACACGGGACGATTTTAAAATGATCGGCCGATTCTCCAACCCTGAGAGACCCCACACACGGCGGTAAAAGATCACGGGTCTAACAGTTCTGGTCGTACAGCGTGACGGCAACATCAACACATCACACACCAACCGACTTGACTCCCGAGCGTTCCCAGGTCAGACGGGACATCTCGCAGAATCCCTCGAGATCAAACGTGACTTCAGAGTAACCAATCACGGCGGACGAAGAGGATGCAGTGGCGATAGTTTGGAGTTTGTTTTTAACCGAAAGAAACGTCATCAAAAGAAAAGGCGATGGTCAAAGAAGTGGAGACAACGCTGTTTCCCGGTGCTTTCCTCGCCGCCTCGTCACCTGGCTTTCTGATTGGCTACACGCCACAGTCCACAGGCTGCGTGCTGGTTGGTCCCCGGGGGACGCCACACACGAGGAGACATCGGGCCAAACAATCCAACATGTTGGATATCCCCGATTTGAGATGGGAGCGGTCCCGACGTCCTTCCCAGCAGACGAGAGCAGTCTTAACACACCGCACACGGCAGGAACATCTGATCAGGTTATTCTACGATCATCGGAGCATCCTGAAGATCGTCTGAAGGGGAATCGGGGCTAAAATCGGCCTAATTATCCTGCCGTGGGAACCAGGCTGTATTGGATGAACTGCTAGAATAAAAATCACTCACTACTCACTATAGGCCTGGGTCAAAATGGGCGGGCCCGGACCTAAAATGGGTGGGCCCAATGGTAGCGCCGCGGGTGCGCCTGCCAATACACAAACACCTTCATTACTCGAATATCAACGGGCTGCGCTTTGAATCCAAATATCCAAATATAAACAAAGGCTGCGTTAACAGAAGAAAAAACTAATCTTTCACCGACGATACCCAGATGACATTGATTACAGAAGAGATATTTATTCTGTAAATAAACGATCCTCTTGGATTCGAATAAGAGCACCCAGTATTATGTGGGATTGTAACGTGTCAGAAATTGGAACGTGAAGATAGATTTCGTGAAATATTTATCTGACACATGCTGTAAACACTCAGAACGAGCACCAACATAATGCATAAACAACCCAGTCCCCAAGCAGAGCAGTAGCTCCTTTGGGGGATTCTATCACTTCATGGTCATCAGTTCTGGACTGCTTCTTCTTAAATGGTAAAAGAAAGAAGACTCCAGACATGAATTTGTGAAAGATAGATGAAAGCAGATTTTGTACGAACTAAGACGAGGTTCCTTAAAGTCTTATCAGACGATAAGATGTTCTGCGGTGATCGTTTGATGGACTATACAGCGTCTTGATTGTCCTGTTTCCTCAAATATCTCAGTCTCCTATGATGTACCCAGAAGGCCACGTTAGCGTTATATCACTTCGGATACACAAAGCCAGTATCAGATCTAGGGCTGTCCCAAACTATTTAAATGGTTAATGTAGCAATTATCTTTTCAATTAGTCGACTAATCTAACGATTTAGAGCCCGACCGATAAAGGATTTTAAATATAGTATACTATACTGATAAAGGCCGATATCAATACAAATATTTGGTGATTTAAAAATCCGATATTCTGATATATTGGCTGATATATATATATATATATATATATATATATATATATATATATATTTATTTATTTTATTTTTTTTAAATCCTGTAACAAAACAGGTGTGTATGTGAGCGTGTGTGTGTGTGAGTCTCTGTGTGTGTGTGTGTGTGTGAGTCTGTGTGTGTGTGTGTGTGTGTGTGTGAGTCTCTGTGTGTGTGTGTGTGTGTGTGTGTGTGTGTGTGTGTGTGTGTGAGTCTCTGTGTGTGTGTGTGTGTGTGTGTGTGTGTGTGTGTGTGTGTGTGTGTGTGTGTGTGTGTGTGTGTGTGTGTGTGTGAGCGTGTGTGTGTGTGTGTGTGAGTTTCATCTGTCTTCATTTCAGATCAACAAAGGTCAGGTTAACAGATCTTCATCAGATTTTGAGAGGCTCATCAGCTCCCCATTTCCGGTGAGTCCCGACCGCCCTGTCTCCGACTGAACATGTCAGGTCGGCCCAAATGAAGGCCGACGGCTCCTCGGACGGACGACGGCACGGGACACACCGACCAGACTCGAGTCACCGACCTCGCCAGACGGTCTGACGGCCGGTTATCAGCTCGGTGTGTAACTGACTTAAGGCTAAAAAAAAGTTCCTTCAAAAAAAGTAGTGTGAAGTCCTTCGTAGGTCAATCTACTGTGTTTTCAGATCCATTTTTGGTCCGAGACTGAGAGATAATCCACCTTTTTTCAGTTTGCACGCATGCAATGAGCCATGAAAGGAGAGGATTAAGCGCCAGGAATGATGGATCCAAATCTTCTAACAAGTTAATCTGAGTCAGGATACACTCTGGCCCCTTTGGGCCTCCTTCCTCCTGATACTTCCACATTTTCTCTTTGACATTTGTTTTGAATCTTGAACACTGGGGAACAGGAAAGGCTCATATCTCTGTGTGGAGATTAGATCCTTGGACCCCGGAGGTGCCACATGAATGTCCTAACTCAACCTATTGTTAGCCGACACACACGAACAACCCAACATACCCAGAGTGCACACAAAGTTGAGCTAAGGGCAGGAAACATTAGTATTTCGGACCCTTTTGGCAAACATTTTCAATGTAAACAGACTGAAAATCGCAGAACAATACATTTATGGTCACACAGTCACAGATGTTATTGACTTCACCTATTACCAGTTTCCTCTTTCTTTGCAAAATACAGAAAACATAAATCCGAACTTGTTTAACAGGCGCCCAAGTTGTTGAAAATCCATCAGTCGGACGTGACAGTTGAAACCTCATCCACACATTTATTTGGGGGTTGTTGTCAGACGAATGTGATGGATATTAGTAGGAGAACAGGGCTGCCTCGGAGCTGTTCACACCACCCGGAGTCTCTCACGTCGGCCTGAATCTGACATGGGTCGGCTTTCATCCGTGGTGTAGTCTACGTCAGTCATTCCCAAACTGTGGACCGTGAGGGTACTGCAGGTGGAGTAATATGTGGTAAGAATATGTATATTGATATACAATCTAAATTAAATTGTCGTTATTGTGTGATTACCAAAATAGGCTAGTGGCGCTCGGCCTTATCCCTAACCCTAAAATCGCCAAAGGTTTTGAAATGTTGACTATATCCAAGTATTACTGTATAGATTGAATACTCCATTGCTATAGAAATAAGCCTGTTGTTCAAATTAACCTGATTCTGCCCTCGGGCGTTTGAGTAAATGAATAAGTTAAATATGTACCAGCCGTTCTGTTAACGAGCCGGTTGTCCTGATGAGATGACCAGTTCTAGTTGTAGTGCTAGTAGGCCTATTAATTAAGAGGTGAGGATTAATTCAGGTGGGACTGTGTGAAGACATATTTTATTATGTGTATTATGAGGTGGTCCGCAAAGATTCTTGATTACAAATAGTTGTCCACACACACAACAAATTTGAGAACCCCCTGGACAAGAGAACCGAACGGTTCGGATGTTTTTTCATGAACCGTACCGCCAGTGTTGCCAACTTAGCGACTTTGTCGCTATATTTAGCGACTTTTCAGACCCCCTTAGCAACTTTTTTTTTAAAAAGCGACTAGCGACAAATCTGGCGACTTTCTGTAGAAAAGTCGGCAGTATTGTCCAGCGAGCACGCCATGCATTTCTCTCCTGTAGCCGCCAAAACAACCTCCTGTTCTGGGACAGAGGAGCAGAGGAGCAGCCTCTCCCCTCGCTCCTCATGTGCAGCAGCTCTGCACAGTGTGCAGGCAGGTAGAAAGGGAGGGGGACAGGGTGTGGGGGGGCCGGTGTAGGTGGGACAGGGTGTGGGGGTGCCGGTGTAGGTGGGACAGGGTGTGGGGGGGCCGGTGTAGGTGGGACAGGGTGTGGGGGGGCCGGTGTAGGTGGGACAGGGTGTGGGGGGGCCGGTGTAGGTGGGACAGGGTGTGCGGGGGCCGGTGTAGGTGGGACAGACAGCAGGACGCCACGGGAGAAAGACGCCGCTGAGCTGGCCTGGTCCTGGGCAAGCCAGCCTTCTTTGAGGAATTCTTTATCGATCTTTTTCCCTCCCATTGTAGAATTTCTTTTGTTTACTTCAAAGATCGGCTACCTAAGTAATAATTATAAGGTAAAATATATTCCTGTATTGAATTTGTGATTATTTAGCTAAAGAGTTCTATTTATTTCTATTTACCTTGCTGACACAACCACTAAGCTTTATACAAATGATTGCGTAATGACGTCAACAATATGCAAATGAGCGTATGACGTCATCTAGCGACTTTTAGCGACTTTTGGAAATGGTGCTAGCGACTTTCATTGGAAAAGAGTTGGCAACACTGCGTACCGCCCCTAGTATCTGTGGGTCTTAGTGACTACCTTACATATTCACCAATAAGCCTACAATGTAATAAGGATATTTTCCAAAATGTCAGATTAATCCTTTAATTTCATACATCATTTGCACTTAAACTGAGCAAGAAGGAGATGTAGCCTCCTCACTGCTAGCAGGTCAACGGTGGGTCACAGCCAGCATATCATCATATACATATACATCATATCGAGTGAACCTAGGGACAAGTGTCCCTATCTAAATAAACCTTTAATAATAATAATAACCTACTTCAGATAAAGCGTAATCCGGGAAGAGACAAGAGAGCTATTTTTAGTCTTTGTAGCTTGGATCTGATATGTCATCTTTTGAATTTACAGACTGAAAGGATAGCGAGACACTGAGCAGAACAGGCTTAACGGTCTGGCGCCGTTCCTCGGCATCGTTCCTAAGCATGACGCCTCCAGGATTTCATTCATCACCACACGGCTATGTGTGTGTGGGCAGGCCAGCACCCATCAAGATGCAACCCACAGCATCTCTGTCCGTCTGATACGCTCACAATCCCACATTGGCAGCCCCACATCAACCCTTCTTGCAGGATCCCTGTTTATACATACACAAAACAAGCCTTCTTCTTAAACCATAAGAGTAAAGAAAGATCACCGCAGTCATAACCATAAACTGTTATTTCTTATCTACACATTTATATCGTATACACAATCTCTTCTGAATCTGCCTGTTTATTTTGGCACCATGCTGCTTCTGGGACTGCTGCTGAAAACGCCATTTTCGCTCCCAGAGAAATGTGCTACTGTGAAATGTTTGTCTTCGACGTCCCCCGTGGGGGAAGATTTGTTTATACTTGGTATTTTGGAGTCTTAAACAGACTTGACTGAGAAGAGCCCCACATTTATGCACACAGCTTCCGCACTTTTGTCCAGATTGCCATGTAAACAGAACGCCGTGCGATCCGTTCTGCAGGCAGGGACGAGTCTCCGGGTGCAGGTGCCTTGTTTTTGTTGTGGGCTCCCAGGAGATGTACTGCGGAAATTAATTTCAGAAATGATCTAAACATATCGCGGCGAACTTCCAATGATTTCTGTGTCTGAGGGTCACAATCTTCTTGTTTATTTCGTGTACGGGTCACGATTTTCTCGTTTATTTCGTGTACGGGTCACGATCTTCTCGTTTATTTCGTGTACAGGTCACGATCTTCTCGTTTATTTCGTGTACAGGTCACGATCTTCTCGTTTATTTCGTGTACGGGTCACGATCTTCTCGTTTATTTCGTGTACGGGTCACGATCTTCTCGTTTATTTCGTGTACGGGTCACGACCTTCTCGTTTATTTCGTGTACGGGTCACGATCTTCTCGTTTATTTCGTGTACGGGTCACGATCTTCTCGTTTATTTCGTGTACGGGTCACGATCTTCTCGTTTATTTCGTGTACGGGTCACGATCTTCTCGTTTATTTCACGTACGGGTCACGATCTTCTCGTTTATTTCGTGTACGGGTCACGATCTTCTCGTTTATTTCGTGTACGGGTCACGATCTTCTCGTTTATTTCGTGTACGGGTCACGATCTTCTCGTTTATTTCGTGTACGGGTCACGACCTTCTCGTTTATTTCGTGTACGGGTCACGATCTTCTCGTTTATTTCGTGTACGGGTCACGATCTTCTCGTTTATTTCGTGTACGGGTCACGATCTTCTCGTTTATTTCGTGTACGGGTCACGATCTTCTCGTTTATTTCACGTACGGGTCACGATCTTCTCGTTTATTTCGTGTACGGGTCACGATCTTCTCGTTTATTTCACATACGGGTCACGATCTTCTCGTTTATTTCGTGTACAGGTCACGATCTTCTCGTTTATTTCGTGTACAGGTCACGATCTTCTTGTTTATTTCGTGTACAGGTCACGATCTTCTCGTTTATTTCGTGTACAGGTCACGATTTTCGAACGTTACGATTTCACGAAATGCCATGAGACTGGACTGCTCTGGGGGACGCAACAACGGGGAAATTAAACGCCACAGGCCGGCCACAACAACGGAGAAATGAAACGCCACACGCCGGCCACAACAACGGGGAAATGAAACGCCACATTTTTTGCTCTTGCAAAATGGGTGGCAACTAACTGCAGACCTGTCAGCATCGTAGAGGACTCGGGTCTTAAAGACGTGCTACGGTTGGCGTGTTCTGACCCGTCTCGTTGCCGTCGAGGGGGACAGTAGTTTCACCATACACAGCCTGTACCACACGGAGAAAGCAGCTAAACTGGAACAGCTGCAAAGTGCAAACGCTGTCTCATTAACCGGGGATCACTGGACGTCAGTGAGTAATCAACATTAATTAGGAGTTACTGCACACTAGATTGACTCTGGCTGGACTTTGCACTCGTTGGCCTTAACGGTTCGACATACAGAAGAACACTACGCTGAAACATGTGCCGAGCACTTCAGCCAAGTTGCAGAGGCGTGGGGCATTACCTTTTCTGTGCAGGAGAATTGTTACATTCCTTGTTATTAGAAAAATGTAAAGGCTAAATGTCCTGCTGTGGCTTCTGGTTTTTGGACCATTTTGTTTGTACTCTATAAGCAAAGTGTTAGTGTTACGTCTCAGTCGACTGCTGTGGTGTTTTAGTTAGGTACTTGGAGGAATTGTGCAATAATGACAGATTCACACATTTGTTTACAGTAAATAAATAATAGTCAAGTTCATAAAGTCACTTTCTTTGCATTCATTTGATTCCCAATCAAGATCCACTGGTAAGAATGGCTTTCCATTATTATGGACTTAAAAACAGTTCTGAAATGCAAAATAATAGAATTTTAATTGTGATAAAACATGCAATTAATCGCGATTAAAAAACTGTAATCGTTTGACAGCCCTAATATATATATATATATATATATATATATATATATATATATATATATATATATATATATATATATAGTCTTAAATGTGGTGAAGGGAGGATGCTGGCGTTAGTGTAGGCGGCGCATTTGGGCCCAGTCGCTACGTCTGGTAGGACCAGGCTAGAAATATATTATATATATTGTGAGAAAAATAGAGTTTTTTTTTTTTTAGAGGAAGTAAACATGTACTTGTAGAACCCAAAATACAAGTATAAACCTGAAAATGAGCATGATGTCATTCATGGTCTCCTTTAACTAATTAAAAAAAGTGCAGGCAACAGGCAGTAATAACGGGAACATGATTTTAGATGCTCCTGGAATGCGAAATGAATGAAAATCACTTGCAGCACTGTCCCATCTTACCTGGGTCCCGACTTAGGCTAGAGCCGGCACAGCACAGAGAAAGGATGGCCCTCTTTAGTTAAGCTCAGTGCGTCTATGAGGTAATAACCACCGTCTGAAGAGGTGAATGCTGATTGACCACAGCCTATAAAGATCCAAAGTCTATAATCCCTGCAACAAGATGACAGGGAAACACATTAGGCCCTGTAAATGCCACTTGTTCCACAGAGAGCATCAAGGGTTGCACGGCTTTCTCGTAACTATGAGTCACCATGTGGCCTTGGCTCTTATGGTTTGTCAGCTGGATATGCCCCATTAATGTCTGTTCTAATTCAAACAACAGATGCCTTTCTGGATTCAGGATTGGAAATATTGAAGTCCTCGGCTGCCTCTTTGCAAAGCTGGGTTTCACTTGAAGTGCTAAAGTTGTCGTTAAATGTTAATGGTTTTTTTTTCAGTCGCAGTGTGTTTGCTGAGCTGCTGCTGATTAACATATGGTATTTAATAGAAAATCTATTATAACAAAAGGGCAGAATTTTAAACTCAAATCTGATAGTTCATTGAATCCGTAGGGATCAAACATTTAGCACTGTGCTCTCACAATTTATAAATGATGCTTATTGGACTCGTGGAGGCTGTAATTGAAGGTCAAAATGTCATGCTTTGAAAAGCCAGAGCTGCTGTAGCAATGGTTCAATAATGATGAAACTTAGAGAGGTAGGGGATAGCACTACTGACAAGCCCGTAGACTGTAGAAATAATGGACAAAGCTTCCGGGTCTGAGACGTAAAGTAGAGGGTGACACAGGAATCAGCTGTCGCTCCCATCCCATCCCGAGCCCACGGAAATACTCCCGTCACATCCCGATCACGTGACTGCCCCCACCTGTCCAAATCCTGTCCTGCAAAATCCTGAGAGAAAAGAGAAAGACTCCCAAATCCTGCAGGCTCGCACGCCACCCGGCGGAAAAGAGAGAAAGAAAAAGAGATGTTGTCCATCGCTCTCTGGAGGAGAACTAGCCAGTTTATATCGCGTGTGTGAGTTTGGTTAATCACGGTCAAATCACTGAGGTTGCCTCGGAAATGTAGACTACACTATACATGCATTACCTGCAGGCCTAGGTAACATGCATTACCTGCAGGTCTAGGTAACATGCATTACCTGCAGGTCTAGGTAACATGCATTACCTGCAGGTCTAGGTAACATGCATTACCTGCAGGTCTAGGTAACATGCATTACCTGCAGGCCTAGGTAACATGCATTACCTGCAGGTCTAGGTAACATGCATTACCTGCAGGTCTAGGTAACATGCATTACCTGCAGGCCTAGGTAACATGCATTACCTGCAGGTCTAGGTAACATGCATTACCTGCAGGTCTAGGTAACATGTATTACCTGCAGGCCTAGGTAACATGCATTACCTGCAGGTCTAGGTAACATGCATTACCTACAGGCCTAGGTAACATGCATTACCTGCAGGTCTAGGTAACATGCATTACCTGCAGGTCTAGGTAACATGCATTACCTGCAGGTCTAGGTAACATGCATTACCTGCAGGTCTAGGTAACATGCATTACCTGCAGGTCTAGGTATAATGTATTACCTACAGGCCTAGGTAAAATGCATTACCTACAGGCCTAGGCCATTTCATTACGTAATTCCTAACGGAGATCATCTCACACTCAAAACACACATTTCTCCGTCCCGCTCCCGTTGATTTCTATGCTCTGTTCCGTCCCTATCACGTTACCAACAGTGGAATTGACTCCTGTACCGCGGGACTCCCACGGGTCACGGTATTACCGCGGTACGGGAGTCATCACTGTTTCCCGAAAAATTGTCACCCTCTAAAGTGAAGCCGATGCTGAAGCTCCTTAAAGCTGCATTCTCTGTAACTTCCAGCAGGGGGAGTCTCCTTAAAGCTGCATTCTCTGTAACTTCCAGCAGGGGGAGTCTCCTTAAAGCTGCATTCTCTGTAACTTCCAGCAGGGGGAGACTCCTTAAAGCTGCATTCTCTGTAACTTCCAGCAGGGGGAGTCTCCTTAAAGCTGCATTCTCTCTAACTTCCAGCAGGGGGAGACTCCTTAAAGCTGCATTCTCTGTAACTTCCAGCAGGGGGAGACTCCTTAAAGCTGCATTCTCTCTAACTTCCAGCAGGGGGAGACTCCTTAAAGCTGCATTCTCTGTAACTTCCAGCAGGGGGAGACTCCTTAAAGCTGCATTCTCTGTAACTTCCAGCAGGGGGAGACTCCTTAAAGCTGCATTCTCTGTAACTTCCAGCAGGGGGCGACTCCACTGGCTCCAGAAAGAAGTCTGTTTCTATAGAAGTCTATGAGAAAATGAGCCGACTTCTCTCTTGATTTATTACCTCAGTAAACATTTTCATAATGAGTTCATGGTCTCAATCACTAGTTTCTTGTGCAGTAGAAAATACAGAGCAGATTCCCCAGACTAATGTTCAAAAGATTGAGCTTGGTCTGGTGATAGCCAGACTACAATGAAGCGTTACTACTTGACAATGTCCATAAAAAAAGATAGTGTGATGAACCACACCAGTATGAGTGGGAGGAGTTTCATCCTCATCGCCCAAAAATATAGAGAAATTCTCTAGACGGTTCCTAAAACATCTTGTCTGTTATTCTTCATCCCTCACTTGTGGATTCTGTTGGACACCGGCCGTTATTTTCTGCAAAACAATCAGTGGAGACAATGCTTTACGAGACATTACGAGGCCTGAGGCTGAGAGACATTTTACGCTGACAAACTGGAGCCCGTCCAGTTTCAAAAGCGTAGACGAAATGAGTCTGGTCAAAGCCATTTCCGTGTTATTTACAGACCTGTATCTAACAACAAGCTTTCAGCTCTGCGAGCCAGTATTGATCTGTGCTGATGCTCTCTGAAGTCTGGGGATGCATTAAGAAGAGGAGCGCTCCCAGAGCCACTCCACGGATAATAAGCAATACACTGAAGTGTTAATTAGGCACCAGGGCTATATCAGTATCGGATGAATAGACTGCACAATGATATCAGTGATAGCCTCAGCGGAAACACTCTTTTTGGTTTAATTATGAATGTGGTGTGATTTTTTTTGTCTTCTATGATTAATATTTAAATGGTTATTGAACGCCTGACATCGTTGAACCATTAGACTCCTAACAAGCAACTACTTATCTTCCTTACATAAAGTTCAGGGATGCACCGAATCCAGAATTCAGCTTTGGATCCGGCTGAATATCGGGCTTTGCTTGCACTACGTGTGCCACGCGTTGTGGTGGTGAAATGCACCACGATGCAGAACTACGAAAGGGTCACAACGCCGTAGGAGTTGATGCAGAAGCATAAAACAGCCTTTAAAGCTCATGAACACACAAAGTTGGAAGAACAACTTCCCAACGTCCCAACTCTCAAGGAGCACGTGGCTGCAGCATAGTGCAAGCTGCAAATGTTAGCACGTCTGGCTAACTAGCTTGACGATAGTAGCAACTTAACCAAGGCCAGCGTACGTCACATCTACGTCTTCAAGCTCAGTTGGAGGCTGCTCAGTAACGCTCAGCCATCACCGGAAAAGAGCTTCACTGGTCTCCGTGGAAGTCTACGGTGCCGCTTTGTCCAGTCTTTTACTGTCTTTGGTCTCTGTGCTGCTTGTGTGTGTGCTGCTGGCCGCCGCCGGGCCAGGCTGCTTGCTTGCTTGTTTGCCCGGCACCGCTGAGTCCCTCCCGTTAGCATCCCATTGACTGCCATTCATTCTGATGCTACCAAGCCATCAGCTCCCGTTAGCATCCCATTGACTGCCATTCATTCTGATGCTACCAAGCCATCAGCTCCCGTTAGCATCCCATTGACTGCCATTCATTCTGATGCTACCAAGCCATCAGCTCCCGTTAGCATCCCATTGACTGCCATTCATTCTGATGCTACCAAGCCATCAGCTCCCGTTAGCATCCCATTGACTGCCATTCATTCTGATGCTACCAAGCCATCAGCTCCCGTTAGCATCCCATTGACTGCCATTCATTCTGACGTCATTTTGACAGAGAATAACTTTACATCTGAAGCGTTTAAAGACTCTATTCGTCCGTTGTTTATTTTATAAAGAAACACGACAATGTATAAAAGGCTCCATTACCTTGTAGCTCACGTTATGGCTCCGTAGCAGACGTTGTTATAAAAATAGGCTAACGATTGGGTCATAACCACGAGACTTACTGTCTCATAGTAGAGGAATTACCGTATAGTCCAGGAGAAGCTCTCAGGCAGTTTGGACTTCCATTAGCTGTTTAAGTGTAATTACTAATGTTAACTATCATGTTAGTGATCAGTAATTAGCCTGTGCCTATGTTATCTCCTTACATATACCTACGCTCTCCGTCTCTGCTAGATTGGGAATGATTGAGATTTCTCTTGGCACAGCTACCAGAAGACTTCCAACTTTCAGACAGGTTGCTCACGTCACATCTACGTCTTCAAGCTCAGTTGGAGGCTGCTCAGTAACACTCAGCCATCACCGGAAAAGAGCTTCTAATGTCCTTCACTGGTCTCTGTCCAGAGACACGGGACCTGCTGGTCCATTATATATGTCTATGGCTCTGCGCTGTGACAGGAGCGGCACTTACCCACAATTTCCACCAACTTAGACACTCTTTCTCATGGGGGGGCCAAATTCTCTGGGTGGGCAAAGCAGAGAAAGGGGAGGTAACCTTTCCCCTTATGATGTCATAAAGGGAAGATTCCAGATCGGCCCATCTGAGCTTTCATTTTCTCAAAGGCAGAGCAGGATACCCAGGGCTCGGTTTACACCTATCACCATTTCCAGCCACTGGGGGGCCATAGGCCGGCTGGGGGAACTCATATTAATGTTAAAAACCCTCATAAAGAGACATTTTCATGCCATGGGACCTTTAAACAACAGTTGGCCATGGCCGCCACTACTACCGAAGCTTCCAATACTCGCTATTGATTAGTACTGAAGCTTCGAAGCGAGAAAAAATGGTATATATGATTATATACGATATATCTGATTCGTCCAACTCGCTTTTACCATGGAAAACGTTTACAGTACATATACGAACAGCTATAGAGTGAGCATCTACCATTGAACTATGATAGTTTCTCTACACAGTCCTGTACCTTTTTGCCTTTTTTGCCATTTTCAAAATGTTTTAACGCGCTGAATCCAATGTTTTATATTCCTAATTCATCTCGTAGCTGCTTGGCTTCATTACAGGCTTAAAACTCGTTATATCAGCAACTTTAGGAAAGAGAAATTGCGGGTTACACAGACAGCCAGGTTGGATCTTTGATGAAACCGTAGCCGTGCATACTGGAGAGAAACTAAAGCTAAAGTATCCATTTCATTACACTGGTATTAATCAATATCAATACCAACGTTGGTATTGATATTATCGATATTTGGATCGACACTGCAGCAGCCCAATGCCGTGATGTTTACACCGTACAGTGAATATGACACCAAACATGATTTGGCCTCTGAAAAACAGCAAATTGCACTGCTGGCTTCTTATTCTGGGGAAATCTGGAACCAACTTAGTTTAACTACTGTGATTAGTAATCAGTCCGTATGAAGTCATTTAACCTTAATTAAGATTAATATACATAATTGTATCAGTGACTTTATAATAGCCACTGAGCTAAACAATCTATTTTAACAGTGATTTGGTTGATGAGTTCACTTCCACAGAAATACAAGTATTTATTTCCAGTCACTGTTCTCTAGAAGGTTATTATAATGTTACTTCAAAGTCAACTAAAGTTCAACCCAGAACAAGGTGCTAGCTAAAAGGTGTTTGTTCTCTTCTGTTTGAAAGAAATAGCACTTAATGTCGAACATGAAAGAAATATATTGACTCTAATAAATTCCCAGCTGTGCCTCTTTTCTCACTCACAGGCTTCATTTATTCTACCGCATATTTGTTTTCACACAAACTTTTTTTGCTTGGATTATTTGAAGTCATCGATGCCTGGTTACAGGAAATGGTGTTTGTTTTAAATGAGGCCAAACATGTGCTCCATGGGGGCAATTATTAAGATGTTTCGGTGCCAAATGAAAGCCCAGGTGTTGGAAATTACATGGAGGCTGGTTATCTGGGAGCATGTCTATGTTCCCCGGGTCCTATGTTCCCCGGGTCCTATGTTCCCCGGGTCCTATGTTCCCCGGGTCCTATGTTCCCCGGGTCCTATGTTCCTTAATATAAGCGCTATAAGTAAACGCGCTCGGTCGGGACTATCGCCGTCCCTTTAGCGCTATAAGTAAACGCGCTCGGTCGGGACTATTGCCGTCCCTTTAGCGCTATAAGTAAACGCGCTTGGTCGGGACTATCGCCGTCCCTTTAGTGCTATAAGTAAACACGCTCGGTTGGGACTATCGCCGTCCCTTTAGCGCTATAAGTAAACGCGCTTGGTCGGGACTATTGCCGTCCCTTTAGTGCTATAAGTAAACACGCTCGGTTGGGACTATCGCCGTCCCTTTAGCGCTATAAGTAAACGCGCTTGGTCGGGACTATCGCCGTCCCTTTAGCGCTATAAGTAAACGCGCTTGGTCGGGACTATCGCCGTCCCTTTAGCGCTATAAGTAAACGCGCTTGGTCGGGACTATTGCGTCCCTTTAGCGCTATAAGTAAACGCGCTTGGTCGGGACTATCGCCGTCCCTTTAGCGCTATAAGTAAACGCGCTCGGTCGGGACTATCGCCGTCCCTTTAGCGCTATAAGTAAACACGCTTGGTCGGGACTATCGCCGTCCCTTTAGCGCTATAAGTAAACGCGCTTGGTCGGGACTATCGCCGTCCCTTTAGCGCTATAAGTAAACGCGCTCGGTCGGGACTATCACGTCCCTTTAGCGCTATAAGTAAACGCGCTTGGTCGGGACTATCGCCGTCCCTTTAGTGCTATAAGTAAACACGCTCGGTTGGGACTATCGCCGTCCCTTTAGCGCTATAAGTAAACGCGCTTGGTCGGGACTATCGCCGTCCCTTTAGCGCTATAAGTAAACGCGCTTGGTCGGGACTATCGCCGTCCCTTTAGCGCTATAAGTAAACGCGCTCGGTCGGGACTATCACGTCCCTTTAGCGCTATAAGTAAACGCGCTTGGTCGGGACTATCGCCGTCCCTTTAGTGCTATAAGTAAACACGCTCGGTTGGGACTATTGCGTCCCTTTAGCGCTATAAGTAAACGCGCTTGGTCAGGACTATTGCCGTCCCTTTAGCGCTATAAGTAAACGAGCTTGGTCGGGACTATCGCCGTCCCTTTAGTGCTATAAGTAAACACGCTCGGTTGGGACTATCGCCGTCCCTTTAGCGCTATAAGTAAACGCGCTTGGTCGGGACTATCGCCGTCCCTTTAGCGCTATAAGTAAACGCGCTTGGTCGGGACTATCGCCGTCCCTTTAGCGCTATAAGTAAACGCGCTTGGTCGGGACTATTGCGTCCCTTTAGCGCTATAAGTAAACGCGCTTGGTCGGGACTATCGCCGTCCCTTTAGCGCTATAAGTAAACGCGCTCGGTCGGGACTATCGCCGTCCCTTTAGCGCTATAAGTAAACACGCTTGGTCGGGACTATCGCCGTCCCTTTAGCGCTATAAGTAAACGCGCTTGGTCGGGACTATCGCCGTCCCTTTAGCGCTATAAGTAAACGCGCTCGGTCGGGACTATCACGTCCCTTTAGCGCTATAAGTAAACGCGCTTGGTCGGGACTATCGCCGTCCCTTTAGCGCTATAAGTAAACGCGCTCGGTCGGGACTATCGCCGTCCCTTTAGCGCTATAAGTAAACGCGCTCGGTCGGGACTATTGCCGTCCCTTTAGCGCTATAAGTAAACGCGCTTGGTCGGGACTATCGCCGTCCCTTTAGTGCTATAAGTAAACACGCTCGGTTGGGACTATCGCCGTCCCTTTAGCGCTATAAGTAAACGCGCTTGGTCGGGACTATTGCCGTCCCTTTAGTGCTATAAGTAAACACGCTCGGTTGGGACTATCGCCGTCCCTTTAGCGCTATAAGTAAACGCGCTTGGTCGGGACTATCGCCGTCCCTTTAGCGCTATAAGTAAACGCGCTTGGTCGGGACTATCGCCGTCCCTTTAGCGCTATAAGTAAACGCGCTTGGTCGGGACTATTGCGTCCCTTTAGCGCTATAAGTAAACGCGCTTGGTCGGGACTATCGCCGTCCCTTTAGCGCTATAAGTAAACGCGCTCGGTCGGGACTATCGCCGTCCCTTTAGCGCTATAAGTAAACACGCTTGGTCGGGACTATCGCCGTCCCTTTAGCGCTATAAGTAAACGCGCTTGGTCGGGACTATCGCCGTCCCTTTAGCGCTATAAGTAAACGCGCTCGGTCGGGACTATCACGTCCCTTTAGCGCTATAAGTAAACGCGCTTGGTCGGGACTATCGCCGTCCCTTTAGTGCTATAAGTAAACACGCTCGGTTGGGACTATCGCCGTCCCTTTAGCGCTATAAGTAAACGCGCTTGGTCGGGACTATCGCCGTCCCTTTAGCGCTATAAGTAAACGCGCTTGGTCGGGACTATCGCCGTCCCTTTAGCGCTATAAGTAAACGCGCTTGGTCGGGACTATTGCGTCCCTTTAGCGCTATAAGTAAACGCGCTTGGTCGGGACTATCGCCGTCCCTTTAGCGCTATAAGTAAACGCGCTCGGTCGGGACTATCGCCGTCCCTTTAGCGCTATAAGTAAACACGCTTGGTCGGGACTATCGCCGTCCCTTTAGCGCTATAAGTAAACGCGCTTGGTCGGGACTATCGCCGTCCCTTTAGCGCTATAAGTAAACGCGCTCGGTCGGGACTATCACGTCCCTTTAGCGCTATAAGTAAACGCGCTTGGTCGGGACTATCGCCGTCCCTTTAGTGCTATAAGTAAACACGCTCGGTTGGGACTATTGCGTCCCTTTAGCGCTATAAGTAAACGCGCTTGGTCGGGACTATCGCCGTCCCTTTAGC